>KK120478.1:71430-140733 GCA_000611955.2 Stegodyphus mimosarum
CCCCCCCCCCCCGTACAGTGTTGCCATTGCTCGCTTTGAAATCGTTGAGTTTCTTAATCAACAGTTCGTTAAAGTGCTACAAAACGTGAAATCGATGATAAAACAAATTCCGAATTTGGGCTTCCAGATGCCCACATTCAGCAAAGGATTACGTTATTCAAAATTTGATGGCTCTAGTTACTGTTGTTTTATCACAGTGCGAGAAACATGCATACATTTATGCAGATTCTTCACTATTTAATTTCTTTAAATATAATACAAGGCGATAACTTTTGGTGACAACAATTTGAAAAGTGATACAGCCGTTTATAATGATTCAACGCAAAATCGCAAAACGAAAATAATAGTCCTTCAGGGACGAAGCCCCTTTGGACTAAATATGTTGCTATAAATTAAAAATTTCGCCAAGTAAATTGTTCTTGTCGAAAAGTGAAAAAAAATACGCCAAGATAAATTTTTGAATTTCCACGTAAATTTCGCACCAAATTTTACAAAATTTACTATTTAGGCTTAATTTGAGTTATAGAATCGGAATATGGAAACACATTGGCATGTCATTTCAGAAAAAGTAAGATTTTGTGTCAAAATACCTATGTTAGAATGATGGTATATATAAATCTAATATATATCCTACGTCGCGGTTTCGAGACATGAAAAACGCAATTTGAATTTCGTCAATCGGCCCAGTAGAACGAAAAGTACAGAACTATCCCTCCCAATTTTTTGGGGGGCAGTGTACCACTAATGTGCATTATATTATTTTTGGTGGTACAATTTTTTAAATAAAAGATTTAAATGAATATAAAATGGCACCCATTTTTGGTACATGATAGTACATATACTATTTTTATACTTGTTTATGTCATAAAAATTTTTAAGTTTTTAACACCTCTCATCTAAATAACTGTTGCACATACTGCCAAGTACGGCAAAGGATAATGGTTAATGTACAATTAAACCTCGGATCCGAAAAACCATATTTCAAATTTCTTTAGGCTCCATACGATAATGTACGCTTCATTTTTGAAATGGTTGGAATCACATGAAGCTGGGTTTTCATGGGCACATTTCCAAGTGCGCAGGAAGACTATGTTATTTAAATATTAATGGCTCCAAATACCATAGCATTTTCAACATCCATACATACATGTATATTCTTCATTATTTGATTTCTTTAAAAATAATGCAGGGCGATAATATTTGGTGGCAACAATTTGAAAAGTGATTCGCTGTTTACGGTAGACAATGCAAAATCCCGTTTTGAGACTAATAGCCATCTAATAAATTCTACATTAAAAAAGGTTGATGTCAATTCTCTTGGAGCATGATATACTTGTACGTCAGAAATAAATTTTCACTTTTCTGTAAAAAAAAAAAAAAAAACACCCTCAACAAAATGCATAACATCTATATAATTTTGATAAATCTGTTTCAGCAATTCACATTAAAGAATATTTTTTAAATTCTCTATATTATTTTTATATAATTCATTTCTATGAGCAAGTTGTGATTTTATATTGTCACAAACAATATTAAAAGAATTAAAGATAATTTTCACACTCTGAAAGTAATTTAGGTCCTTCATTATTTTTATATTTTTTTCCCTTTTTTCGGGGGGGGGGTCTGAGATTCTGTCTTTAATTATCAAAATATATCACTGCAACCACCTCTTTTTCTATATTAAAAAATTCATGAAGGAATCATGCAAGAAAATTGTTCAAAAGATTTTAATAAATCGGTTCCTTTAATTAGGGCGTATTCAGTTGTTTGTTTTCAGTTGGGATTTTCTGGTAGCATTCATCCTCTACAAAATGGAGCTCCAGTTAACTGTTGTGAATATTGCTTCACATCTGCATAGCTTTTAAATAAAGGTATAACCTCCACTACAGTTACTTTCTTTTATACGGTTGTTCACGATTTTTTAACACCAATACGGCTCTTGCTAACCACTTAATATTCAACAATTTTTTTTTTACAATTAAACTATTTTCACACTTTTTCAGCTTTCTGCTCAAAAATAGCCGGCGATGAGGGGAAACAAAGAAGAAAAATAACTTTTGCATAAACATAAAATGTTGAACTGCAGCATTGCGAATTTCTGCAGCAAAATCACCCACTAAATTTAAAGAATGATTAGCCAAGAGATGTATTGTAGATTAAATAGTATAGATCATATTAAATACTTTTAATACTTTAGATTAAATAATATAGATCATACTAAATTTTAGATCATATTAAATACTACAGATTGTATTTGGACTCTAGTATTTAAAATGAGCCTGGAATCCTGAGTATTTTTCAGATACGTTTTCACATTGTCATACGTTTAACCTTTATAAAGTTTAATACCTATACCTAATTTTGCAAAAGCGGACAACACTTAACTGTTCCAAACTTGGAACTGTGTGTTTTTCAATCAGTATTAAAATCCTAAAACCTTTCTTTTACATCACCACATGGCAATATGGGCCTTATAATTAACGTCAGTTGATCAGTGAGCAAAATATCAAAGTAAAAGGCTGTAGTAAATTGCTGATTTAATTTCTTCTCTTACAAATGTGATTAAATATTCGTTAATAATGCTGATGAATACCTTGAATACCATGTGATAAATACCTTACATTTTCTCTTCTTAGATTATTATATTTTTTAAATGCAATTTTAAAAAAAAAAAGTCATATTCACTTCAGGAAAAAGTCAGGAGCTATTCCAAGCATGTGAAATAGTTTACATTCTTGATTGAATTCTTATTTTCATGATGACCTCTAAAGGCTAACTCTAATCGACTTAGCAACATTACAATTAAGATAATTCTTTTCAACAATTCTTTCCAATAATTTTCTTCATGTCCTAGACATCCACCATTAGTAAAGCTTTCTGTATTTCAAGATCCCGAATACCATCAATAAGGTACTGCAGGGACAAGATTTCTCTTGTTTCTGTCGGGCACTCTGAAAATGCGAGATGGGACAGCCTTTCAACATCCGTGGCAAATTCCTGGAAAGTTTCCACGGGCTTCTGTCGAAAGGATTTTAATTGAAGCCTGCTGTAGTCTTTTAAACAGTTCTCCCCGTAGCAAAGCTTCAATGCGCCAGACAGAGCTTCAAAACCTAGCCTTTTGTTTTTGGGAAGAGTCAGATGGATATCCGCTGTATCTGCTATCACACAAGTGGCAAGATGACAGGCCTTAGCTTGGATATCCCATCCGTTCGCTTCCGCCAGTATAGAAAATTGTGTCACATACTTTCCAGGAAGTCTTCCCATCATACGTGGATAGCTTCAAAAAGGGATGAGAAGGCAAGGGTAAAAATTTAAAACCATCACTATTGCTCCCTGCTGTCATTACGAATTTCTTCAAGGTATCAATTTCTTTGGCATCTGCAGTAACCATGTCATCAATCTGTTGTTCCACGGCAGAAATTCTCTCTTCTGTTTGTTCTTTCACAGAAGAAAACAACTTTATTTCCAACAGCATCAATTCTGCCTTCCATAGCCTCGAAATTATTTTCTATAATGTAGGTAATTTCTCTCTTCATTTTCTCTTAACCTACTTCAATCTTTTCTTGAACAGCCTTCATTTCTTCTTTAACAGTTACTTGACCAGCTTCCATCTTTTCTTGACCCTCTTCAGCTCCTCTTTAATGGATTTTTGACCAGCTTTCATCTTTTCTCGGCCCGCTTTCATTTCTTCTTTAACAGCTTTCATCTCTTCTTTAACTGATAACTGCTTACATTGCTTCTTTAATGGAGTTGATGGCCCCTTCCATCTTTTCTTGGAATACAGCAAATGCAGTTCTCAACTGCCTTAATTGTTCTTCCATTGCTTTTGTTATTGGCATTCAATCCCACTCCTGACATCAAAAAGTGTTGCGTGTGTACAGGTTGGTATTAAATTGAATCCACAAGTCCGATAAAAGGTTAATAAAATTTATAACAACACGCTAGAGATTTTCGCAGAGATATTCATACAGTATCACAATATCACGCAATATAATCAGTAGTTATCCTTTAAACTATTAGAAACATTAGAATGTCCCTCTCTGGCTTTTTAAAGCTTTTTATTCGGTCGCAAGAAAGTTCTGGTAATTTCTGTTTACTCGAGATTTCTAGAAAGCAAAAGAGTAGAATTATGGTTACAGCTAAAACAGTAGTCAATTACACTCATTCAATTTAAATATAAATTACAAGATATCTATTTATTAAATGTTAAATGTGCGCGCTCCTGTATTTTTACTTTTCCGGCGTAGCTTTCTCTTAAAATATGTCTCATGCTGCATTGCACAAGGATACAAAACAATTTTAATTATAATTCTACTAAAAACAGCTGACTAAATACAAAACCGTAACAATAGTAACATTGTACATAATAGCAGTAATGTAATAGCACTGTTATCTTGTTATGCAAGTGAAGGGATTTTGCAATAACATGCCGGAATTTAAACTCATCCATTATTTAAAGATTAAACAGAATAAAATTAAAACCACACTTCATACAACAAACTCAAGATTTGTATGGTACCAATACTGTTTTGCCTGACTTAAGCTAACAACTGAACTTAAAGATTTTAGACACTTTACACCAAAACACCACTGGAGTGCTTTTTGCGTTGGTATACACCAGGCAACTGGCACAGAAATGACAGTGATGTTCTGAAAGCAATTCAAGAGAAAAGTTATAAGATCAAAGAGTTCTAAGAGGAGAAAATAAATATTAACGTATTTGCAGCATGCATGTCAGCATCAATAGATTTCAACATAACAAATAAATTGATATGATAACGTTCGCAAATGGATATATGCATAAAAATTATGTATTTTTTCACTTGCATAAAAAAATTACAATCTAATTTTTCATAGTCCAGTTCATAAGTTTACACTGATATTTATTGTAAGCTAGTTTCTTGCACTGTTAAACGTGCGGGTCCATCAAAATGCAAAAATTAATATCCTTTATGTTAACTTGGACCTAAGTTATACATACAAAATAAATAAAAAAGTATAACTTTGTGTCAGGAACACAAATTAAATATACCATTTATATGCTTAGTTAACATATTATATGCAGAATATGTTAACTAAGCAGGTTTCGCTGAGATTCTGAATTCTTCGCAACTGACTTTATTAAAATTCAAACAGGAAAATTCTACAACTATTTCTTTTCTCTTTAAAAAAATTGCACTCACACTTGCCATTTAATAAAAAGAAGCTCTTATTGTTAAAATGTAATTAAAATATAAATGAACTGCATAAACTAACGACTGTCAAATAATTTTCCATCAACTGCAGATGTTTAAAAACACTTTTACACATTAAAATAAAAATATTTACAGTTATATTTCTATCTGGAGACTGGGAGAATATTACAGTCAAGTTGTTTTTACTGTATAGTTGCAATGTAAAGCCCACGAACTAAAATGTCTTTATATAGAAAAGTAATATATCTTAATTTATCTTATCGCTGTGAAATGGCATCGCAGGAAAAGATCTTGTAATGAGAGAAAAGGATTGTAAAAACAAAATTGGTCTGAAGGTTCCAAAATTCCCTTCCTCACAATCGTGAGGTTCGGAGTATATATCTGGTGCCAGAAGATGACATCAACTGAATATTGTGAATTATGACTTAAGAACGAATCACAATAGGACTGTTGATTGGAACAGTTACATGTGGGAAGTTTGCACCCAGTAGCAAAAATAGCTCAGCCAATAGTGAAAATTGGTAGAAGAGACAAGGTTGTCAAAATAAACAAAAGCCTTTTCACAAAGAGAAAGAGCAATATGAGGTGGGTTCTTCCACAACAATGGGTTTTTGACAGATTGTGCAGTGAATGCAATGACTGCTTTCTAGTTGCAGTTCTTGACTGATCAGCAAAAACTTTATTGTGTGTCAGTAAAAAACTTATGGAAGAAACAACTATTTACATGTATTGTTGGAAAGCATAAAAACTGGATGAACTGCAAGATACAGGCTTCGAACACTGCAAACTCTGTCAACCACAAATTTCACTTTGTTAATCCAGAAAGCGGATGTCACACGCAAATGCTAGAGTGTCTATGGGAAAGTGCAAAATGGCGCAACAAACAGCATCAAGGCATGGCTTGACAACACCTCAAATCATACTTGCCCGAGTTTATGTGGCAATGGATGCATAAAAAACTAACATTTTTTCCTTCGATGTTGGAAGATATTAAAAATGTTATGCCGCTTCAATAAATTAATAATTCAAGATTAGGACCTAGATTTTAGATTTTTGCTTTATTCTGTGTCTGGTATTTAATTTGGCGAAAAAAATTTAACCATCGCCAACAGCTCCCCCCCCCCCGAAACAAAGTAGTACCAATTAAAATTATGCCAGTTAGTTTCGTACATAGATCAATTGTATTTATATATGTAGCATAGATAGCAGTGAGGATAAAATGGCAGTTGATTTTTTTCTGGAAATATTAAACTTTCAATTTAAATGCATTTTGATTCAGAACCACAAGAATTTCTCCACTAAAAGGAATTCATTTTTACATGTTAAAAGAACTATAGTTCTGGTATATTTTTCATAATAAAGAACTATCCATTAATAAATTTATTGAGAAACTGTGATACACACAATGAGCATTTGTTACAGAATTTTATTGCTATCTTTTGTTTTATTTTTGATTCAACTGATAGTGAACATTCGGAGCATAAATTTGTAGCAAAGATTCATAGTATATCCCTTTCAAAGCATTATTTGTTAACTAAACTTCCAGTATAAATTGTTAACAAACTTATTTCGAAATATTATTATGAAACAAATATTGTTTTCATATGAGTCACTTTGGCAAAGATTACATTACTGCAATATGAAAGATACGTTAAAGATGGTTTCAGATTTTTCTTTTCTCTTCCTCCCCCCAAATTGGATTTTATTCAAAATGAAAATATTAACACTCGAATTTTCAAGTCTTATTAATGAACTAAATTGAAGGAATGTATAAATCTGAGAACTAGAATATATATACGATATCAGGAAATATTTATTTTCTTGCAAAATACAGGAATTTTAAAACTGTAATTAATCTCCATAGTATGGTATTTTTTAAAGTTATAATCAAACTGAAATGCTATGACATTCACAAAAGATATTCAGACATTACCATAAATGCCCATACTTATCACTTTAAGAAATGTGAAACAGTAAGTAATAATTATTTTCACCAAAATGAACAGAATAAATCCATATACGACTACAGCTGCCAACAGGCCTTTTTTTAAATGGACAGTCCATACTCTCTAAGCGGAATAAGTTTTTGGATCATGAAAATCATTTCGCTCATGAAAACAGGTATTGAAGCCGCATTTAATAGCTAAATTTGTATAAAACTCATTTTGTCTCTGTTTCCATAAACTTCTATTCATTAAGATGATATTTACATCATTAAAGAAAGTAAGAAAGCAAAATATTTTAAATCATAATCTAATATATACCAAAAGACCCCCCTCCCAAAAAAAAAACTCATGACCAGATAAAAGTGATCATGACACTTAAGGTTAATCAGCTTTGCTGTCCTTGTCATTTATTGAGTTTAGAAAAAATGGGACAGATCCTTTATTTTGAAATTAAAAATCTCTTGAGGCTGAATGATGACACGGCTGGCATGAGGAGACGTCCAGCTTGCAGAAGAATTTGCTGCAATCTCTACTTAATGATACATTTCTCCCAGCATAATAATCCAAAGAATGGATCTCAATATAATGAGGAATTTTTTAGCTTTCAAGTTCATGTACATTTACAAAAAAAAAGGGTAATAAAGAAACTCAAAAGCTTATCATTGGCATTTCTATTATTTCTTTTTCCAGGAAAAACTTATATAGAAGAACTGAAGGAAATTTGACATTTTGGCAAACTGTCAATTATAAAAACAATTTCCAACAAACCAGAAATTTGTTGAAATTATTGAAGATTCAAATCTAAAAGAACAGCCAGGTTTGAATACGGATGATCTTTTTGAAAAAGTAATATTAATTAAAAAATATTCAAAATTCCGAACATTTTGCAAAATCCAAAACATCAAGTAGCAAATGGCCCATGCATTTAAAAAATACCGATAATAAATATATGAGTGTTTTAAAAATAATTTCGTATGTGATTTCAATTCCTATAACATCAGCTTTTTGTGAAAGAATTTTTATCATCATGTCAACTACATTGAAAAATGAGACAAATAGGTGTCCGGCTGAACTTATAAAAAATGAATTATTTACACATTTTAATTCATAAGAAAGTTGTTCTGAATTTGCAGAAAAAATAAAAGGCTATGCATATTTTTTCAAGTCAGTAAAAAGTCAGAACAAGTATAATTTTTTAAAAGTTTCAACCATTTAAAGTTTTTTATATTTTTTAATGAATAATATTTTAATTCAATTCAAATGATTATCCTAATAATGCCTCTTTCATGATTAATTAGTTCATATATTATTACCTAAATTATTAAAGCAAAATTTTTTATATTGTTTTTGAAGTTTTAAGAAACTGTTTGTTTACATGAACATTAACTTAAAGTTGTATTTGAACAATTTATAGTAATAATAAAAAGGAATTAATTTGTTTTATAGTATCCTTTATCATGACTTAAAAGTCACACATTCCATCTACACCGAAGCAGCAGGTTTAATTCATAGAGCTGTAATGTACTAGAGAGAGAAACGGCAACCCTGAAGGGGAACAGGAATGCGAACCATGTGACATATGGAACATTTCCCGAATCGTATTTCCCGCAAATCTTCCTTACCATTACAGCTCTATGGAGAATTTGTGAGAAGCAAGTGTTTTGCGAGTACGCACATTGTTTCGGACTTAAAAAATGATACTTTCATGCTCCGCATATGGATGTAATTCCAGATACGTGAAAGGTGGAGGAGTAACATTTCACAGATGAGCTTTTCCTAAAGTTTTAAAACCTATTTTTTATAAAATGTAGAGGTGTTTTAGCCACTCTACTTGCCGTTTTCTAATAAAAATAGATTTTCTAATTTTATATAATATATATGTGTACTTGAATTAACATTTAAATAAAAGTTTCTTAATATATGTGTATGTTTTTAATAACTGCGTTCTGAAAAAAATGTTAAAATTTTAGTAATATGATATAATTTTAATTAGTCTAGTATTCTGCTTTGGCGACATTTTTTGTACGCCAACAGACTTTGCTTCAAATGCGTTTAGTTATATATTCTTTGTATGCGTTTGCTTATGCGGACATGTATGAAGTAGTAATGTATGTGTTTAATACTTGGTAATGTCGATACAATACACTGTGTAAGAACTGCATAAAATCATGATTTTTTGGGGGGGGACATGAATGACCTTATTTTATTCCCTTTTCTTGCATCCAAATATAACAAATATGTTTACTTTCAATCACATATTTTCTTTCTTATATCATGTTTCTGGCATTTATTTTAATATTAAGAATTTGTCAAGTATTAGGAAAATAGTTATTATATAGCAGTAAAATTTCAAAACTTTAATAATTTTAAGTTTCCTTTTAAAAATAATGAACATTATTTAAATTTTACCTTCTAAAATTATTTAAAATAGTGAGACTACATTGTGCAACGTGCATAATATATTTATTTTTGCTAGTAAAAGGAAGTCTTAATTTACCACATTTTTGTTTCATAATTTATTAATTTACCTCTCTCTCTTCCTTTTAACTTATATCGGCTATATTGACATTGATTTTTACTTCATTTAATTTAATATCTTTCTCACTTTGATTTGCCTACTATGTAGTTCTCTGTAATACACCGTATTAACATTAAATTTTCTTTTTGTATTAACATTGAATTTCCTTTTTGTATTATTTTCTGTTTTCACTCATTTTACATATGTTATCTATTTTTTATTTTTTATTCTGTCCTAAGCACTAAAAAACCTTCTATTTTTTATTTTTTATATATATATTTATTTTCCCCCTGGCCAATTTTTAGGCTTATAATCTTCCTGTTTTATTTTAATCTCTTTTTCACTCAAAATAATTTCTAAAATTATCTTTGCTCCTTCTTTATGCATTATTATTGCATTATAGTAAATATATATAAGAATTTTATTTATTTTTTTAATTTTTTAATTATTTTATTTTTTTATCCGCTATTTTTAGTATGTATTATATACTTGCCTAAATCACTTTCTATTTATTTATTTATTTGTTTATTTTTAAATGAAAAACTCTTTTTTTATATTTTTATTTTATTTGTACTTTATTTATTCTATTACCATTTTTCTGATATGTTGTATTTATTGTACACTGCTTCGTCTCATTCTGTTTTTGCCTTTTTTCTCTTTGTCTACCTTTGTGCTGCTAAGCTAGGTATGACTATTTGTCTGGCTGTCGGGGGTTGACTGCATTTTGCAAATTTAATTTGTGCAGTATAGAAACAGCCTTATAGTGATGCTACCCTCTTGATGAAATCATCACTACTTCAACTTTTTTTTTATTTCATTTTATTCACTTTTAACGGAAAAAATTCGCCAGCCGTGGCGATAGTACGCCAAAGTCTAGGTTCAGTTTCATTTCATGCCCAAACTCCTGCAGCTCATTCCTGTGCCGCTTTTCACCCGGTTTTGAATGGCGATGCTCGGTCTAGTATATAACAGGTCTATGGTCCAATTATTGAAGATAGCAGAATAGATTTTAAGGTACCTCTTGTATTATGGCATAGTTGTTGTTTCATTTATCAACAAGTTGTTGTTTCATTTATGGCCAATGTGTTGTTCCATTTATGGTAACCGGACTAGTTGAATGTTATGGAAACCCTAGTATGATGTAATCGTTTGCATTACTCTGGGAAATTTGGAATGATGGGATGTTTTGTAGTGTGTGTTGGTTGGGAAGTATATTGCTTGTTTCATTGTTTAAAAAGGTAGAATGGCTGAATGTAGCAAGATTAATTTGAAGTTTCTGTACGATTTGAAGTGAAAAGGGAAAAGAGCGTTAATTGACTGGTGTGTAAATGAAGGTTTACTTAGTAACCATTATAAGTGCCCTGTATGTAGGAAGGATGTGAGTTTAGTTGAACGTAAAAATCATTTAGATGGATTTGAATGGGTTTGCAGGAAGAAAGGTTCAGATGGTCACTATGTGAAGTGTTCAATCAGAAAGGGTACCTGGTTTGAAAAAAGTCATTTGAGCATGATTGATATTTTGATTTTTACATGGCTTTGGGTATACGAAGCGAATTCGAAAATTATCAAGATGGAATTGAATATTAATAATGATAAAAAGGTAATGGAGTGGAAAAATTTTTGTAGGGATGTGTGCGTGGATATTTGTCTTCGGAAAGGTGAAAAGATTGCGGGTGCGGGAATTGTTGTTGAAACAGATGAAAGCAAATTTGGAAAATGGAAGTATAATAGAGGTAAACGAGTGGTCAGAAAGTGGGTGTTTGGTGGAATAGAACAAGGGACAGAAAAGTGTTTTTTCGAAGTGGTTCACGATAGAAGGAAAGAAATTTTATTCGATGTAATTGAACGAAATATTTTACCAGGTACAACTATTATATCTGACTGTTGGAAGTCCTACAATTGTCTTTCTGATAACGGGTTTGTTCACCTTTCCGTGAATCATGCATTGACGTTTAAAGATCCAGAAACGAGAGCTCATATAAATAATATTGAAGGCATGTGGAGTGTTGTAAAAAGAAATTTCCGGAAAAAATGTCATCGACAGTCGGGAACCACGCAGGATATTTTTTACTCTTATTTTTGTGAATTTATGTGGCGACGCTGATATATGGATTCGAGGTCAGATAATTTTAGGAAATTTTTGGATGCTGTTAAGGAATTTTTTGTGCCACAGACTGAAGATGAAGTAACTTCTAAATGGGGTAAGTGCATATTTGCTTTTTGTAATGCTTAAATGAACATGTTTTTCCTTTTTTATGTTATTTTATTGTTTGGTTTAAAATGTAGTTTATTGAGATTATGTATTTTTTGTTTGCCTGTACTGTAGAACTGTGTGCTCCTTTGACTTTTTAAGTGAAAATATATCGATGTGTAAATGGACAAACTCAAGGAAGTGCGTAAGGCATACTTTGTGCAATTCTGTGATTTTTTTAAGTGAAAATAGGTCGATGTGTACATGGATAAAGTCAAGAGATTGTGCAATTCTCCGATTTTTTTTTAAGTGAAAATAGGTCGATGTGTACGTGGATACCGAGTTTTTGCAATTCGTCTTGTTATTTTGGCTTTGTGCAGTGGCAATTTTTGGCACGAAGATTGCCACTACGCAAGCCATAATAAGAAGTCAAAGAATTGCATAAACTCGGTATCCATGTACCGCCAAAAATCGCCAAGTTTCGCCAAGGGGTGCCCTAAAGTATATTTTTACAGAGAAAGCAAATAATTTTTAAAATGTTAAAGCAACATGGCAACAATATGATTTGTAACAGTCACTGACGACTTTTGTGTATAGTGCCTCCAAATTTAGTTACAAAATGAGGAAGTTCATTTACTGCTGAATGGCTCATTGTGATCAATAAAAAATCTTCAATGATTCTCTCAAAGAAAGTACTTAGAAACCTTCAATAGTGTCATCTTTTGTACTATCTGAAACTGGACCAGTATTTCTTGGAAAATGAACAGATTAAGAAAATGGTAGTAATTTTCTCTATGGTAATTATCTTTATGAGAGCAAAAACTGCTTGGAACTATAGGTGGTCATTTTTGGGAAGTTTCAGCATAATTTATAAGAACAGGAAAAATAATAACTAGATATGAGAATGTGACAAAATTTAAACTGTCACCATCTTTTTCAATTTGTTAATTTCCAATAAAATGGATTGATAATTATTATTTTACTTATATAATAGTAATGAACATTTCTGATTGATTATCATTCTTTAATTAGAAAAAGCTTGCATTTCCAGACAAATATCTGTTTACTGGGGTCCCTGGCGTATGCCAGATTTGTCAGGCAACTTAACCTGCCTCTAACAGTGGTAATTTTTTTTTTTTTTTCTTTTTCACATTATAAAAATGAAAATGTAAGGAAAAACTGTTAACTAAAATTACATATGTAATACTGAAAAGTACCACTAGCTATGTGACTAAAAATAAATTAAAAATCTCAGAGTTCTTACTTACTATTTTACCACTTTTTAATTTAGGGATTGTTTAAAATATTTCCAATTTTTCAGATTTCAAAACATTTCTGATTCGCAAACCACAGAATAACAATTTTCAAAGCCAAATTTAATTTTAAAATTAAACCATACACACAATAGGGTACTTACACAAAATCCCGTCGACCACAACGAGACGTGCCAAACCATGTTCCTTTTCAAATTGACACTCGCTTCACACGAGCCTTAATGTTACAATGTCATTGCTTCTCCGTTTTTACATAAAGTGGCATATTGTGGCCATTAACACATTTTTTTTACCAGTAAGATTCCATAACTTTGGAAATATTCTACAGCGTGCTCTGCTGTAGTAGGCAGGTCCCAAATTATAATAATTTTTTTTTTTCAAAAATGTATGATGGGGGGAAAAAAGAAGTCTTTACTCAAGAATAATAACTAGCATGCATAATCCAAGTTACAACAAACCCAGCGCGCTTGAAGAAGACTTTTCCATTTTGGGGGAAAAATCGTGTAGTTTGGCGTCTTTTCTTTAATAGGCAAAAATGGTCGACGGGTTTTTATATACGTACCCATAATAATAATACAAGAAAGCTTGTAAAATCTTGCATGTTTAGCAAATAAAAATTACACACATATTGAATTAGCTGTTTAAAAGAAATCACACGAGAACTTAAGTAACAATTACTGTTTTCATTCATTTTATCACCTAATCCCCCAGATCTCAAAGAAAGGAAAATTTTTAAATTTCTCACAGGTACCATTTCTAATTCCAAAGGTACTGCAAAACAAACTAAAAATTTTTAAAAAATCTGACAGTATCTGTTTCTGTTTACTTAAATATTTACATGGTATTCTTTCAGTTTAAAAAACTATTTAATTTTTATAACTTTAAGAAAATGAGTTCAATAAAAGACTAAAAATGGCTATAAAATAATAAAATAGTGAAGTGTTTTATAACTTGAAAATTAAAATATAACAGAACTAATTATTGTATACATTTTAGAAAGACACTTGTTTAAAGTCATTATTTAAAAATTCAAACAAATTTACTTATAAAAGAAAACTATGTGCTAAAATATGGAGAAACAGACTGATATTTTCTGTAACGGAAATATACATTCCCCACTGAGTAGTCTGATTTCGAATCAGCTCTATCTTTAAAATTTCTTCCCTTAAAGAAAAGAATTTTAACTGGTTATTCAATAATCCCTGTATTTCACTTCCTTTTTTGAAGTAAATTCATTCCTTTAAACATGAAACAAACTATTAATTTAGAAGTCAAACAACAAAAATCAGCGTTATATTTTCAAATTTTATTATGGTTCGGTAAAACCATCAAAACTAGTCCTGTGAAAATTTTAAAATATAATGCTGATTTTTGTTGTTTGACTTCTAAATTAATATTTGATCGACGCATTATTGTATCTTAATTAAACTACTTACAAAAACAACTGTCACGAACAGCAAGTGAGTTCCTGAAAGGGGAAAAGCATTAGGTATGTGAAACCCCATCTTTTTAAGGTTCTTACTGAAATTCTAGCTCCAAGTCTAAAAGGTGTATATTGAAGACAATTGCATACCTTCCAGCAATCAGAGACGGCTATAAAATTTTGTTTTATGTTCCTCTTAATAACATCGTAAAGAGTCTTCTTCTAGGATAATCCAACCATAGTTTTTTATTGTATCTGTTCTTTATCCATATTCTATTTTTGCGCTATTTGTATTCTATTTACACTGCATCCATTTCAAATGCTTTACTTTCCAAAATTATCTCACTAATCTATTAGTCTCACTAGTCACTATTAGTCTTTTCTTTCAAATGCTAATCTTTTTAAAACTTTTTAAAGCAGATAATGCCACGAGAACATAATTCTAGATGTTATTCTGTTTTGTTTACTTATTTATTATAGCAGGCCCCAAAATTTAATTGCTAATCAACTTGGATGAAACATGTATTAAATTTCGATTAGCAATTTAGTCTTGGGGGCAGCTGTAATAAGGAAGTACCATTTTCCATTGCCAACATATACTCTAACTAATCAGCATAATTTAAGCACTAAAAAAATTATCGACTTTGTGCAATTCTCTGATGTTGCTTTAGCAAAAACAGATTGCTGTTTATATGGGAAGAATAACAGCACAAAGGCTTGTGATGTACAGAAAAAAGAAAAATATCAGAAAACAAGTGGCACAGGATGCACTGTGCGAAAACAAACATAAAGATACTGAACCAAAGGTTTTTCAAAATCGGCAATAAGTTCAAGTAACAAGTTTTGATAGCGGTATGGCTGAGAAAAAAAAAAAAACGAGAAAATTATTAAGAATGATTTGTATGAAAAAATAAAAAAATGATATGGCAATATGAGAATTATGCAATATAGTATAAATAACTACTGACAGCATTTAATTAATTTCTTTGAATCTGAATGAACCTGCTCTTGATATCTGTTCATATCACAAAGTGCAAGCAGAACTGTAGGAAATACTTAATGTGAAAATAATATCTTGGAGACTAACTTTTACCTTTTTTGAAAATACAGATATTTAAATCATTTAAAAAAGAATAATGAATTTGCAAAGTTAAAAATTATAATTTAATTAAATGTAATAAAGGTCTGATTTTATATTATATAAATATTATAATCTATTTTATTAGTTTTAAAGCATTTTATATAAAAAGGTAAAAATTTAGTAAATAAAAAATGTTGCTTCAGCACGTTATCTTCCGTTTATGTACATCAAATAAAGAAAGAAAAAAATCAGAACTAGTGCTAAAGTAAAATTTCAATACAACTAAGTTTAAATGCTTTCACATGATTACATATAGGAATCAGTTTTTGAAGTTTAAAAATGCTGTTTTAAAACTGTGTCGAAATAATATCTCAATAAATTTAAACACGTACAAAATTATTACTGCAGACATGATGTACAGTTTTAATTTAATTACGGCAGCACTGTGGCCTATTTATAATAAGATGCGAAGGTCACATTTTTACTTTTGATATTATCTTAAATTTTACAATTTGAATAAAATATTAAAGGCAAAATCCATTACATACTAGGTACTTAAAATTAGAATTTGCTCTAATTAGATTTTATGCATTTTAAATGTTGCTTGAGAGAAACGGCAGTTGCAACATTTTTAAGTTTATAAGCATATAATGCAAAATCTAATTTAAATAACATCACATACCTTTTTGAATAGCAAAATAATATCAATCTTCAAATAATACCAAATATATTAATCACTAATGCATCAGTTCAATGTTCTAACGGTCGCAGAACAAATAAAAATAACACTTTAGTTGCTCTTTAAATCTACAAACGAGAAATACAAGCCAGCACACGTCTTCCGGGGAACTGAAATGTGGCCATCTAATGGTAAAAAAGTATGCGAAGGTCGATTAGTAAAAAGTAATTTTTATTTAAGTGCAAAAACATAAATATATATTTTATTATGCTTGAAATGAAGCTCTTAATACAGCACACACTTGCTTGAAATTTTTGTTTGAATATCATTTTTAAATAATTTAATAGCGTCATCAAAAACACCTAAATATAAAACAAATATTAAACTTTGATATATTTAAAACACTGAATGAATTTCGTTCGTATTTTTTATTATTATTTCTATGAAAAAAGAAAAATGTTTTTCTTCGTAGGTGACTAAATAAACAAATCAAAAAATAATGGCGTTTGGCAACATAGAAAATTAAGAGTGAGAAATGGTCGTTTGTGTTTATGGAAAATAATCGGTTGACAGTATGCTGAGAAAACAACAGTTATTTGTAATATTTTCCAGATTTCGGCCACAATCTTTAAATTACTTTAAAGTCATTTACTCAATAAGTAAAATTCGTTTTAAAATGAATCCATTCGTTGTTAGTGATTATAAATTCTTGTACTGTTTAATGTAATTGAACTTGATATTTATTTCCTTACTAATAAATATGCATTTTAAGCGATTGAAGAGCATTCATATTTCACCTGATTTATTGTTGCTGCGTAATATACCACCCTAAATGTAAGGTAAGATCTAATAAGTTTATATTGTATTCTGTATTGGGAGAATCGTTCAATAGTTTAACAATTTTATATAAACATGTGCTGGTTAGGTTTTACACAGTCTGTAGTTTTGTAAAACGTTATGACTTCTAAATTTAATAATATTTGTTGTAGAATCTCTCATACTGTGCTTGGTATTATCTTCTTACATTGTAATCTTAAAAGACCATGATTGTTTTATGTTAAATTGTCAACCATAATGTTATTCTTAAACACTGAACTGTAAAATAAATTCATTCATTCATTTTTTTATTACAGTTAACCTTAATGCAGTGTAAAGAGAAAATTTTTTAACAAATACATGCATTTAATGCTGGAGAACAAACCTGGCTATTTTGTTTAAAATTAGTAAAAAGATTTGCATATATGATTGAGAAAGGAGTTAGCTGTTTTATGCCTGGTGATCAGAGCACAAAGTTTCTAACCCATTTCCCAGTTTTTCGTTTAGGAAGAGTTCCTAACTTGAGATGACCAAGATATTTGATAATGAATGGCTTGTTTTCTGAGTCACAAATCATCTAATTCATATAGAGATGTGACTGCAGTTTATAGAAATGGAAGCATTGCCCAGAAATTTCAAATGCATTTGTAGTAAATGAAAAAAGTATATGTGTAGCTAAGCTGTTTTAAATAAGAAAATGTATCAATCATTTGCTGGTTAGTTTCATAGATGAATAATCTGCAGAGTCATTCAACGTTTTATTCTGAACAGAGTAAAAAAAAAACTTTTTTTTTAATGTAGGGAGAAATGTTTTTTAACTTAAATATGTAGTATCTGTTATTAAAACAAGAATTATGCATAAGAAGGCATTGTATTAAATAAAACATATTTTATGTATTTTTGAACTCAGAATTTATTTTCAGTGAACGTATTCGATTCACTATTTGAGACAGTTTTTATATGTATGATAGATCTCAAAAACATTTTTGTATCAAACATAATGTTGTTGAATTGTTAATTAAATAAGTCTGACTTGTCGTGTTTGACTTTGCCCATCCCGAAGAAATCATACTTGACAAATTTTATTACTTTGGGGAGTCTCGTAGGAGTTATAAGTTAAAAAATAAGTAAATAAATTGGTAAATGATCCATTACTTTTTTAATATTAAAAACATATTGTTATTGTTGAAAGCTAAGAATTGTTCTCTTCCTATGATGATAAGAATCTGTCAGAACCTTATCGTGGATGACTTCTTGTTCTATATTGCACTATGTCATAAACATTTGCATTTTTTGTATTGAAAATATTGTTGACAGCAGTAGTAGATATACTATATATTTATAATGCTGTTCTAGTAATTTGCATGACTACAGTGTCATCTATTAGAAAATTTTTGCATCTGCATGGATTG
The DNA here is from genome assembly GCA_000611955.2 of Stegodyphus mimosarum. NCBI lineage: Eukaryota > Metazoa > Arthropoda > Arachnida > Araneae > Eresidae > Stegodyphus > Stegodyphus mimosarum. Next base: position 89,966 of record KK120478.1, read on the forward strand.
CTTGAAATGGCTTCTATCCAAATTTCTCCCCATTTGAAACCTTAGAACTTGATCTGGGACCAAATGAATGAACTTTACAGTGCTATGCATTGTCATAAATATTTTAACAGTGTATAGCACACAGCTATCATTTCAAACTATATTTTTTAATTTTTAAGTATATATTCCATATTCCATTCACTCTTTTCTTTATGAAAAAATGTGGAATGTACATGTGCTATGCTGTTATCTTTTGAAAGTATTCATTCAAATATTTTCCCAGGTTTTTGAACTGTGATTTATTGAATCGACATATGATAAAGGGAACAATATGTATGGGGAAGGGGAATCCTCAAGGGAGTAAATAATTCTGCAAATAAGGTAGATTATATTCAATGCTATGATGTGCAGAAGAATGTTATTCTAGATTAAATTTTTGAGAAAAGGAAGATACACTTTGGGATAAGAAAGCGCTTCTGACCTGAATGAATTCTCGGAATTAGGAATCAAATGTTTTCTTTTTCTGCAGTCATTTGAAGTTAATGTCAAAGGCTTTAGTAAATTCCATTTGCATTAGTTAAAACACAGTTGATTGAGTGTTGTTTACATCAGATCTTTTAGAAGCAAATATGGCCTTCCAAACGAAGCAAACACAGGACTAGTTTGAAACGCTTTTATCAGTTGCAGAGTCAAAGATTTTGGTGTTAGTGAAAGCTCCATATGTGAGTGGAAGAAAAAAGAAATCACAATAATTAATATGCTAAAGAATAAATATGCTTTATGTAAAGACGTAATGAAATGCCCTATCATAGAAGAAAGTGTGAAGAACTGGATTCTAGAAAATTACCAGAATGGATTAATTGTAACAAGAAGCAGTGTACACTGCACCAAAAAAAAAGGGGGGACAGTTCTATATCTCCCGTTCTACTGAGCTGATTGATGAATTCAAACTGTATTTTTCATGTTTCGGAAGCGCGACTTAGGATATATATTAGATTTATATATAGCATTGTTCTAACATAAGTATTTTGACACAAAATCGGACTTTTTCTGAAATAACATACCAATTTTTTTTCCATATTTCGATTCTGCGACTCAAATTATGCCTAAATATTAAATTTTTAAAAATTTAGTGCAAAATTTATGGAGAAATTCAAAAATTTACCTTGGCGCATATTTTTCAGTTTGCACCAAGAAATATATTGGTGCAAACTGAAAATATATATTGAGAATATTATATGCCATATATTAAAAAGTTCAACAAGTGGCAAACTTTTTAATATATGACAACCGATTTTCCTTTCCATTCTATTGTGCAGGAGCAGAAAAAAATGTCACATCATTCTCACCTTTTTACACTGCGCATAAGCAGAAAAAAAGCCACATCATTCCTATTTTGAAATAATTTTAACAAAGTGCCTAAACCACATTTGATGTTACTATTGCTTTCAACAAATATGCCAAATTTCAAAATGCGCCAATATATAAATTCACATATATCTTCAGAATTTTTCAATAAAAAAACTGTAATTTTTTGCAGGTATGCTTATAAATACATCTACTTCAAGATGATGGTAAAAATTTTACAGATTATAATTCAAAATTTTTTTCCAAAAATTAATAAAATTTTTTAAAATAAATCATAAAAAAATGGGCAAATTATATTTGGAATGAACCTAAATTTCAAAATGTGAAGGGAGTCAAGTAAGTTTAATAAAAAAAAAGAGATATTAATAAATATATATCAAATTCAATTAACATTGATGAGCTAAAATTTTGAGAGCTAATGTTTTTAAAACTACTCATGTGATTTTCACAAAACTTGGCAATTTGGCATAATTTGAGTCGTGGAATTGAAATATGGGAAAAAATTGGCATGTCATTTCAGAAAAAGTAAAAAGTCCGATTTTGTGTCAAAATACCTATATTAGAACAATGCTACATATAAGTGTAATACATATCATAAGACCCGCTTTTGAGACGTGAAAAACGCACGTTGAATTTCATCAATCGGCCCAGTAGAATGGAAGATATAGAACTATCCTTTCCCCCCCCCCACAGTGTACATTTATTTGCCTTAAAGTGTGCAATAAAGAATGCAAATGAAAGTGAAAACTTTAAAGCAATTTGTAGTTAGTGTAATCAATGTTTGGCACAGAATAATTTAGTTCTACAAGAAAAAAAATTAAAATTTGGGAAAGGTTCCCAAAAGATTTGGCTAATATATTTATAAATTTCCAGAAGTATGTATTGACCTACGAAGGCAAAAAAAAATATTTGTCACATATCAGAAATATAGATAAACAAAAAAGTTCATGTGAAAGGAGCAAAAATGGTTCACATAAAAACAGAAGATCACGAAAAAGTTCATCTTACTGACTGTAGTTCTTTCCTGCTTAGCGGATGGTATTAAATTAAAACCATTGTTTATTTTTAACAGACGGACAATGCCGAAATGTAATTTCCAAAATGTTGTTTTCATTCATATTTATGAAAAAAAAAGGATGGACGAAAACAGTGTAAAATTGTGGATAAATTATGTTTGATAAACGCATTCTGTTGCCTTAAAGAATCCATAATGTCTTTTAGTTTGGGACGTGTTCAGAACCTGTCTAACAGATAATGAACAACACATGTATAACAGATAAGAAACTGATGAAAGAGCACACAGGGCAGTTATTCCAAGCAGATTAATGTCATCGGATCAGTCTTTAGATGTGTGTATCTATAAACCATTCAAAGGAAATTTAATGCAGCAGTGGATCCTAGAAGGTGGAAAAAACATTTACAAAAGGAAGCCAAATACGTGATAAATAGATAGAAATAGTGTGTGAGTGGATAATAAAAGTGTAAAATTAAGCCTGATGAAATTCAAGTCATTTAATGTAAAATGTGGTATGTCTAACAGTCTAGATGGAATGGAAGATGATTATATATTTATGAATCAGAGTAACTGTAATGACGAAGATGAAATTTAATTAGTTGATGTGCTTGAAGATATAACGAACTTTTCATATCATTTGATAATGAAAATTTTTAAGCTAATTTTTTTTTAAATAGATGGCGTTTAGGTACTAAATCTAATTTTACTAAATCATTTTTTAATTATTTTTAAATCTGTCATTTTTATATCTAGCTTATAATGCACATCCGTAAATTTTGATCTTATCTTTTGTATTAAAGGTGTGCATTATACACTGGAATATGCAGTAAGTTGTGTATTAGTGCAATTGTAACTTACTTTAGTTTAATAAATGTTGTAATTTATTTTAGTGTTGAGAATTTTTAATTTAACATGTTTTAAATCTGACATTTTTCTGTGTTATTTTTATTTATTTATTTTTTTTTTAATTCTGTTTTTTTTTCTGTTTAAAATAAATAGACTTTCCTAAGATAATTGCTTTTGTGCATAGCTATCAGTCTGAGTGAATTTTCATGGCCTCATTATTAATGGGTTACATTATTTAATTAAAGCAATAATTTAATTTCAAATTAATTTGTGTGATCAGAATTACCATACAGGTTCTTTGCATATCATATTAATGAGAGTGAGAATTTTTGTGTCGAAATATGTGATTAAACAGAATAAATTATTTCAGACACTTTGGCAAGGTTTGTAAAAGGTCATTTCATTAGATTTTATTAGTTAAATCAGCTGTTTTTTGCAACTTAGAGAGCTGCAGAACAAATCAAAAGTAAGTCAACAGAGATTTCACTAGTGAGTTTAACTAGAAATACATGCTTATTTCCAATGTAAAGATTTCAGTAATTTCTATATATTGACTACGAAAAGCATTCAACTCTTAAGATAATTGAGTGGAAAGCATTTGGAACTTTCAGGATATGTTCATTGTTGGTTAAAATGCCTGGGAAATACATAAAATTTAGCAGGGCTTATGAAAATGAATATATGCAAAGCGAGTAAACAAAATTTTAAACCAGCATCATAAAATAAGCAAAAAATGTCATGCCGTTCAACCAGTATAGTGGTTAGCGATGCTGAATGCCATACTGAAGGGCCCAGGTTTGAATCGTGGAAAAGGCATGGGTAATGTGTAGTGCTCATGCAACATGGGGACGCTAAATATGTGGCGAGCTGAAAGTCTTCTCAAGAGGTTGGTGGTAGGGTAAGAGATGTCGGAGACCTCGGACCCCTCCCCGCCCCCGGATGCTGTCTGTCAAAATTGGGAGCAGAACTGAACAAAGTTTCTCTGCCATCTATATGGTGCGCAAAGTTGTTGGTAACAACATGCGTCATCATGCGCTCCTTGCCAGAAGGAATTTCATGGGCTTAGTCTGACTATAGGTCAGACAAGTGACCATGAGCCAACAACAACAACAAAAAATGTAATTCCACTATGTAACAATTTTTGTTCTAAGGCACAATGTTAGAAAGATTTCAAGATTTAATTGTTTGAAGTTTCAATTTATGTTACTTTCATTACCATTAAAAATTAACTTGAATAAGGCATCAGAAAATCTATAAATGGTGCTAACTAACTTATAGTGTGCTGTATCTATTATTCAAAGATATGAAGTACGAATTTTATTAACTTAATTCATACTTAATTTAGAAGTCAAACAACAAAAATCAGTGTTAATTTGAAAATTTTTACAGGACTTGTTTCGATGGTTTTACAGAACCGTCATCATGAGCTGCCCTAGTGCATATGAATTTTTGTACTTTTTAGGAATAATTAGGATGTTAAGGAATTCCTTTTTAGAAATTTTCAGAATAATCTCTTTGTTCGGGAATACGTGTGAATACCCCATATGTGAACAGCTTTTCATCACTGTTGAAAATTAAGAAAATAATCCAGTTGATTCATTAGCATATTCAATCCATGATGAAGATAATTTTCTAGTAATTTCTGTCCAAGGCTACAAACTATATAAAATTTAAATGGTTTGGTTTAGTTTATTATGGCAAAGCATACTAGGGCTATCTGCCAAACAAAAGGGATGCCTTCATGGAGAATTTTCTAAGGAAAATTGGCTCATATACATGATACAGATGGTAAAAACTATGAAATGCCCATGCAGCCACCCCGTTTGTCTGGATTCAAACTCAGACTGATAAAAAAGAAAGTATGACATTTTGGCAGAAATATGGCATTTTATTGAAGAATAGAGAATGCAAAAATTTACATTCTGGGAAGTTCTTCTTAAATGACCGAATTTTATGAAAATTTGCAAGCAGAATGTTAGAATAGAAGTCAGAAATTGGTTTGAAGATAAATGTCTCATTTACAACAGCTATTTGCTGTTATCATTGGACACTGCTGTTTTTTTACAGTAAAAACAGATCACTGTGTGCATGGGGAGAACTATTAATATTTCTTGCTTTTTTAATTTCATTAATTAGCCTCTTCTTTTTCTTCTTCTTCTTCTTCTTTTTTTTTATTTTTTTTTTTTTTTTTTTTTTTTTTTTAAGAGTTCTTAGTATGCTGCTGTTTTGAAAATGACTCTTGCCTTTTAACACATTAGCTTTGTAAAACGTTAGTCATCAACAATTCTCGAATGCTTTCCATAGTCGGTAATGAATATGTGGAGGTTAGGTAATTGGACAGTACAAAAAATTCTAAATCCCACTATAAAGTGTTATTAAATATTTCTGTATGAGCTAGACCAAGGGTTCCCAACCCTATGTCCACGGGTACCATGGCACCCGCCAGTCGTTTAATGTGTGCCCACCACTGTGTGATCACAATAAAAATGTTTTAGTTTTCAATAAAATTCTATGTGAAAGTTTTCTCATTTTTAATGAAATAGAAATTGTGTCCAATACACATACCAGCACAAAGCAAAATGCAGTCAATCTCTTTTTTTGTGTGCGTGGATTATTAACTCTATCCAACTATGAATTCACCTTGAAAAAGTAAATGGTGCCCACCGTCCAACAGATATTCTAGAATGTGCTCTTAGGGACAGAAAGTTTGGTGATCCCTGAGCTAGACTCTTATGACAGGGTCTGGAATTGTCATTATTTTTCATTAGCACTAGACTAGATAAATATATACATGTGAGTACCTTAAAAAGTAATTTACAATCTATTGTGATAAAAGTGGTATTTCTGGAATAGTGGATCTTGTGATATAATTATGATGCAAAAAAACATTGCTCGTGTTGTCTAAAATCACTTTGCCCCATAGTAGATACTTCATCATTGCTGTCGCCCATCCAGTTTGAATCCTTTGGAATAGTTTTGAGAAGATCTAGGTGAAGTGATTTAAAGGTTATTCATGAAAAAAGATTAAAAATAGCACTGATATAAGTATAGAACTATCTTTGACCAGATAAAATTAATTTTCTGATGAATCTGTGGTCAAGAAGCTGGCAGCAGGTATTAAAACAAAAGTGATTACAAAAAAGTATTTAAAAAGATTTACATGAAAAGCTAACTTTGAAGTCTCTGCTTATTTAGTTTCCTCATTTTCTATGAACATTTCTCTTGGACCTGTACAAAGCATCATTCTTGAACTTTCTCAGTTCAGTGGAAATGGCTGATGTACCATGGATTCATTACTGTTATCCGTTGTCCTAGAGAAAATCAGGCAAGATGACATCTAACCAACTAGCAGAAGTCCACTGCCAAGGTGCGGATTACCTATTTCTATTTTTCTACTGTAGGATGTGATCGTGAATGACTCTGTAGCTGAAGGTTAGCACTGTGTTGAAATGATTGAACAGCTGTGCCAATCCTTGAAGGGGAAATACTTGGAAAGTCTGGTTGTGGGATGTCTGCTGTGTGACAGCATATCTGCTCACACAAGCAACGTTACCATAAGTAACCATCTGTGATGCTGGATATAAACTACTTAGTCACTTCTCTTATTTTCAAGATCTGGCTTCTATTGCCTACCACATTTTTTATCTTGAAGAAGCAATCTTTGCGATCAAAATTCTGGGTCACATGATGAAATTATTACTTATGTTCATGCATTCCCAGAAGGCAAAGATCAGTTTTTTCCCCCTGGTATTGTTGTTTAGTCAGGACATTGACAGTGTGCGATTCATAAGTATTAACAAATAAAAGTTTCTTATGACTGAATGTTGTTAAATTTCTAATAACTAATGTTTGCTTTATGTAGAGATCTAAGGACATTTTGTATCAACTAATATATTGTACATTCTGAAATTTAAATTTCATTGATTTTTTTTTCTGTTATTGATAACAATATTATGCATATTATAAGTACATTTTAGTTATATTAATTATTTATTTAAAAGTCAAAGAATAAGTTTGGAATAGACAGGTATAAGAATAAATTTAAAAAATCTTGTCCTCCATTACTGTAAAAAAAGGAAAGAACCCATCAGCAAGTGAGCACTATGGCTGAAAGTTACTGGATATGGATTCTGTTTTACAAGTTCATGTACACATTCTGTTCATTGCTCAACTCCAATTCCATGTGATTATCAATATACCATTGAAGTTATTAATGTATTAATATGGTTATGTATTTAGTTATTGCAATGATTTGAGCAAAGTCAATGAAAGATATAACCTTTCTTCAATAAGGTCAAGGAAAACTGTGACGTTTTCTAAAATGTCAGGGAAGTTATCAAAAAAAAAAGAGAGAGAGAGAACAAATTTGTTCCTTCAAATAAAAAGATCATGTTTTAAATAGTGCACAGTAAGAAATATTCATTCTTAAAAGGAATCAAATGAAAATTTAACTCCTGAGCTGTTCTTTACTTTTCTTTTCAGAAATGTAATTATTCTATTACCCCTCTTTAGAAGTGTGTTTCCCTCTCAGAAATAAATAATGAAATTAAAGTTTAAAAAAAAACAGTGTAATTTTAAGCTCTTTTATTTTATATTAAAATGCTAAAGAGGTAATATTTGGTATGAATTGTTCCAAATTTCTTTTGCAAAATAAATGGTTTGATATTTCTTTAAAAAAAAAGAAAGAAAGAAAAGGAAAAACCCTTACCTACTTTTTTCAGTGGCTTGATGCATATTTACTACTATATGTCTCTGATTTACTTTTTATAACAATAAGTAATGTAAATTAAGTTTAATGTCCTTAGTTATTGCATAGTATTTCATAGTAAATGTATGAAATTCATACTTTTTTATTATGAGTTATTCATACAACATTTGATACCTAATTTTATCATAGTTGTCGAAAATTTAAAGTTGAACCTTCCATTATGTACTATCTCTCTGATTAAAGGACAACATACACAAAGATACATTTATAAATGTTAAGCTTAATGAGGTTCTAGATGTGTCAAAAAATATACACATTTAAATACATTGCATTACACACGTTAGGCAAAAAAAAATGTCTTCAACATCTCTCTGAATTTCAGGACTTAGAAAGGATCACCCTCTTGCTTATTAGCCCTGGTAATTAATACACAAATAAATGTTTTTGGAGGTTTTTAGATGATTATTAAACATCATTTTGTAAAAAATAAACTCTTTTAAGAAATCAAAATATATACATAATGTTAGAATGGCATTAATCTGAGCAATGAACAGAATGTCTACATGAACTTGTAAAATAGAAGAAAAAGTTTATCTTGTGTCTTGAGAAGAAAAAGTTCTTTTTTTGCAGCCCGCACAGTTGAGATTCTTAGCATGATGCACCAGTAGGAGAAAACAGGACACAACATCAGCATCGGCATTGAAGAAATCGGGGGGGGGGGGGTAAACCCCACATGTTTCTTTTAGTATTGGTAGTTTTATTCTGTTTTACGGAAACTGCATATAAAAGCTAAATGCAGAAGCAAAGGCATTTCACAAGAGATCTTGAAAAAAAACTTTTATGAGCATTAAAACCCTATAATTTATTTGAAACTGTTGCCATATGCAATAAAATTGAATTATTATTTAGTTATTATGCTGTTTTAAATCCTTGAAGTTAAATAATGAGTGCAGCTCATAATTAGGTTTTCATGCCATACCATAGTGATGAGCTACTCTTCTCATGTGACTAAAATTACTGTTGAATATGATAATAATGGTGGGTTACCGTATTCCTTGAAACGAAACTTTTGAGATGGGAAATTGCATAAAAATAACATAAATCAGTGAAAGCTATGTACAATTTCTCCTATTTCTTTTGCTGAATTGCACTATTTTGATGCAGTTTCTTATCCTGAAAGTTTGATTCAGATAGGTTACCCTTATTATTATCACATTTAATAATGACTTTAGTCACATGACGATTATATTTTGTCATTGTATTACCATACATGAGAACCCAATGATGAACTGTACTCATCATGTGACTAAAGTTATTGACTGCTGAATGTGATAATTTCAGAATAAAACTTTCGTGATAGTTTTCAATAAAAACTAAATTTATGAATTTTGTACATGGATAGATGATTTTAGTGCAATTGTATGCGAAATAAGATTACAAAGGCAAGTCTGTGTAACATTGAGTAAATGGGTAACTTGGTAATTTGGAGAGATATCCTCAAGCTCGGCGACATTTTGGTCCGGCGTCTCTATCACTGTAGTAGGTATTCTAATTAAATCAGGGTTGCCGCTCTGCCTGGAAAACCGGAAAAAATCAGGGAATTCGAAAATTGACCAAAAAATTCAGGGAATTTAAATATTTTAGTCAAAATCTGGAAAAGTCAGGGAATTTCATACAGCAGTCGCCCGAAAAAAACGCGAGTTTTGCGCCGACATTGGAAGCAATCATCTTCTTGACGGGCTTTAACGTCATACGGGCAGCTGGCACAGAGCCAATTTTCGCAGCTCCAATCAGGTTGCTTTTAGAAAGGCAAAGCAAGTTTCGAGTAGCTTTGGTTTCTAGTAACCTCGAGACTCGCATGCGCATGTGCAGTGCATGTTGAACTAAAGAAAATACGTATTTTTTTATAAAACAAAATCGGGTTAATCATAGTATACGGTACCATGGAGGTTAGAATAGCCACCATGTATGATACATGTGGGATTTGGCGACATTATAATGAGCAGTAAACGGGTCATTATGGTGTTGGCAGCAATTTCCAAAATCGAGCCTAGGTCGTAGCGTGTAATAGGATTTTACCGCAAAATCTTTTAAGCACTTTTTTTATTTTTCCTTTTTAATAAATGCCTTATTTGCATTTTGCCATAAAATAAAAAACTTTAAAAAAAATAATAATTAGTCAGCTAGTCTAACCATTTAATATAATTATATTCGTCAAAGTATCGTTGATTTTTGTAATTCAGTTTTTAATTATTTTAATGTTATTCATATCATTTAATGTTGCTTCTTCCCTCTAAATTTATTTATTATTAGAAAATAATACTTTCAAATTTCTTCTTTAACATAATCCTGAAGCTAATTCTATCAGTATGATGACATAACATCACAAAATTTAATGCACATATTTTTTTGCTTATGTGTGCTGCTAAATAAATACAAAATACCTAAATTTATTTTAAAAATAGCACTAAATGGATTTCTTTCTTTTGTTTAGCTGCAAAATGTCTGCAAAAAGACATTTTTTTTAATCTGGATTTTAAATAGTATTAAAAGATTAAATTAAAATAGTAATGCTTTGGGGATTATAAGTCATATGTAATTGGCAAATATTTATGTTTTCAAGTAGTACCATAATTAATTTACCTCTTTGCACAGCCAAAGTGCATTACGTGGATAGACTGGAATTTTCTTAAAACACACCTGGAAAACATGGAAAAGTCTGGGAATTTCATTCTCCTGCTTGAGTGACAGCCCTGTTAAATAAATATAATTGATCAGTATGTTAGCTGTAACTGCAGGTCAATCCTCATGTTGCCATCCAGTAATTTCATGAAGCAGAAAGTACTAGAAATATCTCAGGCAGCTGGGTGAAAATTTTTAAAAGCCAGAGAGAGCATCTGCTCTATGATGTAGTTATTGCCGTTAGCTGTTAGCTCAGCATGAGTTCAGAGTACTGAGATATCGTTAAGTAGCTTTCTCTTTAGTTGCACTTTGCATTCCGTTGTGTTTAACGTTCATAATAGTTTGAAATGTAACTATTGATTGTAATCTGTGATATTGTAAAGAGTTGTACGACTGTTTTATGAAAAGTTCCAGATCTCTGGAGTGTTTCATTTGATAAAGTAATTCTTATCAACCTATCATCGAAGTTGTGTGCATTCACCTATTACAAACCCATACGCATGCAACAAATGGTTATTTTATGTAAAATTTTTTATTTTTAAATCATACTGGAAATGGTTAATGTTGCTTATTGAATTTTTTCTTTTGTATGTATAAATGTATGTATGTACATAAATCTGTATATATATAAATGTATATGATTTTTTTTCTTTCTTTCTTTTTACAGTGAATAGGATGGATGATATGACCGGTTTTGAATCTGTTAGAATAGATATGACTACTCCCACCCAACAAAATCATCATTTGACTGTTAACTATTTTGTAAAAAATTGCTGAAATTTCATACAGTCCCATGTAATCCTATGCATTTGTATTTTTGTGCACTCAGATGGGTAAAAAAAAGAAATGGAATCGTCCCCTTTGTGATAACACTAATCAGTGCTTTCCTCAGGGAGAATTCTGTATTAATGTAGAACATCCAGATTCCAATAATTTCCAGAATTTTGAATCCCGTTTGGGTGTAGCTGTACCCAATTGGTCAAGACCTAATATCCAATCACAACTGAGATGTGAGATATGTGAAAGGGTTTTTCAGTATCCCAGTCAGTTAAGAGATCATATGCTCATACATACTCGCGTACGTAGGTTTGTCTGCCAGGTATGTGGTATGAAGTTTATGAAAGAGCATCATCTTAAAGCACATCAAGCTACTCATAGTTCGGTGAAACCTTTTGCGTGCCCTATATGTGGACGCACATTTACACTGAAAGCAAACATGGAACGACATACTTATATACATAACACTGAACGTCGTTTCACTTGTGAGCAGTGTGGAAAGAAATTTTCTCAACCACAGACTTTAAAAATGCATATGATTTCTCATTCAGATGTGAAGCCATTTGCTTGCAATATTTGTGGCAAAGGCCTTTCAAGAGCGCACAATCTCCGAGCCCACATGGCTATTCATCGAAATAATAAGCCTTTCAAATGTCATCTTTGTAACAGCTCATTCACATTAAAAGGTAATATGCAACGTCATTTAAAAGAGAAGCATGGTGTTACAGAAGCAGAAATCCCTCAGCATCCTGAACCTGCACCAAGCTTGTCCAGCGAGAGTTTTATCCTCTCTTTGGACCCTGCAGATGCTGTTGGTTCTCCAACAGGATCTCGAATAAGTGAGGAGGATATGTCTCAAAACTGTAATCAAACAGCTGATCTACCTCAAAATAATAAACGGAGGAAAAATCCACCTAAACGTGTGAAATGTGAGACTCCAAACAGTGAACATGACAATTTAAGTAAGAGTTCTCCTAATGAGCAAGATCCTCACCGCCAAGCTGAGTACCAAGGAGTGCCAGTATCATCAGTCAATAATGTGATGCCAGCGCCAAACAATTTCCAACAAGTTCAGTCAAATACTTTAGTGCCAGTTAACAATTCATTTCCTCCTTCTTCCCAGCTACAACTCTGCAACCCTCCAATAAATGTTGGAAATCCGTCTGATCATAAACCGTTCACCCCTTGCGCATTGCCCTTGCAAGCAAGTTTAGGGCATTCTGGCTTTGGACCTGTTTCAGTTGCCAGTTTTTTGCCAAGGCCACCAGGTTTTTATGCTGATAGTGGCATGCTGACTGTACCACCAAATCCATTCCCTAGTGAAAATGTTGAATCTAAACTGCAAACTATTCATTCAGCTATAGATGACTTAGCGGGTAAGCTTTCTTCTCCTCATGAAAAAGTCATGGCAATACATGAAGCTTTGGATGAACTTATTCATCTACGTCCTGAAAATCCTGCAAATAATTTTAGGTGTGTAAAAAATGAACGAATGGGAAATTAATATTAAATGTTAATTATTATTTTATATTACGCATTGCAACTTAATCTTTTAAAGTTTCACAGCTGTATTTTTTTAAGAAGTATTTTTTTTAATTCTGTAAAGAAAACAAATATTTCATAGAAACATCAACCATAACCTGTGTTTAAAAAAAAAAAGTATATATACATAGAGAGAGAGAAGACTTATAATTGGCAGCTTTTCTTTAATTTTAGTTTACTTTTCATGTTCAAGTAGTTCCTGTACATGTTGTTAATACAAAGTTTTATTATAATTATGTATTACATCATTAACAGCAGTAATCCAAAATGAAATTGTGCAGGCTTTTTTTTAACTATTTTATAAGTATTTTGTGATTTTCACCCTGTAAATTCCCTTTTCTTATTCTATAACTTGAAGTAAAATCTTTAATTTCAATTGCTTTTTGTAATCTAAAATTGTTCTTTCTGTATCGCCCATAGAAAATTTTGCGGTGCTTTTTGTATGTTTTGCCTATTATATTTTTTAACCAAGTTCTGTTTCACCATTAAAAATAGAAGAAAAATTCTTCTCATTCAGATGATTCCAGTTTGCTTAAAATAACTCCAGTCATTATCTATTTCCCTAGCCTTGATTAAAGCTTCTAAAATGCAGTTTAGTTTTGTATAGCTTATTCATCTGTTTCTATTAATAATATGACAGCAGCATTTTGCATATGCAGTGCTACCTCTGTCTATATCATCATTAATCAGTCCCAGATTTTTGGATGTATACTAAAAACTTTTTCAATAAGAAACAGAGGAAAAATAATTAATCTGTTCTTATAAAAAAAACTTCTATTGTTATGATTATAACACTGTTTAATACTAATATGCAAATCAGTGGGTGTAGCATCTTTGGTTTTCACAAATAGTTGCAGTTGTTCTGAATCCATGGCAGTCAAAACAATTTACTTCATTGTTTGACTCTTCTCGTTAACTTTCCTAAAACATGTTATTAATGAATTACAAAAAGTTTAGGCAAAAAGAGTACAAAATCATTTGCAAGTTCAGAGTTATAGCATGGGTTGTTTACTGAATAGTAGCAGCAAATGTACTCACGCTTATGGGCAATCATAGCATTTTCTTGAAGGAGATGAACAAGTAAAGTGCTCACGGTCATGACTCATTGAACTCGAGTCATATTCCAAACAAATACCACCTAACCAAAATAAAAAATTTCTCATCCAAACAGGACGTTTTTCAAAGAGAACATATATTATCAAGATGTCATTGTATTTTAATAAGCTCAATTATATGATACAGCAACTTAAAGAAATGTTTTGTTTTTTAAAAAAGCATAATTTTGAATGATTTTTTTAAAATTGAATTTGGATTGTTTGAGTTATAGATACTTAGCATTGTGGAAAAATTAAATTCTGCATAATAAATAATTCCAACCCTATGTGATACGGAATTAATGTAATAAATTTACTTTCATAGTTATTATAATAATAATTTAGAGCAAAAGAACATTTGCTAAGAAAAGTTATCCGTTTTTAACTTAATTCCATTTTTTTTTTCAAATTTTTACACAATATAAAATAATTTCAAATGTACCTATAAGATGAGTATATTAATAATTTTTAAGCATTTAATGTTTTAATATGTACTAAATGGTGACTGTTTCTTAGAATTCCGTATGGTATTTGATACTCCAATATCTATTTCTAACATTGGGGAAAATATGTCATTTTGATGGATGGTAGACTTAATTATAAGATTTACTGTACTTAAAAAACTGTTCAAAGCAAGATTTTTTTTTCCCCTTAATCTGCTTGGATGCCAAAAATTTATTACAGTGTATATTTTGATAGAAATATTTTCATACTTTCTCATTTGCAAGTCTGTAAATAATTGTTTGTTTTTGATATATTAAATCTTTTTAAAAACCATGTACTCCTTCATGTGAAGAGTTCAAGAATAAACTTGGCATAGTATCTTATAACAAGAGAAAATTACTTATGACTAATTAGGAATTAGCTGCTATAATCAAATATGTCAAAACTATACGTTTGTAGTTATCAAAAGTGAAATACATTAGTAAACAATATGAACTAGAGTAGTTATTTCAACATTTTAACGAAAAATATGTTTTCTGTTCCTTTAGAAAAATAGGTTTAGGTTATGTGTTATTTACTTGATTGCTGTAGTTATGAAAAGTACGAAGAAACTTGTATTTTTCATTGCCACAACAATCTTACATTTTTCATAGCCTAATAATTATTTCTAGGTTATGGTGGCTATAAAAAATAGAAAAAGCACTGTCTTCAAGATCTAAAGCTGAAAAACAGTGTTTTATGTGCAAAATGTCTTTATTTATTAATGAAACAGAAAATATAACTGGATTTTTATATATTTTTAAACCTAAAAATCATCTGGAATTCTGAAGTCATTAATGAAATGGTTTTCTGTCATAGTAGAATTTCCTAAATAAGAAATTTAACATTTTTTTATGTTCTTTTGGAAACATATTTCAAAATATCAGACTTCCTCCTTTTCCTGAACGTCAAGCTGTGGAGCTGGAAAATTATATTCAGATCTACAGGAAAACAACAAGAAAATAAACCTCTTGCTTATAAGTTTTAAGAATGCTCACTGTATATTTTATGACAACTGATTTTATAAATTTCTAATGATTTATGTTTTGGATTTTTTTCAGTGCATTTTCAAAATCATATAACTGGCCAACTCATAAACCACTGTTCATTTTAAATGAATTTTAGTTTCTGTTTCCCCTTCTCCCCCCCCCCCCCCCCCAGAAAAAAAGTCCGTGTGCTGCTCAAGCATCTTAATTTGTTGATAAAATTATGTCAATGTTTTGGGAAAAAATGCCAAAGTTTTTATCACGAAATATTTTTACTGACATATTTTCCCCCTTAGTTTTTTAGTGCTAGGGGGTCTGAAAATTTTTTAAATAGTCACATAATTCCCCCCCCCATTTTTCCCCCCTCTGGGCCTAGTTTATTGATAAATTGTATTCACTTGAATATTTTTGTGCAGAGTACTCAATTTCTATATGCATTTTTGTATTAGCATTTCATCCATTTTATTTTCCCTAGTATTTATTATTTGAAATGCATTTTGTGCAGATTTTTTGTCAAGGATACCCAGTTGTTGTAGGTGTTCTCACAGTTATTTTCCAAACATATGATTTCACCTTCCTTCTGTTGTTTACTTTCCAGTTCATTGTAGCCTGATCTACTGATGATGTGTTCGATCTTTTGTAATCCGGGTTTTTTGTCTCCCCCCCCTTCTCCTTCATTCCTTCAATGTCTTCCTTAGAAACTATGGTCAAGAATCATTTGTTTGAAATACCCTTGGGACTTTACAAGGTAACTGAGCCGGACGAGTTGAGCTCATTGTTATGTGTTTGGCTCAGTTACTGTCAGATAATGGTTCAGCACCTGTCAGATATTGTAATGTTAATATTGGTATATGTTCTAATTGAAATGTAGGTTTCTTTTAAAGGAATAAGAGATAGTTACCAGTAGGTTATCCATGACTATTTTACCTTTGTTATGTTCTTATTCTAACAGCATTCTTCGGAAAATAAATTACTTACATAAGTTTCCCCTCTCGATTTGAAGTCTCGAATTACATAGTCTAAAAAACTGCAAACTGTATTAAGCTCCTTTTTAACAATATCTTAGTAGAAGTAAATTTGTAAGAAATCACCTGTGGAAAACATTAAAAATATGTAGCCACAACAGATAGTTATGAACACAAGCAAAAATATTTGTAGCTGTGGTAGATGTTTTGCATATAAGGCAAATTACAAAACTAACAAATCTGTGTACTGAGAAATTTGCATTTTATAATATAATAACTCACTTTTAATGGGCTGTGATATCAGGGATAAAGCTCCTCTTACTTAACTTTCATATATATATTCTACAAATCTAAATAGAATAGTCAGAAAGAATATTAAGATTACTGTAATAATCTCAAAAAGGATCTCACGGCTTATGAAGATTAAGATCAGGGTTTCTAAAATATTATAAATTAGTATCTCTTATTCTACAATTAGGTGCATTGTTTAAAAATGTAATTTCATAAATGAAAAAACAGCTCTTTGACCTCATCAGATAATTGGCTGTTAAATGTATCTTTCAATGCTGAGGATAGTGGTCTCAGCCTCATTGCATGCAGCCTGAATTTTCAAATTAAAAACAGCTAACAGGCCAGATTTTTTCCATGAAATAAAAAAAGAAATTAGTATGATTAAAAGTATTGTAAATTTCTCTAACTAAATATTAGTAAAAACATATATAAACATTAATAATACTATTCAAAGAATAAATTTCAAATGTATTTTAGTGAAACTTGAAGTGAGAATTATTTTTCAAATAAATCTAGGAAGTTTAATTAATTATTAAATAACCTTAATTTAAACTAAAAGTAAACATATTGTCAAAACTTTCTAAGTTTTCAAGGAAAACTTGAGAATAAGTAATGGCAACATTGTCTCTTTCTCTTATGTATTGAATATTTCTTCGATGCATAAAATCAAAATACATATGTTTGTATATAAATAATTTTTTGCTACATTTTATAGTGTTTTGATTTTGATAAAGTTTGTAGCCTTGAAGAGAAATCACTAGAAATTATTTTCATCATGGATTGTACGTACTCATCAGTTAGTTAGGTTCTTATGAAATTTCCACTGTGAAAAAACAGGTATTTACTGTTTGTGTTCCCAAACAAAGTGATAAGTCTTAGAGCAAAAATTTGTAACTGAGTGTAATTATTTTTTGAAAATTATGAATAAAAGTAATAAATCGTATCTTGAGATCTTTCAACAAGATTTATACCACTCTGTAAATTAATTAAGCATCCTTTATAGATTTTCTGGTGTGTTATGCTCATTTTTAGGAGAATAATATCAAATTCGAAATTAAAATAACTGAAAAATATCTTTACAAGAAATGCATGTATTCATGGGCCACATGAAATTACCTCGCAGGCCACTGGCTTAGGAAATATAATTCTTTATTTTACTTGTAAGTTCTGTACTGACTGCTCCCAAATCAAAGTGTTTAAATAAATATCCTTTACAGATTGCTTTTGTTCACTGTTGAACTGCATTCAACATTTAAAATCACCTGCTTGAATTATGATTGTAGCAGGTACAACCAAAACCTTGGATGAAAAATACTTCTTACAGCAAAAATTTTTTTGTGTTTGATAGTATGAAAGTTCAAAGAGATTTTTGAAGAGCTGCTTTTGATCATCATTTGGCGCCTCAACAGAAATTATTATTCTTTACAAGAAGTTTCATAAGCAAAACTGTTTTCTTGAAATTTTGGAGGAACCATTCCATCTGTTATATTTGGATAAGCTTTCTTTTAAATAGGAAACTTCAATTAAATGCATAGAATGGTAAAATGTGTTTTTAAAAAAAAATGGATCTTGCCTTATTTCTGACTATTTTCATCGTGTTTCCCCATGACTCCTAGTTTTGAGAATGTTCTTGTCTACATGTTTTTTTTTCCCTCCCTGAATAACTGCTCATCATTATTAACGTTTTTTAAAAGATTTGTCTCTTTCTTAAAGAATTTCAATATTTGTGTCCTAAAATAGTCTTTTATAATTTATGAAAATGATGACCAAATTATAAGCAACCATAAACTGATTTCTAAGAATTTTATATATAAAAAAGCAGTATTTATATTTTGATGCTATATATCTCTGAAATTGTGCAGCACCAGAGAAAGATAGTTATTTAACCATGAATTTAGACTGAATTCTCATATATCATGTAAGTCTACTCACCTGATTATTGCATCTGATCCCTCTCTTATTTACTGTTTAATAGAATACCAAAATTTTAGTGAATGATGAAAATGTGATTTGCTTTCTCAAGGTTTCTGTAATAGACTTATTTACAGTAATTGTTAATGATTACAATTGTCATGAAAAGTTATGAAAATATTCGGGTGATTAATGTAAACTTCACAGTTTATCAATTTTAAATTAGAATTTAAATTATCAAATTATTGAAGAATATTTTATAAATGTAAGAATTCTAAAAGGAATTTCCTAATCTGGGGCATTTTACTTCTTGTACTTAGGTAATTAATATCGCAGGGTTTAAAATCATCACCATTTTTTTTCTAAGCATAATAAAAGTAATTTGAGTTGGCAGAGTATATTCATTACCTTTCAGAAATGCATTTCTGTGGTTCGTTCATCATGGAAATACTTTTAGGAAAAGAATTAACTTTTTTTAATTTCCCAAATGAGGAGTCGAAATCATAAATACCTCAATTTCTTAAAATTGAAATCAGACTTTCTTGTTGTCCCTAAATATTCAGTAATTTAAGTTAAATTTACTTTATTTAAACAAAAAAAAAAAGTTTTATATTATTTAAACTACTATGTAGTTTCATATTCAAAATACAATTTTTTTTACACTTTTTTTTATTATTTCATATAAACTGTTTTATGTAAAATACTCTTAACATTCTTATAAACCATTATGATCTTTTAGTATATGTTTTCTATAATTAAAGCATTGACTTATTTATTTTAGTTTTGTTGTATATCTTTAAATTATTAGCCACTTTACATAAATATGATTTAGAGAATAATTCTGAAATGAATTAGTATCTGAAGCAAATGTTTTATTAATGAAAGTATTTGATAGAAGAGCTGTATATGATCAGGATGGCATGTTAGTCTAATTAAACAGCTAAATTATTTTTAAAAACATATTTATAATAAATAGTTCTGGACATTTCCACATTAAAAAACTGAAGCTTATTAATACTTATATGATTTCCTCTTATTAAATGAAATAGTCATCCATTTTTTTTTTCTGTTTTATTCCTTTCATTAGGTTCTTACATGCCACTTCACGCAGCTGACGATGTAAGAGAATTTGATGAGCAGGTACTTCATTTTCCTTTGCCCACTCTGATCAAACATTAAAATATAAAATGGCAACCTTTTATTTTTCTAAACACTTCTTAGCAATGCGCATTAAATTTCCAATTTACTAAGTTTTTTTTTATGTGTTTTTAACATTTAATTTGTCAGAACACTTTTATTTCTTTATATACTATCCTTTTAATATCAGTTCACTTAATTATGTGATGAACAGTACAAAACATTTATCTCAGTAACATTTTGCATATCATTAACAAAGAAGTATTTTTTTCTCGTACTCTTAGTCATTCATATTCCAAGTGTACAGGTGATCATAAAAAAACTTCTCCAATAAATGCACCCTTAGTGGCCTATCCACTCAACTAATCAAAATGAAACTTCAGGTACTGTTATTTGAAGATATGTGCCCAAGATTACGATGTTTCAAAACAATAGAGCTCTTACAGTTATATTACAGTGAAAAAATTTTGAAATTCTTTTAATAGCAACACGTACTTTTATCCTGCACAATTTGATCAGCACATTGAAAAACCATAAGTGGCATTGAAACAATACAATGTGACAAAAATTACCAGCGTAATGCATTTGCAAAGAAGAGCATTGTAAAGGACGAATGACAACCTGAGAGGAGAGGGATAAAAACTTTTATTGGAATTACAAGTTTTCAACATGCCTGCATTTGTAGACGATAATGCAGTGCATGTGGAAGATCATTGACAGGAGAAATCTGTATAGCATCATGTTTGGCATCTTTCAGTTCTGGCAAATCTGGATTTTATGTGTACAATTTAGGTTTCAGATAAGCCCAGAACCAGAATATATTGGAATGAGATCAGGGATTGCGGTGGCCATGACACTGCGAAGTGACGGAAAATGACTGTCTTGAAATGTTGTACACATTGAAAACTTGCGATTCCTATAAAAGTTCCCTCCCCCCTACCTCGCTTAATGTCATTAGTCCTTTACAATCTTTTATAAATCCTTTACAAATTGTGAGAGCTCTCTTATTTTAAATCATTACAATCTCAAGAGCATACATTCAAATAGCAATTACCTGAAATTTTATTTCGATGGATTAAGCGGATGGTCTGCTAGGAGTTCATTTTCGGGGAAGTTTTTTGTGATCACCTAGAGATAAGTTTATTTAAATTTTGATTGCATAGATTTGCATCATTAAAATTTAAAATGTCAGAAATTCAGAATATATAAATTACCTTGTAATATTTTGTTTATAAACATCTAATAGGCATAAATATCATGAGCATCAGACTTTTACATTCCTTATTGAGCTCATAGTTAAGAAAATATTTATTTTATTAAATAATCTCATAATGGCATAATTTTATGTAATGTTAGTCAAAATATACAAGTTATATATGTATTAATAGCTGCTGTGCATCTACCAGTCTGTTAAACATTGTTTTATTTTTTATTCCTGACATTTCTAATGCATTCTCAGGACTAAAGGTTTTTTGCCTGACTCAGGAAAACTACAGCTTTTGAACAAATAAAACAACATGCATCCATGTATTGTACCATTTTATAATAAATTCAGTTTAGTTCCTAAAGTAAAAACATTTTGTATGTGTGTATATGTGTAATAGTGCTTTGATAATTGTCAGTTTTATTAACTGTAATCAGTATGGTACTTGTAGAATGAAATCTTACAGACTTATATTATGTTCATTTTTATAAATGCGCAAATGGAAAATTTGTATCCTTGTCAGAAAATTTGAAATAGAATATTGCTTCATGGAAATTAGCTAAACAATTTATGAGTATTGAAAAATTGTTGCATTTTTATCTAGCTGTCTGCAACACTTCCACAATGTGTTAATGTTTAAAAGCTAATCAGTGATTCTTTACACACATGTAAAAATGAATACATACAAAGCAGTTCAAAACCTAATCCATTTGCATGCTGAAAACAGCAATAGGTACGGTGATAATAATAATGCAAATAAAATAAATAATACATATAAAATCCATCCCATATTCAAATTGAAATAAATTGTATGCAAAGACAGTATGCCAGACTGAAGACAGTGGCAAAACATGCCAAAACCAAAAATGGAAAAAGAAATTTACATCTTCCATTGCATCATCATCAAAGGGTTGTGCAACAAATGCCAAAACCAAAAATGAAAATGAATTTTACAACTTTCACTGCATCGTCATCAGGGGGTTGGATTGCAAGAAGGAAATAAGTAAAAATAATAAAAAAACAGCTTGTTTCTCATCCTACAAAGATGCAAACTAAAGTTTAATACTTAAAATAAACTAAAAAAAAAAAATAGAAGTAATATGTATCTTTATCAGTTCAACCCCTACAGGCCAAAGTAAAAAGTATTACACATATATATATGTGAAAAATTACCATAAACTAGTTTTGCATTCATTTTTCGTTGTTTTTATTAATGGTAAATAATTTTATTGTGAAGCTGCGTAATGAAATACGTGCTTTCAATTTCAGAAAATTTTTATATATGTTTAGTATTTCAAATATTCATATATTTGCAGAGCATGAGATAGAACTCTTTTATTAGATTCAGTTAATTTAATTTGTATCAATCACACAAATTTTATTTAAAATTTCTAGTGTAGAATTCTCTTTCTTCAATGTATAAAGAAGCCTGATAAAAACTTGGAAAATTATTTGATAATTTTTCATAATTAATTTAATCAAAACTTTTCATTTTTTAGGACAGCTGAATGATAGGATCACTAAACACTGGTAGATTGTCTCAGGTTCAAATCCCAGTGAACGGGCGAGTGACATGGGATTTTTTTGTGGTTTTCTCTGTGTGTAATGTAAATATGAACTAGTTTCTCTTAAAGAGCCCTCCTCAAAGCATCCCTTCTGTTAGGCTGATAGCCTTTGCATGCTTTGCCGTAATCCAGTCCAATCAGTCAATTTTTAAAATTGTAACTTTCTTTTATTCTTTTAACAATTATCATATATTTTTTTAACTAAAAATTGTTTCAAACGGATTTGAAAAGCTGAGATCATAAGAAATGATTACTGCTACTATAACAGTGAAACTAACAAAGAACAAACCTTTGGCTTTCAAAATGACGGATTGGGAATTATACTTAGGAAGAAAAAAAAATTATTTTCTTATTTTTTAAATTGGAAAAAAAAAAGGTGGACCCAGTTTTGGTTATATATTTACCGGTACATACAGG
Organism: Stegodyphus mimosarum; assembly: GCA_000611955.2. Classification (NCBI taxonomy): domain Eukaryota; kingdom Metazoa; phylum Arthropoda; class Arachnida; order Araneae; family Eresidae; genus Stegodyphus; species Stegodyphus mimosarum. The sequence goes on from KK120478.1 coordinate 112,936, forward strand.
GTAAAATTTATACCTTTGTCTCTTTTCCGATCCTGTAGCAATATTTGGGCAATAACATATAACCTGATGCACAAAGATTTCAAGTATTATATAGAATTACCAAATTCCTTTTGATACAGATCTGTAATGTAAATATCATTGTTTTTATATCAGGGTCTGCAATAAGAATATAGTGTGTTGTGTATATAAATATACAAGAATTATATAAATTCTTGTATATTTATATAATTTTAATTTAATAACCAATAATACATTTTAATTTAATAATCAATAATACATTTTAATGTTTTAATTGAAATTTAATTAATTTAAATTGTATTAATCAGGACCTCAATTTGAGAAGTTATACATGGCGGGACATTTTTCTTATTCTAATTCCAAGTTCTAATTAAGTTATTCCATACGTTTATATATTTATTTTTTTTTCTTTAATGCAATATTTTCATTGAATAAATGGTCCATTATTTTCTTACTTCTTCCTTTTTTAAAATTATAGCCTTTTTTTTTAATGTGGTGTTTTATTTTAAATGTCTGATTTTATTTTTTAAGCAAGAAGTAAAAAAAATATTAAATGTCAAAGCTTCATTGTTATAATAATAATTTATATATGAAATAAGTTCTTTTCTTTTACTGAATTGTATTTTCATTTTACTTAGATTTATTTGCATGTAAAAACATACTGCATAAAAAGTTAATTATGCATTATTATTTATATTTTTGTCAGAAAGAAAAAAAATATCAAAAGAATTTCCATCTTTCTCTACATATTTGGTAGCAAGTTCTTCTTGTATTCTCGTTAAGAAACAAAATTTTACTTACATTGAATTATTGTGAAAAACTCACATGTTTTGTTTCCCTCCGTAATGGTAAACAACAAAATAAATTCTAACTTCTAAAAATTGCTTATATTTAATGCATTTTATTTTAAATTTAAAACAAGAAAATGGGAGCGCTATTGTCTGTTTAATGACTTTGATATTTACCATATTTGTATAATCAAATGTGAAAATATTTTTTGTCTTAATAGACGTAAAAGTGCATTTTTTGTAAAAGATTATGCCCCCAAAAATATAATTTTATTACTGTTTCAAGAAAATGTTGCTGCTGACAAATTCATCTAGAAATTGCAAATCTGAATCATTGTAGGATCAATTTTACCTTTTGTCCATTAACACAATCAATTTTTTAATCCTAAAAATTCCTATTCTAGACTGTTATTTTTAGAGAATTTATAATATGCGTTGTCAGCATGGTTTGACATATATCAATAAATCCAACAGAACTTTAAATTCTCAAGTCAGTAAAAAAAAAAAAAAAATAGTAAGTCTTACCTTTATCTTTAGTCCCTTGACATTCTATTAAACTTCTTTTGTTTGCAAATTTCCCAAAATAAGTAATAAATACTACAGTTGATGATTTAAATTTCTTTCAAGCTTTCCATATCCATTAAAATCTGTCAACTTCAATTAATGATTCTAATTCCTATCTTATTTTTCTTAGAATATGTAAAAAAACTCTTCTCTTAATATTTTATGTATACTGCTCTTTCAAAATGTTGAGAATAATTTCGTTATTTGAAGAGTGACATGTTGGGCTATATCAAAATGCATAGTTGTACCAAGTTGATTATCACTAATAATTTAAGTACAAAATTTTTAAAAAAACAATATCAAGAATATTATTCTAAATGGCTTTTGTTGCAAAACTTATTGAAATGTAAACAAAATATAGATTTTAAAATTTTTTAAAAATCATGTATTTTTTAATATATTTTGTGTTGCAAAAAAAAAATAGATTTGCATTTAAAATGGTCTCATATTATGAACGTAACGTATTGAACTCTACAAGAGAAGTAAATTATTTAAATATTGAAAATCCAAATTCTTAAAAAGTTAAGTAAATATGTTTTCTTTCAGCTCAGAATTAAGCAATTAAATATATTTTTAAATGGTAGGAGTGCATATAAGTATTTTTCAGAATAGCATCTTTAAGGGAGAAAATTAAGTTAATATAGTAAGTACATCACAAAATAAATGAAACTTCTTATTACATCTACATCCCATAGAAAATACTTCTGAAAGTTAGGAAGCTCTGAGAACAAATATAATTGTTCTGAATGTCATTCTTTTGAAATTAATAACTTTGCTAAAGATCAAAATCATATAGAGCTATGGTTGGTAATTATTAAGGAAACTTCATTATTATATTAAAAAAATAACAAATTAAGTTTGTTGCTTTTCTGCTTCTAAATTATTTGGGCACATTCTTATTATTATAGCCCCCATTATTTAAATGGCACCAAGATTATCTGTGAATTGTCAACTTATGTTGCAATACAGCTGGTTGCATGTCCTAAACATGGTTGCTTACAGTTTATTAGAAAAGCTCTAAATAGGCTGTATGTTATCATGGTATTTCTGCATATTTTCTGTTCTCTTTGAAAAAATAAAATGAAGTGAAATATGAGCCTTATTTATTGCAGCTAAAAAAGTTTGAAACCGATTATTTAATGTAATATTTTAATAATGAAAGGCTGTGGTTATGGTTGAAGTTTCAAAGAAGATATTTTCATTTAATAACAAAATTTTAGTTATATTTAAGAGATGTTAATAAATTGTGTAATTCAAGTTATAAAACTGATAACTTACTCTGTCATTTCTATTTCATTTCTACTGCAAAATTAGTTTTTACGTGGTAATTCTTGTACAGTCTGAATGTTTATTATTTTTTATGCATTGTATAAATTTTGTTGTCTAAAAAGTCTAAATCAGAACACTTATTATTTTTCTGTTTAGTACCGAGTATTAATTATGTTACATTAACTAAAGTTTAAAAAATATTTTCCAGATTTTTATAATAGTTCAGTATCATTTTTAAAAATGAAAACTGCCAGCTAGTAAAAAAGTACATAAAAATAGATATTTGCATATATTTTTTATAATTTGTCTCTGTTTTACCCAAATTTTTTCTAATATGAATTTAAACAAGAATTCTAGAATGATTTTTGTAACTTAATTATAAATGTATAATGAATTGTTCACTTTATCAAATTTTGTCTCCTATAATGTTTTAAAGTTTTAATATTTTTTTATACCCTACTTTTTTGTAAGCCTGCCCATATATTTCTAGCATTATGTATAAATAAACCTGTTATATAGGTAAGAAATGCATAATTTTCTCCTCCAACATTAATTTATGGATTACTTTTCAGTTATGGCATTATTTCTCTCTCCTGTGAAGAAGTTTGTATGTTTTTAGCTATTTTGGTGTCTTAAAAAGTGCTTCTGTGCTTTTATATGAAATGATGTTTGTGGAAATTATAAACGTATTATAAGAAATAAAGAGAAACTGTACATAAATTAATTGTAATAGTATGCCAAAAAGCAAAGAATTTGAATTACGTTATATTATACGTTTTTGGAGGAGGATAGCTAAGAATGTATGTTGAATATTATCACTTGAAGAATTTTTTTAAACTGATATTTTCATTTAATGTATATGCACTGAAAGTGCTTTAAGTATTCTAGTCAAATACTCAATTACTTTTTAAACAACACCTAAATTTAAAAATATGTATATATGCATATATTATCTGAAAATAAATTCCAAATATTATAACTATTTCATTCTTAATAAGAAAAATAATTATTGATTGCATTGCATATTAGGGGGCACATTTTCATTTACAGTGTATTTTATATTTTCCTATGGTCAGTATCATGTATTTCCTCCTCCTCATAATCATTCATATACAAAATCGACATCCTTGGCATTTTTTGCTGCATCCTTTTACTAAAACAATGTTTGTAAAAATTTAATATTATTGTACATGTTTCTTCAGGCCATTTCTGTATAATGGATATGCACATTGGCAAATTTTGTCACTTGGTAGATCCCAAAGACTTTTGTAGTTTTCCAGCCTATGTGTGTTTTAAAGAAATGCTTGAAGATACTTTGTACAATTGTATTGAAATGTAGGCAGTCAGTCAGGAATTGCAGTGTGGCTTAGGAAATGGTAATTCTAAAACATGAAAACTAAATTAATTCTAAACTAAAAAGTAATTCTTTAATTAAATAGCTTCTTTTTAATTTATCAGATGACAGATGGTATAAAATGTGTTTAAAGAATTGGTATTAAAAAAAAAAAAACACTCATGCAAATTTCTAGAACTAATAAATATTGGGTGCTTCTGATAATTTGCACCTCCATCAAAAAGTCGTGAACTAACTAGCAATTAATTTTTTGTCAAGCTATTGCACAAAAGCCAATAGCCATTTTTAAACAAGCAAAAAACAAGAAACGTCAGTAATAAAACACTTTCCTTTTTTTTTTTGAGAATTGTGCTATTTTTCTTCCCATTTACAAATGGATCAATTTTTGCTTTAAAAAAAAAGAGAACTGCATAAACTCGGAATTGCACACCAGCTGAAAGTGACGTGCTATGCACATACCTAGGTTGCCACATAAAACATTAGCAACATACTTGACTCGTGAATACTTTTTTGCAATTTTGTGGCAGGTGTACAGATAATCAGAAAGCGCCTGTTGTGATATTTTAATATTTAGTTCTTATTTGGCTGCTTTCTGCTCCTCTGAATGCTACATTTGTTAATTTATGAATAATACACATCATTTTTAATTTTCTCATTGGTAACACTTTGTGTTTTCAAAAACATAAAATTTTAAGTTAAACTATGACTAAGAATTGCTGAAACTTTTGTAAACTATGCTTTCACTACCTAATAGTAATTAAGGAGAAAACAGAAATAAAATTTGAAGATCAAATCTGAATTTTTGCACACACACACATATATATATATATATATATATATTGGTAGAAATACTATCTATGCTGTTATTTTTCACTGCTGAAATTTGCTTTGTTTATCGATATTATATATTGAAATAATTTGAATTTTCAAAAGTGCTTAAGTATGCATTTCATTTGCATGAGTGCAAACAAACATATTTATCATGTGCAATGAGGAAATGGATTAATTTCAAAACAAATATTACAAATGGCATTCCTATGATATGTTGAGTATTAATGGATATTACAGTAAAACCTCTCACAGCGACCACCATTGAATGTGACTAGTGTTTTCTTGATAACATTATAAAATAATGGTACTGAAAATTGAATCCACAGCAGATCAGAATAATTCTGGTATGTATGACCATCTTAGGGAGGTTTCACTGTATTTCCTTTCCTTTAGATCTTGGAAATTTTATTTTCAGTTGTTAACTCGTAAATATCATTTGTGATGTTAGAAACGTGAGCTGTTATGCAAGCTTTTATGATGTCTTATATTGTTATAATATTTAAGTCATTAAATGTCATTAAATGTTATATAATTACTTATGTATCGAGTGCCATAGTGCATATTTGTGTGATATTATAAAATAAAATGTGAAACTTTAAAAAATGTGTTTGAGTTTTTATATTTCATCCTGTATGTAATTAGAAAAAATATACTATTTCAATTAGATTTTGTGTGTTTAATATTAGCTGTGTTTTGTAGATTTTTCATTCTTAATAGCTTAATTATCTAAATAAATCACTAAAATTCATTATAAAATTATCTGCAATTTACACTATCTGTGCATTCTATAAAAATTAAAAGAAAAACACACACATACGTTCAAAAAGTAGCACTTCTTCGAAATTTTTTAAAAAAGCAAGTTGCCAAAGTCTTTTTAATGGAAAGTACATACTTTGACATTCGAAGCACTGAGGTATCTGAAGATAAGTTTCTCTTACTTTTGTTGCCAATCCACTGAGAAATGCATTTGTTTATTAACAAAGCATTTTCAACTAAAAATTTCAACCTTCTATGAGTCAAGCCATATATGCAAATTCAACAGTATTTGTACAAATAACTTCATGTAATGCGCATTCTTGTGTAATTCTTGTTCATCATGTAATATGCATCTTAAAATTATGTCTCAATTACTGAGGTCGCGTATTAGAAAGAAATGTGCCTTAAGTGCACTACACTGACAAGTAGAAGCTAAGCCAACATCTCTGTAATACTATAGGTTATTGAGATATTACTGAACCTAGCTAACTGTTAAGCTTCTAGCCCAGTTTCGAGGAAAAACACCCCACAGGGCGTTCATGGGTTTTCCACTTCTCTTCCCCAACCTCTCGAGAAGCCTTTTGGCTCAACGTGTATTTTGAGTTCTCTTCCTCAACCTCTTGAGAAGCCTTTTGGAAAGCCTTTTGGAATCAGCCAACATGTATTTTGAGTTCTTGTCACGTAGACACTATACATTTACAAACATAAGTCTTCTCCAGGATTTGAACCCAGGCCCATCAGTACCACATTCAGCATTACTAAACATTGTGTGGCTGGGCTGCGTACTTAATTGGATGAAATGTTTCCAAATCATAATCAAGAAAATCATCATAGCTCTTTTTAGAACTTCAAAATTGAAAGCTAAGCTCTTAACCACTTGGAAGAAAATGTCTTAGTATCTATATCCATCTTAGAATTTTCAAGCAATTCTAGAACATCTTTCTCTGCTAAAGGTTCCAGGTGAATGCCATTATTTACTAATTCACAATTAATTGGTAATGATTTTGCTTTTTTATGAGAGCTGCTGGTAATAGAACTGCTTGCATATAGTTGAGTCTGGGAACACTTCTATTTAAAAGTTTTAACAATTAGTATATCATCTGTTTAAACTGAATAATTCTTATTGCATTAAAAATGTCAAGCTTTTTGTCTAAAAACAGCATATGTGGGAAACTTTACTTCTTTATTTTACTGGAAAAATGTACTGTTTGCTGTTGGAAATTTATGATGAACAAGCTCCATCGAATGTAGTTTGCAAATAGTGATTTTGGAGGGGGGATTTCAACATACATGAAAAATAGTGAAGAGAACAGCCAAAAAAAAAAAATTCATGATGAAATTGAAAACATTACTGAATGAAAATCGTTGCCAAACACAACTGGAATTGGCTGCTGCAATAAATCCTACTTAAATATGCATTTCCCCACATCTGTATACAATTGGAATGGTTCAAAGGCAAAGTAACTGAACCCTATATGAACTCAAAGAAAAGGATTGAATGCTGAAAAACAATACATTAATTTCCACTTCAAAGACGAAATATCTGATGTGGATGCCACATGACTTCCTAGTATGGCCTTAAAAATATAAAACATCAAATACAGCTTTAAAAAAATTGCAGTTAAAATTAGTTTCTATGCAAAAACAAGGAATTTGACCAGCCGGGCAGGAAGGCAGATTTTTCTGTGCACAATACTGAAAGTCTGCTTTTGGTCTGACTTAGCAAAAAGACACTGAAGTTGGTGTAGAAACTGACTTAATTTACTATTCTACTAAGAGTTTCAAATGGCGACTTTGTTAGGCATAGAACCACTTAAACAACTTTGAATTAAATTATTGATAATTCTACAACTATTGCATGCAGATACAGATTTGTCTAGTGCTATGGTTCTCAACCATTTTTGCCCCCATTCATCTCTTTCACCAATGCTAGATAATGATTCCCCTCTTCCTTTCTAAAACTCGAAATATACATGTGGGTGGAAGTTGAAGATGCTGTCCTTCAATAAATAACACTTCCGCACTTCTTCCACGCCACAGAAACATTTAATGATACAAAGAAAAAAGGTATACAGATTGAGTTAGATAACAGTGCCTTAGCGCCTTCTCGCGCTTGTTGGATACAAACACAGTTCTGCATCATTTTTGTCATTTTAAATAGGCGCCTATACGCTCTCGCTATGATTGTCACCACCTTCGCGTCATTCTGACATCCTCTTCTCCATCTTGCTCTCGCTGCATGCGCAAGGTGATGCCCTCTGGTGGCTATGGAACTTAGGGGGTCCCACAGCTCGGGGATCCTGACTTTGTTTCCTGATATTATTTAATATATTCATGACTACAATTGTAAATTGAAACAAAATAGTGATTTATCTTGCTTGTTTCTTGGTCGAATCTCGCCCGAGCCCCCAGATTTTCTGTGGGCGGAAGTTGATGATATCCTTCAGTAAATAACACAGAAACGTTTAATGATACAAAGAAAAAAACTATACAGATTGAATTAGATAACAGTGCCTTCTCGCGCTTGTTAGATACAAACACAGTTCTGCATCAGTTTTTAAATAGCCTACTCGAGCTCGCCATCATTGCGTGATTCAGACATCCTCTTCTCCACCTCGCTCTCGCTACAGGCGCACGGGGTTCCACAGCTCGGCGATCCTGACTTGGTTTTCTGATATTATTTAATATACTCCTTATTACAATAGTAAATTGAAACAAAATAGTGATTTACCTTGCTTCTTTCTTGGTCGAATCCCGGACAAGCCCCCAGATTTCCTGTGGGCGGATGATATCATTCAGTAAATAACACTTCCACACTTCTTCAACGCCACAGAAACATTTAATACTACTAAGAAAAAGCTATACAGATTGAATTAGATAACAATGCCTTCTCGTGCTTGTTGGATATAAACAGTTCTGCATCAGTTTTTTTATTTTAAATAGGAGCTCGGCGCTTATTCGTGCTCGCTATCATTGTCACCACCTTCGCATGATTCTGACATCCTCGTCTCCACTTCGGTCTCGCTGCAGGCGCACAGGTGATGTCCACTGGTGGCTGTGGAACTTAGGGGTCCCACATACATTTACTTAAATTTAGATTATTTTTTAATGTGTTTTATAAATTAAACAAGAAAAAGGATAGAAAATGTAGATAAATTCCAAAACTTGAATAAACGTAGTTTTTTTATGTTCTTAAACTGAAACTAAATACTTACTGTATGTTGCCCGAGAGGTGGGCAAATATTAAAATTTCTGATGGAAAGAACTTTGAATAAATATATGTTTAATTTTTTAAAGCAAATATTATCTTTTAATTGCTCAAAAACAGCTGTCATATTTATACACACTGACATTATTGACCTCCACTTTGTAAATAATATTTTCATCCATAACACTACAATATGACTAATAATCTTAGGAGTTTAGCATAATACACAAACCATTTCCTCAGAGCATCTTTCCTTACATAGTAGAACTGAAGACTTGTATTTTACTCATTACTTGTATTTTTTATTTAAAAACAAAAGTACAAAAGGTGTAGGGGTTTATTTATCTTTTTTTACTCTTTCTGTCCATTCCATTGTAGTCAATACTGACGTCTTTAAAAATGTTGGCAACTTTATGCAAATGCAGACCTTTTTAAAAATAAATAAATATACGAGGGTAAGGAAAAGTTTTCGGCCTGACCCAGAGATGGAGCTCCAATCAGCAAAAATGTTTGTTTTTGTCTGGGTCTATACGTCATTAGTTCGTAATACCAGTTTCAACTTGTTCTCTCAAGTAGTTTTCGCAGTAGACATCTTGCGTGTTATTCATTAAAATGGATAAACTTCAATATCGTGCGATCATAAAATTCTTTTTTATATGGATTAACGCCTAAGGAAATTCATCCGAATTTGACAAAACGTTTACGACTCTGCTCCTATGTCAACCATAAAAGTGGGCAGCTGAATTGAAATGTGGCTGCATTATCCTTTAAAGATGACCCACGTGAAAGACGGCCAAAAACCGCAACTACACCGGAAACCATCGAAAAGTGCGAGATGTGTTGGACGATATGCGAGTGAAGTTAACTGAGACAGCTTAGCTGTAGGAATATCGAAAGAAAAGGTACAAAACGTCTTGCACAAAGAATTACGGATGCGAAAGCTCTGTGCAAGATAGGTGCCACATTTACTGAATGCAATTAAAAGCAAATACGCAAACGATTTTCGCAGCAATCTTTGGACCGATTCAACAGAAATCCGATCGATTTTGTGCGGCGCGATTTGTCACCATAGATGAGACATGGTTTCACCACTACGCGCCAGAAACAAAACAGCAGTCCAAGCAGTGGGTGGAAGCCGATGGTTCAGCGGCAAAGAAAGCAAAGTCGATTACATCTGCCGGAAAAGTCATAGCTAATGTGTTTTGGGATGCAAAAGGTAAAGGGATCGTGTTCATTGATTACCTTGCAAAAGGCAGAATAATTATAAGCAAATATTACTCCAGCCTTCTTGACCAGCTGGATGGCAAAATTCATGAGAAGAGGCCTCGTTTGAAGAAGAAAAAAATCATCTTTCACCAGGACAATGCACCTGTGCACAAGGGTGCGGTGGCGCGATAGGGAAACTGCGCGATTTGGGGTACGATTTACTCGGTCATTCCCCTATTCTCCAGATTTGGCACCTTCAGACTCATATGTTCCCAAAGTTGAAGAAATTTGTTTCTGAGAAACGCTTTGCATCCAATGAAGAAGTTGAGAGGGTCGTAGATGAATATTTTCACAGCCTTTCAAACTCTCACTTCCGAGGAGGAATACTGATGTTGGAGAAACGCTGGACCAAGTGTGTTGAAATGAAGGGAGATTATGTAGAAAAATAAAATAATTTAACTAAAATTTGCAATCTTTCATTGTCAGGCCGAGAACTTATAATTTCATTTATTTGTTCACTGATATTTTAAGATAAGGCTTTGCAAATGGTGATAAAGCATTAAAAGGATAAAGATTTTTTGTCTGCTGGAAAGGTAATGGCAATTGTCTTCTGGGAATTCTCCAAGAATAACCATGATCAATTACTTGAGGGAAGGAGCTTATTGTGCAACATTATCAAGCCATTTGAAAGAAGGATGGCCAAGAATAGATCACAAAATTCCATGAATTGAACTTCACATTGGCTGCCCACCTGCTCTACTCTCCAAATGACTTACTTGTCCCAAAGTCTGAAATTAGGGTGGGTGTTGAGAAATGAAAAATTCTACTTTTCAATGTGTCATGCATATTTTGCAGGCTTTAATAAAAGCTATTTTTCCGGAAGGATGAAAAATCGCAAACTTGCAATTATATAGCCCTCAATGAAGACTATGTTGGTAAATAAAATCAATTTTTTTCTCAAAAATGACATTCAGCCTCTTTTTTTATCATATTCATCAAATTACCTTAATATTATAAAAAATCACACTTTTTTTCAAACTGTGCTCACACACATATTTTAAAAAATTTTTTAAATAATTAAGTACTTAAAAATTTTTATTAATATGACTAACTTGAAACTTTAAAATGCTCATATAAAATTCCTGTATAGTATGCAATGAATGTTTGTTACATAATCATAAGTAAATTTAAAAGATATTTACTTTTTAATAACTCACCTAAAACATAGCTTTTATATAAATGAAGAGTGTCCATGCACTGTCTTTCATATCAATCTACACTTCTATTCCAATCTTGATGAAATTTGACACACCTGACCTTCGAAACAAGAGGAAGGTCACTGTTTACATAAGATTTTCTCAAAACCTACCATACGGATTCTGTATTTTTCATGTACATATATTTTCGCTAATTTAAAAACTGTGATTTAAAAGCTTTGCGCATTGTGCAAAGTATGAGATATTTATGTTTCAAATTTAATTAGAAAACTCTGCAATATAAAAGAAGTGTGTTTCTACTCGGGAAAACGTAATATATTTATTTGAAAAAAACTTGGGGATTTGAGTTGAGAGAAGTGTGTTGTCACTTCCCAAATTAAAATATTTTTTAAGTGTGTTATCATTTAGCAAAGTGTTAAATATTTAATTTTTCTTTCAAATTTATTCTGCTATTAACTAAGCAAAAAATGCAGATTTATTTCGTTATTAATTACTGGCTGGAAAAATGAAATTACATTAAAATCAGGCATATACATAACGAAGAATGTTCATTTGTGTATGTGCTATACATACAAATCAACACTTCTATTCTGATCTTGATAAAATTTTGCACACTTGACCTTCAAAACAAGGTCATTGTTTACACAAGATTTCGAAAAACCACCCCACAGGATCCACACTCAGGGCGTTTACATTAGAACAGCACATTTCCAACACTCACCTTACACACACATCACAACTGATTGGTTTGCATCCCGGTTGTTGCATTCCCGCTATCAGTGGAAGTCATAATTTTTTTTAACAAAAAATAAATATAAATTTTGAAATCACGTTGCCATTGTTGCATACTTACTCTCAGTTCTTACTAAAATCGTGAGATGATAACATGTTTGTTTATATTTCAGAACCATGTAGAACCTTTAAAGCAGAATTTAACTGTGCACTGTATGTTTCTTGCAAATATTTCAAAAACCATGAAGAAATAGACCAAAGTGGATGATTATTTTCTGAAAAAAAGACAAAAAGAATAACAAAACAAAAAACTTAAAATAACGAATTGATGAATAGATATTAACCCATAATTGCATAACAAGTTTATCCAGGAAATGATTATGGCAACATTATCACCTTTTCAGCCACTGATCCAATAACAGATACAGAGCAGGCTGTACATTGCCCCGACAGATTTTTTAAATGCTCTTTGAACCCCTAGGAATACTGCCACGAAAGCTCATTTTAAATAAAGGATCCCCGATCATTGTTATATAACATCAATCTACTAAAGTTGTACAACGGGACAAAGGCTCACAGTGAAGAATCTATTGCTGAACATAATACAGGCCACCATCTTCCCAGGGAATGCCATAGTTGAAGATCTATTCATTCATTTCATACTCTCGGAAATTGAAATGTGCCCTTTGATTTTAAGCGTTTCCAGTTTCCTACTAGATTTGCATTTCTTACGGTTACCAAAAAGTGACACTGTGGGGAGAAAAAAAGACAGTTCTATATATGCTGTTTTACTGGGCCGATTGACGAAATTCAAATTGTGTTTTCGATGTCTCGGAAGTGCAACTTAGGATGTATATTAGATTTATATATAGCATTGTTCTAACATAGGTATTTTGACACAAAACTGGACTTTTTCTGAAATGACACGCTTTCCATATTTCGATTCTACAACTCAAATTATGCCTAAATTTTAAATTTTCTAAAATTTGGTATGAAATTTATGGAGAAATTCAAAAATTTATCTTGGCATATATTTTTCACTTTGCACCAAGAATAATTTACTTGCCAAACTTGCCTAATTTTCCTTTCCTTTTTTGCATTGCAGACGAGTGGAAAAAATGTCATTGTTCATAGTTTCAAATAATTTTAACAAAGTGCGTAAGCCACATTTGATGTTATTACAGGGGGAAAAAAAAAAAGATGCCAAATTTCAAAATGTGCCAATACGTAATTTCATGTATATCTTAAAATTTTGAATAGAAAAATTATTTTTTGCAGGCGTGCCTAGAAATACATCTACTTTCTGACAATGTTAAAAACTTTATAGGTTATAATACAAAATTTTTTTAAATACTGAAAAATAAAATATAAAAAATGTGCGAATTATATTTGGATTAAGCCTAAATTTCGAATTCTGGAAGAAGGAATCAAGTAAGTTTAAGAGAAAAGAGTTATTAATATATATATATCAAATTCAATTAACATTTGATATAGTTTTGAGAAGCTAAAATTTTGAGAGATACTAATTTTTTAAAAACGACTGGTGCGATTTTTACAAAACTTGGCAAGTTGGCATAATTTAAGTTGTAGAATCGAAATATGGAAAAAAACTGGCATGTCATTTCAGAAAAGTCCGATTTTGCGTCAAAATACCTATATTAGAATAATGCTATATGTAAAAATCTAATATATATCCTAAGACACGCTTACGAGACATGAAAAGCGCAAGTTGAATTTTGTCAATCGATCAAGCAGAACGGGGGATACAAAACTGTCCTCTCCCACAGTGTACACACGCAATCACTGTGCAGCAGGTGTTAACTTGGAAACATCATATTTTTCCCATGGCCAATGTAACGAACTTGGCATACCAGATAGTTTTTTTTTTTATTTATGTTCCAGTTGGACAAGTGAGAAACATTGTGTACCTGCAAGCTTTGCTTTAAAAGGTGAGAAGAAAATAATTTTTGTTTTCTATCTAAATAACACCTAAATTTTATCTGACCTTGGTAAAATTTTTCACACTGAAACAAAATAACAGAAAAATCACTGTCTACCTAATTAATTCTCTCCCCCTATATGAAGCTTCTTCACTCTGATAAACAACAATGTTGTATACATCAGCTAATTCTAAATAATGAGCATACTATTCTGATGAATTACACTATTATTCAATTACTATTAATAGTTCACAAAAAAAAATTATTGATAAAGGACTATAAAACAAAAATTTTCCACAGCGAGCTTAGCTGTTAAGTACAGCAGAAGTACAGTTAAGTACAGCCCAAAAGGGCATGATCGTTGGCTTTCGGGCCAAGGGTGGAAGCATTTCCGAAACGGCTGAGTTTGTGAACTGTTCACGTGCTGCCGTGGTAAAAGTGTACCGTGCATGGCACAATGGGACTGTCCAAAATCAGCGACGTGGCAAATGTGGTGCACCACGGGCCATAGATGACAGAGGCGAACGACGGTTGCGGAGATGCGTTCGGGCAGATAGACGGGCTACCGTTGAGCAACTGACCACCAAAATGAACCAAGGGGCTACCAAAAGTGTCTCCCAAAGTACTATTCAGCGAACATTGCTGCGTCTGGGCCTCCGAAGCAGACGCCTGGTTCGTGCACCTATGCTGACTGCTGTTCATCGACGGCGAAGGCTAGAATTTGCACGCCAGTACAGCAGCTGGACGTCCACTGAGTGGTGACAGGTTGCGTTTTCGGATGAATCGCGTTTTATGCTCCATCGGACAGATGGACGTTGGCGTATAAGGCGTGAAACCTCTGAAAGGAACCACCCTGCAACCATTGCCGGAACGGTCCAAGCTGGAGGCGGGAGCATTATGGTCTGGGGAATGTTTTCCTGGCATTCTCTAGGTTCACTGATCATTGTGGAAGGCACAATGGATCAATACAAGTACGCATCTGTCCTTGCGGACCATGTTCACCCCTACATGCGCATTGTTTTTCCTCAGGATGATGGCATCTTCCAGCAGGACAATGCGAGGTGCCATACAGCTGCCAGTGTACGTGCGTGGTTCGAAGAGCACCAGGATGAGTTTACCGTCCTCCCCTGGCCAGCAAACTCACCTGACTTAAACCCAATCGAGCATCTGTGGGACCATCTCGATCGAGTTGTTCGCGCCATGGATCCTCAACCGCGTAATCTAGCGCAGCTGGCCACGGCATTAGAGTCGGAATGGCTCAACATCCCAGAGAACACCTTCAGGGACCTATGTGACTCTCTTCCTGCACGTCTCGCAGCAGTCCGCTCTGCGAAAGGTGGTTATTCTGGCTTTTGACAGATGGTCACATTAATGTGACTGGACTGTGTATATATAAAGTTAAGCATGTGCAGATTAATAGGTTACCTCTTTTGCTTACCATTTTTACCATTTATTTTTTAGCAGGAGTAATAAAATTTAAAATGCAAAACAAAAGACTGTATGTACTTAAAAAATATACATAGAATATTTTTAAAGTTATGTTTATTCATACGTATTTGTCACCAAAGACCTGCACATAAATTATGCTTAGTGTGTATTATATGCATTTAAAAATTATAAAACCACATGTTATAACTTATTTTTTATCTAAAAATACATAGATTGACAATTTACTGTGTTCAAGTTCATGCCACTTTCGAAATCAAAAAAGTTTATTTCAAGCATAGAAACTGTACATTAATGAAAATGAAAAAACAATGAAAGCAATTAAAATGTGTAATCAACGCCGCCTTCGGTCAGGAGATCTTCTACGATGTCCACGTTTCCTACAAACACATAAAAATATAAATGTATCATACTAAAAAATTACACATATGTAATAAAATCAAACTTATAAGAATTATTTACCTACATTAAATAAAAGGACAACATATGGCTCACTACCCATAATCTGCCCATCTACTACTCAAAATTTTTAAAAATTGAGGTTTGGGAATGACAAAAAACAAGTCTGCTAACAGGATTATTAAGTTATGGCAAAACATAATAGGGCTATCTGATTTAAAGGAATGGGTGCCATTATGGAAGACTTTTTAAAGAAAACTGGTTTGTATTCACAATGCACATGGGAAAAATCACATAGCCATCCTGTTTGCCAGAATTTGAACTTAGGTTGTACCACTGGTTTAGCAGTTTTGTAAATGATTTGCTTTTTCAGCAAGCAAAAATCATAACAGCAAGTAGATGAGACCCCTTTCCTGTCAAAAGCAGGATTATCAACTAAAAAAATGGCAATTCTTACCAAGGTCTTTATAAGAGATTTTGTTATACATTTCCTGTGGTCTCCAATGTAGAACTGCAAGGAAAGGGTCAACTTTTTATAAGCTATATGAGAAGGACCAACCATTCATACAGAAGTTATGATAGTTTCAGAAGAAACAATTGTGGATAAAATTGTTCATTTCACTATCCAACAAGGCTGCTATCACACATCTGTTTCGAAAGAACAACTGTTTGGAACAATTTTTCTGCTTTGTCACAACAGCCAATCACCACAGATCACTTTGAGGTTAACACAGAGGAAACTCGTCCTCTATTACAAACAAGCTGATAGTATTCAAAGCTGACAGCTGATTGGAAAACAAACTTGCAATTTTTTTCGAAAGGAAGGAAAAAAAAATCGCACATCTTTCTTCCATAGTAAATCAGGCAGAAAAATTGTCCGAAACAGTTGTTCATGTGAAAAAAAAGCACATGTGATTTAGGCCTAACAAACTTTAAACTTTGGGGAAAATTTAAAGGTAATGAAAAACAAATAAATTCATTTTAGATTTATTTGGGACCAATGTTATTAATATGCTGCAAGTATAAATATATGAAATTTAAAGCAATACTGACATGAAGAGAGCTTTCATGGATCATTATTTGTTAATATTTATCAAAAAGCACAACTCGAATTCTCAGCTAAACATTTTCGAAGAGAACCTTTAATTTATTTTACTGTTTGGTAGCATACACTGCTGCAAACAGTTATTTTCAAAGAAGGTAATCATTAAAAAAATTTCCATAATAAACAATTAACCAATTCACTTAGAAAAATATCAAGATCGCTTCTGAGAGATGCACATATCATACAGGAATTTAGCATATATTGCTACAATATATATATGTACAGGCATTGGCTACTTGCGTAAATAAAAGCAATGCTGTAACAGGAATTAATCTCAAAACCTAACAAAAAATAAAACGTAAAAATTAAAATTTTAATATAAATTTGTAATGTTCTAATCCTATTGTTGAAACTCTCGCAGTTAAAACTGTTACCAAACACCCACCATGTGATTTGCACATGCGTGCAGCCAAAGTGAAACAGAACTGTAACTGAACTTTAGAACTCATAATGGACGTTCGAGTTAAAGATGTAACCAGTATCTTCTCTCTGTATCTTGTATGTAATTAGTTAGTAATGTAAATCAAACGTATCTTATTATTTTAGAAGCCTCTCTTATGAGTAGTGCCTTTGATGTGTTAGCAATTAAATATTCCCGGATATAGCTTTGGAGAAGAACGAGACAGAAGATCGTCAGAAAAGGTAAGCCCTTTTACCTTTATTAACACATTACCGACCGGCCGTCGATTAATCGACGTTTGCTCCCTAGCGCTTACCGACCGGTCGTCGATTAATCGACTTTTGATCTTTAGAAAAAAGCATCGATTATCTGAATAAAGAATGCGAAATGCTTGCTGCTTGTCAATCTAACCTAACCAAATCTAACAGAAAGATCAAAAGTCGATTAATCGACGACCGGTCGGTAAGCGCTAGGGAGCAAACGTCGATTAATCGACGGCCGGTCGGTAATGTGTTAAGAATGATTATCTTGTTAATCAAAACACCTATAGTGCATTTCTAATTTTTTAAATTTTATTACATTTATAGTGGAAGATATGATAAATTGATGTATAAATATTTAATGCCTATTTATATATTATAATTTTCCCATACTTTTATTTTTGTTACACCATTTTATGACATCTTACGATGCATTAATTTGCAATCCATTTGTTGCATACAAAGCTTTTAAATTGCTCTTCACACAAAAATGTTGGGCATCTCTGCCATACACAATAAAAAT
The DNA here is from genome assembly GCA_000611955.2 of Stegodyphus mimosarum. NCBI lineage: Eukaryota > Metazoa > Arthropoda > Arachnida > Araneae > Eresidae > Stegodyphus > Stegodyphus mimosarum. Next base: position 130,952 of record KK120478.1, read on the forward strand.
CAAAAATAAATTTTGCCAACTTTGCATAATGAAATATCTGAAATTTTACTTTGAAAGGCAAAGAAATAATATGATTACTAGTAAACATGACCAAGAAAAAAAGAATAAATTTGTGAAAATTTAATTGAATCATGCAAATAAAAGCAAGCAAGTTTTGTAAATTATGAAATATTCCATAACTTTTGATCTTGGTCAACACAGTGGAAATAAATAAAATTATATAAGGTACAGCCACTGCTGAGTGAGCCTCTTGGCAATTTTCAATCATTACAAACTGAAATGGTGACAAAAAGAGACCAGAGAGGCAGCATAGTCATTAATATAAATGGAAACCGAAATGAGAGCCGCTTACTGTATTTGTAATTAATCTCCTTCTATCATTAAAATTTTGTAAATAATAAAATATCTCTTATAAGAAAGTCTGGATTAATGACTTTTGCCCCTACAGGAACTCCAAGAAGTCCCTCGTCAGTGGCCCACTGTGCAGAAGAATAAAGGTAAGTTTTAACTTTTTGAATATTGTTTACTGATTTTTTAAAATTTACTGGTGCTTCCGGATGCACCCTCGAGGGATTTATTTATTGCATTATTATATGATTATAACTATATGATCATTTATTAATTCTAATAATGGAGGGTCTAAAGAAATTGCATACTCTTATAAAAAGCGTCTTTACACGAATATCTAATAAAATGGAAGACTGTTTAGGAAATGAAGTATGTGATATAAAAGAAATCGAAATTCAAATGATGCAGTTAGGAGAAAAATGGTTGGAGCTTAATTAGGTAGAAAAAGAAATTTAAAAAGTGTTATCTGATGGCACAAGGTGATTCTGATAAAGAATACAATGGAAGTACAATATATATAGTGAAAAAAGAGTTATGGCTAAGGTACGAAGAATAATGAGTAATACTAATTTGGGAGATAATAGTAATGCCAGAAAAAAGAGTTATGGCTAAGGTACGAAGAATAATGAGTAATACTAATTTGGGAGATAATAGTAATGCCAGAGTTCCAAATTAGAAGTTAAAACTGCCAAAAACTGAATATAAAAATTCAGTGGTAGTGTTAAAGAATGACTGAGCTTCTGGGGCCAACTTTAAAAAATTATGATGATCCAGATATTCCAAATGAAGATAAAATAAATACAGTATTTATTTCAAGCTACTGTTGAAGGATTGTGTGCAAGTGTTGATTGAGATATTTTAGCTTTTTATGAGAAGGAACTACAACTTTCCAAGCAATTTCCCTTATAAATGAAGCATCTAAGTTCTCATCACCCGTCAATTTGTCAGCTTCAGATGAAAAAGCAATAATATCATATTCAGTTTCCTTAGAAAACAAGTATCCGACCACATCTTGTACTTTAGTGAATATCTTCCAATTCATATTTTCAATCTAGAGAATAAAAAAGCAATTATTATATAGCCTGCAGTAGAAAAAAAAAAGAATGCCTAAAAGCCTAGTGATTTCTTTATAGAAAAATAATATTTGGGTGTGAATTTCTACTAACTAAATTTATTTTGAACAAAAATTGCATCATGGCGAAATAGCTACATCTATAAGGATAAAATATAACCAAACAGAACTTCTTTTGCCTGCATCACTTTCCCATTTTCTCAATAAATGTGAAGAAAGAGCTAAAAAAAGCGCATTACACAAAACTTTAACCAATTTTATTTTCCCATTGCCAGATAACGACTACAGTAATCGAGAGAAGCATGTGACATCTGAACTCCTGATTATTTCTGCTTACCCCGTGTGCAGTTTCATCTATCTGGAATGCATTGGAAGTCATTTGAAAGCACTTTACTGCCACTTAGTCTAGCCATCTAAAAACATACTGGTGGGTGTTAATCATTTAACAGAAAAATTATACATTTGTCCAACAGACCAATTGGCTAACCTTACTAAGAAAGATATCCTTTGCAGATACTGATGCTAATTCCATGGTGATAGTGAGAAATGTGATTGTTAATGACAAGGCTGTGGAGTCAGAATCGGAGTTAGGCAGATTTGGGGGTAAAAGGAGGTTTAGCTGGAGTCGCTAAAAACACGTCTACTCCCGACTCCAGTTTTTGTTGGGCAGTTTGAATTTGAAATGAAATTTAAGTGAATTGAAAAAAAAATTTAATGACAAACTGAGTTATTATTTTTATTTATGGACTATCTACATTAATAAATAGTTATTTTTCTATTTCATTGATATATTTATAAATAAATATAAGGGAGCCGGATGGATGTGATATTTGCCATTATTTATTAAACTGATTCATTTAGTTAAGTTAAAAATCCCATTGGTAAATTTAGGTAAACAGCAATAGCAGCAAGAACTCCAAAACTGATGCTATTCTTAGGAAGTGAGCAGGAAAAGGAGTAATTATTGATCAAACAAAGTGATGGGGAAGTATATATTCGATGATACAGAGGTTGTCAGAATTAAGAACTTTTTTAGATGTATATAACCCTAATGTTTCACTAACAGAAAGACTGTGGAATGATCTTGCTGAACTGGAAACTCTTTCTACAGCATATGTAGCCACAAAAAAGCTACTCTGAAGAATTAACAGGAGGCAAGAATGGAAGAATGTGATGTTTGTTCTTTATAAAATGGAGGGCTTATTGCAAAAGGAATCATTTCCTCAATGAAAAAAAAGAGAAACAAGTTTGCTAGACAATGTGATCTTGCAGGGTTCAATATACATAGATCCAAAACACCGAATTTTGTTGGATGACGAACAAATTAAAAAAGCAAAGAAAGCCATCTATGAACTTTCACTAAGAATGAAATTATTCTCAGAACAATTGGAGTATCCAAATCAGGATGGCCAGACTGCTGACACTGCAACTTAGTCTCTATCATCCTCTTCCAGTAATGAACTAGATTTTAAAATATACAAACAAGATCTCTACACAGACTTTGAAGAAATAGCTAATATGACTACTCTTGCAAGACACCTCTTTTAGAACTTATAAAAACCTATCCTGAAAAGTTAAAAGTAGCCCTAACAATAACAGCTCTTCCTCTTACTCAAGTTAGTGTGGAAAGACTCTTCTCAGCTCTAAAGTTTACCAAATCAGATTCTACAGTCCTATAGCAAAGATCTTGCTGAAGCTATACCATTTCTTAGAAATTACTAATCGCAGTTTTTCCATTTCATAACAAATGCTAATTAATATAAATAATTTGCTATGCCATCAATTTTTTCCTGTAGCATCTATTACTTCTTTTATATTAAAAAAATATATATATAAGCTGCAACACATATATGTGATGTAGTGACCTGATGTGTTTATGTTTACATATATGTGAGGAAGTCGGAGTCAGAGTCAGTTGGTTGTTTTCCCTACCCACTCCACAGCCCTGGTTAATGATGCCACTCTTTCAGAACTATGGAGACTTGATGTTATTGGAATAACAGATCTGACCACAAAGAAGACATGAGAAGAAAAAGATTTATAATCAGAAAATGCAATTTCAAAGTTCTGTATCACAATGAAAAAAGGCGTTATGAAGTTGAACTTCCCTGAGCTGAAGATCATTTACCGCTACCCACGATAAAGATTTAGTGTTTAGAATCTATCACACAGAAATTTCTTTCACAAAATTTGTTTTCATACAGTGCAGTTATTTAATTGTGTAATTTAGGGGTAACCAAAGAAGTTTAAAGAAAATTTAACTGCTGACTAACAGCACTATTAGTCACATACACTGACGATTAAGAAACTAGATGAATGCCAATTCGCCAGGAGTTTGATGCATCTGCACGAGCAAAATTGTCTCCCTCTCTAAATCAGTGTTTGGAGTGTGGTCCAAATTTGAGAGAACTAATTCCTTCTCTTCAGTTGAGATTTTGAGAAGGCAAGTCTGCTACTATAGCAGACACTGAAAAGGCATTCTTATAGATCATTCTTAAGATAGAGCCTGGCTTCAATTTTTTTCATGGAACGAAAAAGGAATACATTTCGTCATACTAGAGTACTGTTTGGGGTCAAGCGTAGTCTTTTCCTTTTCGCAACTTTTATAGAATTCCACCTACAAAAGTACATGAAAGATTTTTATCATACAGAGATGACAGCTTAGATTTTTATCATACAGAGATGACCTTATAGACCACAATCAAATATTGCGGAATGCGTAAATAAAAATATAGTTAAAATTATTCGGGGATATGTGAAGAATTATCACGACCATTGGACAGCTGCGTCAATGAATTAGGCTTTGCCTTGAGAACAGCAAAGCATGACACGACAAAGAAAACTCTCGCAGACCTATTCTTAGGAAGAAAAATTTTAATGCCTCTGGATAAGCTATTTTTCGTTCAACAAAGACAGGAAGCGTTTAAATTAAATGATATTCAGAAAATTATTAATGATGCCATCAAAAATTCAAATGCAGCGAAGTTGAAACAACAGTTATACTACAATAAAAACAGACGTGAAATAAAATATACCATAGGACAGAAAGTGCTAAAACTAAAGCACTCCTTGTCATCGGCACCCGAAAATAGGGTGGCCAAATTTGAGCTCAGGTTTGAGGGCCCTTTTATAATAGAGAAGATAAAATTTTCAACGGTTTACTTAAAAGCAGAAAACGGACAACAATCTATTGTGAACATCGATCAAATCAAGCCTTATTATAGTCGTACTGATTTTCTAATCTTAAAAGATTTATTGCAGGCTCCTGAAACAGCACCAAGAATTTTAATTTCACCGTCGCAAAACAAGGATCCCCAAACTATGAAAAGAAAGGCCGCTAACATTGATGAAACCATAGCGAAATGAAGGCAACTTCAACAAGATCAAAACTCCGCCAGAACGAGGAGTACTAAAGACATCGAAGTTCCCCTTCAACAAGAACCAGCGCCTATGAGACAGCAAACTGCAAACTACAGAGCCCAAGCCACAAGAAGTTGCCAGAAGAATATGCCAACTGGAAGCAAGGATCAAAAGAAAGCAACCTGACGACACAAGGTCTATTCATTCCCAGGAACCAAGAAGGGCAAGAGGTTTTTCAGAGACACAGAAACAAGGTCAGCAAGGTACAAGACAAAGAGAAAATTGGAATTCCAAAATCCTCAACCTACAAGAAAAGCTCCCCATTTCAACGACTGAGGAATGAAAAGAATGTCCGTAGCCGAATACCAGCCGCCCGAGACGTCTGAAGTTTGGCAGCGCCAACATTTCAAGAGTTCTGTGCTAAGAGGATGCAGGAGTATAGCAGCCAAAAAGATAAGTGAAAATTTTCCTTGTTTTCTATTTTGTACTGAAAGTTCGATTTATGTCATGTGTTTAAAGTTGCTAAATACCGTTTAAAACAAGAAACTGAATTCGCAAGTTTGCGAGAATGTAATTGTAACTATCTGTTAAACAGAAAAGAATTTAAATTCGCAAGTTGGCGAAAATTTATTTTGTAAATACTTTCTTTTAGAATTCTCAAGTTCCGAGAAGCTAATTTCTAAATATGTTTAGTTGAAAGACTTCAATTGTGTTAATTTAAACACTGTAGCCAAGCGTTGCGAATTTTGTATAGCAACTATAACGGATGATTTTAAAGTATTATGTGTTAAAATGTTCTATTGAATTTGAAATGTTAATGTTAACTTTTAAACTTTTGTAAAAGTTAAACTAATACAAATGTAAGTTTTGGTCAAGTATGGCTGGAAATATCTTTGTGTAAAAGATGAATGGCATGAAAGTATAGATTGAATGTGCTTAAAGTTAGGCTCTCCAGGCTTCACTTAAGAATTTTAAAGTTAAGCTCTATTTTAGGACATTAGGTCTAGTTTTGTGTTTAAGGAGTTTTTTTAAGGTCTGGAATGTCGAGTTTATAACAAATCGTAGTGATTGGATAGTGGTAGAGTAGTGTCGCGAAACCACAACATAAAAACCTCGTCTCACTCAGAACAATTAGTTCGTGTGAATGAACACGTTTGAGGGCCAAAATAATTTAAATAAAGAGTATTGGTAACAAAAATGGAAATTGTATGAAAGACATTACTAATACTTTTTCCTTCCAGATTAGTTAAAAGGACAAGACTGACGTCTGATTGAAAGTAAAGATGAAGTAGATGTCTGTAATCAAATTCAAATTGTAAATCTGTTATATTTTCCTTAGTTTTAGTATAGCTTTAGAAATTGTTGTAAAGTTGGCCCTAATCATGAAACGTTTTAATGATGAAAGTCATTCAAGAAAGAATTTTTAGAAGTCTAAAATTTTGATATTAAGGACTTTTTGTTTAGAATTTAAACTCTTAAACAAGGTCGTTTAAAACCTTATTCTGCGAGCAGTTAAATTCTGATGCGGAAAGATGTAAGGTTTATCCTAAATTTATTAAGTTATTTTAAGTTTTGTATCTTTTCTATCTTATTCTAATTTCAGCTTACAATTTCCTGCCAGAATGTAAATTCAGAAACGCAGTTATTGCAAATGAGAAAGAGTACTATTTAAGTTGTGACTTTATCGACTTCAAGAGAGAGAGTCTGATTCCCCGACTAGCGCGCGTTTGCCTTTTGGCTACGTCTCTCTTAGCTGTTACTACGCTCGGCCATACCTTACGCCCTTGCTTGGCTTCCCCGATTTAATTAATACTTAGGGGCCAACTAGTAAGATTCTGATAGCTTTGGCTCTACCTTTCAAACAGCTTAGTTAAGCTAGTTTTAGTTTAAATTATTATTATTTTAAGTTCAAACCCGAGTGGCGGCTTTGTGTAAAGTTCCAAGTAGGAACTGATTGTAAATATACTGAGAAATAAAGGTTTTAAACCCTTCTTAAGTCTTACGTGTTCTGTTCACACACTTAAGCGATTATTCGCTTGTCAGTGTTCGTGGGGTTCTAAGTTAGAACTTTAGATTTAAATAGGAAAACCCCACAAAATCATCCAAAATCTTGAGAAATAATGCCAATTCAATCAATGAAAAAAAATTCAATCTTTGAGGCTAGTTACATACCTGGGGATACCTTAAAAAAAAAACGTATTTCACCTGCATTTGGCCTGTTATGGAACTGTCAGAATGGCAACTTACCTTTGAATCTGAATTGGCTGGACAATTGCAAAATGAAGGAAATAACAAAGAAAACAACTTTTGCTGTAAAACAAAAAATATTTGTTCTTGTAGGGCTTGAGAGTTTTATTTTTTTCTATCTTAAAATTTTGTTGCAGAACCTACGGAAAGCAGGAATTTCTTGGGATACTGAAGTCGACAAGACCACAAAAGAAAACTTTCTGAATCCGTATAAATGTATTATTCTGTTCAAAGAAATCTCCATGTTGTGATGGATACACTGCAGCAAGGACAATAAAAACTTCTTTAGCTTTCCCACTTTCTCTGATGCATATGCTGTTGCAGTTTTCTTGAGAACTGAGACTTCTGGAATTGAAATTCACCTATTGACATCACGGTCTGAAGTAGTTCCTGGTAAGTCTACATGATTTCTCATCTGGAATTAATAGTTGCCAAGATAGGAACCAGATTATGTCTCTTCTGTTTTAGATCTTTTACAATGGCAAAATGTCAAAATGTAATTTTGGACAAATTGTACAAGTTTTGTTGTGGATCCAAAAGGAGTAGAAAACAATTAAGGAAATTAGGAAACTGACAGATTCAAATGCATGGAAACATATTTCTGGGATAAAAAAACTCAAGCTAACCTTTGATCAAGAGGTTGCATTGCCAAACATTTGGCTAGATGGTGGGAGGACCCGAACTGACTGAAGAAAAATCTTAGTTGATCTATAATCATGAAGACATAGCTCGAGAAATTAGAAAAAGCATAACAAAAACTCATTACAGAGAAAAAACTGAAGAAATCTTTCATAGAATTTCATCATACAGAAAACTCAATAGTTGCTGGGATTTTGAGATTTTACTTTAACCTGAAATCTAAAGCGTCATCATGCTCGTATCAGCTATGAAAGAAACCAGCCAAATAGAACTTACCCTCTGAAAAACTGTTCAATGTGAATTTCCTGATGGAATAAATGATCATAGACACCTCTTCATCCAGTACTTGACAAAAAGGGATTAATGAGAGTACAAATACAGATCTTCAGGGGGGAGAATATGAAAAATTTTCGATTACCAATAATACGGCCATCGAAGCTTAGAATTGTGCATATGCTCATCGCATATTCGAAAAGCCTTCTTGCTCTCATTGAGAAAATTTATAGTACGTAGAGATAGACTGACCTATTTATTCTGATAATGGAAACAATTTTGTGAAAGCTCATAAGGAACTCTGCAAAGTAAAGTGGAAGAAAACAGAGGTTGAATCTACAATGATGAAAAGATAACATGGAAATTCTTTCCTCCATCAGGTCTCTGCAGACAGTTGGTGGTAGCGATTGATCATCATGGTGAAACAAATTTTGTGCGGTGTATTAGGTCAAGCTTTCTTTAATTATGAAGAACTGAATGCAGTGTTGTGCGACACTGATAAACTCACATATATCACACACAGTCTGATAAACTTGACTTACTTGTCTGAAGATGTTAGTGATTTAATTGCTCTCTCACCTTCGATGTTTCTACAAGAGAACAAAGAAAGTACAGTGCGGGATACTGACAACATTGATGCTTCTTACACAAAAACTTCTGTACCTGCAAAAGATATGGGGAGACCTACGAAAAAGATTTCGAATAGAATATCTTAGGCATCTAAAATATGTTAATCTTCTATAAAGATTTCCAAATGATTTCTGTTGGTGATATAGTACTTATCATTTCTGATAACCTGAAGCATCTGCAATAGTCAAACACAAGTTGTCAAAGTTCTACCAGGAAAAGATGGTACTATCAGAACTGTTAAAATTTAAAACAAAATTTGGCATCATCACAAGATGCATATAACATGTTTATCCGTTAGAACTGTCAGATGAGCCTGAATGAGATATAAAGCCCATAGTGATTGTAAGCCAACAACTAAAATTGATGACCCCAGTAAGCATGATCCACTAGAAGAAAAATCAGAATCTTCAGCTCAAGTTACAGTCACTTGGATTTGAGGAACTGTGAAACCTGTTCACAGACTGCAGTTGTGACATGTGCGACAATAGTTTGAGTTCCTCCAGAACTCAAGGTGGAAGGTTGTCGCTGCTGAGCAAGCCTCTGGTAGTTTTCATCCATTACAAACTGAAGTGAACTAGAGACAAAAAAAAATATGTAGATTCACTAGCAAAGACAAGCAGAAATGAGCACTGCTTACCATTATTTGTAATTAATCTCTTTCTAGCATTTAAATTCTTTGTAAATAGTAATAAAATATGTTGTTCTCTTTGTTATAGTCTGGATTAATGACTTCTGTTCCTGGAGTAACTGCAAAAATTTCCTCATCAGAAGTCCACCGTAAAGAAAAATAAAGCTAAGTTTTACCTTTTTGAATATTATAAATATCCTACAATAAACAAGGCTAGTACAAATATTTAAACCTGCGATTCTTTTCTCTATTCATACCTGTATATACAATGTTCATTCTTAACATACGTACCTATTTTTATGGGTGGAAAAAAGTGACCGAACTGAAGCTTTTATCATAATACTCCAATAGAATCTACTTACATGACAATGTTTTCCAAATTTTTTAAATATTTTATATATAACACAGAGGAGAAACCCTCATATAAAAGTAATTTGTATTCATTTTTCCCCCTTTAACAATTTAATATGGAGCATATAAAGTAAAACAGTAACATAAAAAATGGATTTTTAGATTTAAAAATAAAAGTTTTTAAAATTAAATGAAATTAAATGAAAAGAAATAAATATATTTGCTATAATTATT
>KK120478.1:140778-158225 GCA_000611955.2 Stegodyphus mimosarum
ACAGTTTGCATGATAAGGTTGTTGGAAGAAAAAGAATTTACAGAAAACATTTCATGTAAAAACAGCTTGTTACCTAAATCAAGAAAAATCAACTTGACGACGAAAAGTGAGACATGGCTGTAATCTGTGAAATGAAATATTATCAAGACAATTTCTTCAAAAACTTGATGTATGAAAATGTGTTTGCAGAATTATTATAAAACTAGATTCCCCCCCCGTGCAATGTATACTCTGTCTTTTACACATATGTCACCATTAAAATATTTCTTTTAGCTTTCAAGGCTGAAAAATTATGAGAATATAATGCTGGATATCTGCTATGAGAGCTATTGTTAAAGATCTCCAGTAATACAGCAACATGCACAAAAAAGAATAATTCAAACTATATAAATGCATATACAAGTTGTTTCCAAGATTAGCAAGTGACAGGAATTTATGCTTGAAGAAACTTAGATGTTATTTACAGGCTGGTATTTTATTTCCAAATAACATTTTTAATTTCTATTATATTTCAAGAATATTAACTCTTTGAAAATCGTAATGCTAAACGAACAGAACCGCCCCAAAAGGCTGAAATTCCGATGTTTGTTTCTTCCCTCCCCTAAGGTATGCATTGTATCAGTTTATTGCAGACAGCTTGTCCTAAAAGGATTTATCTGTGGTTTCTTATCTTTATTTTTTAGGAAGTAGAAAGGATATAATTTAACTCTTTGTGCATTAATGGATAGGGAGGGAAGGAAACTGCTGTGAATCCTCATTTTCAAGGCATTTCGGGCACTTCGGTATTTCAAGCATACAGTTAGTGAAGCCTTCGGTTTTCAAAGAGTTAAACAGACAGAATAAAATTATAAAAAGATCATTTCTCAATAAGCAATTTTTGATAATCCATCTGTCATAAATAAAATCCAAAACTAAATCATAATAATATGGAAAGACAGCATTACACATTACCTTTCTAAAAATTAATGTATAACATGCTTTAAGTAATTATAAAATATTAAAAATATGTACTTTTTAGTAGGGCCTTTCACAAATGCCCAATCAACACTTATTTGTTGTCCAAGTAATGTGCTTCCATTCAAATTGTCTAATGCGGACTGAGCTTCACTGAAGGTTTCATATTCTACAAGTGCATAACCCTAAAATATTAATTTACTAATTAATTAAAAATGAAAATTAGCAAGACAATCAAGAAATCGAACAGAAAAAGTTAAAATCATAATATACAAATTCACATTTATTTCTGACATTTAAAGTGACTGAATTCATACTATGAAAGAATTATGATAACTGAATACATATTTATGAACTGAACACAAATTGATTTTCTTCTAAGATAATAAGAGTATTTTTGTGATTTAATCATAACTTCTAAATTAAATTTTTCAATAACCAGAGTTGGAGGGGGCCAAAAATCCTAGAAAATGTTATATACTGAAATATTTTTAGATTGTGCCTTGTAGCTTTCAGTAAGTAGTACATATTCAGTTCAATCTATGGATAAGCTATACATGCTATACTATTAAAAATTACAGCTCACAGAGTAAAACCAATGTTAGTTTTAAAATCAGAGAAACATATGTATTAAAAAATACGTATAATTTCTAAGGCCCATTTCACTAGCCAGAATAACTGGCCAATAAAATTTTAATTTCATGAGAAGCATACAGGTTTTAAAAATCATAAAGTATGATTTATTAAAGTACACACAGTAGTTATTTCTTATTGAGTACAAAGATTAAACTATACATAATGTATGGGTTAAGAATAATCTTCATAATTAAATCTATGAAATCTAAGAAGAATGCATAAACTGTTTTTAAATAGGAATTATAATTTTAAAACAATTGTATCTCTCAAACAATATGCCTTAGCTTGATGGAACCAAAATACTGTAAAACTATTAACTAAATCTATAGTCTTTTCCAGAAATCACAATGACCCAATTCTGTAGTAAATAAGTAGCTGAATCTGCAGAGTACCAGTAAATACATCCTGTATCCGATTACAGATGGCACAGAAATACTATGTATGCTCATCTCCCTACCTCCAACTTACAACATATGTAAGAAACCTAGCATATCATGTTTGATATGCTGCTGTTTCTTTTTTCCCCATAAGCCACCATATCAAGTGTGATATTGGCCAAAGAGAGACACTGGTGACACGCCATACCATATTTGACATGCTGAAATGGAATATTTTATTTGAAATTAATAGATTATTTAAATTTTAAAGACATACTCTTTTAAACATTTTGTGATATTGCTGTTGAACTGAATTTTATGGTTTAAGTGCGAAGAATGTGATATTTAATAAAGGTAACCCATAAAATGTTAAAAAAAAAAAAAGTTCTTTTGGGTGTACTATAAAATCTGAAAGCTTTTGGATTCCCTCCCCCTTTCCCATACTAGTTATCTTCCTTTGCGATAGTGCCAGATATCCTCAGAAATCATACTGGAACTTATCTGAAACAGTGCAGAAAGTATTTCATACATTCACGACAAGAAACTTAATAAATGTTTAAATGAACAGCAGTTTCTTACTGCAAATAATGAAGTTAAAGAGTTGAAAAAAGAAGATAACTAGTATAGAAAAAGGGGAGAAAAAAGTCAAAACTTAATTAAGATGACTATTTTATTGTCAAAAACTATTGTTAAAAAATGCTTTTTTTATTCATATTTCAACAAAAATTAATGTTTAAATAAACCCTTCAAAAAACAACCTGACCTACCTAATGCATATAAGTAATACTGCATATAAGTTATTCTTCAGCATATAACTTTAGTTTAAAACTACAAAACTGTATACACTGCACACTAATAATGATAGTAAAATCACAAGTTTCAGTTGATAACCTAAACTAGTTTTCAAATATAAGATTTACTGCATAATGAAAAATGGTTTTAGAAAGAGAGATTCTAGTACCAGATCATTTGATATATTATATATTTTCTGGCATTTTTCCACTGAGAAATTTCTCTTCTTGAATAACAAGCAGGTTATTGTCATTTTAATGTATCATGTTTAGAATGCTTTAACTGTACTAAAATAAATTCATTCTTGCACTCAGCTGTTTGAAGATGACAATTGTCTACCAAATAAATAAAGAACATCTAAGGCATTACATTCTATATAAATTCTGCAAAGGAAATGGCAAAAACCAGCAGTATGTAACATTAACACTCCAAGGTCAAGAGGACCATTAAATGTTGACAACATGCATCTTCATGATATAATTAATGAAAACCTGCAACAGATGCTAGATGAAATAGCATGAAAACCAAACCCCAAAATAACATGGTTTCCATTATTAAAATGAAATGTGAATTGCTCATACGGCTAAAAAAAATAGATTTTTGGCATTCTTACTGAAGTCTGAAGCTACAACACATCGCCTCTTACTAATCTCCTCCACCTAAATAATAAAATGACCTTTTCTAAGGTAAGATTGTTATAAGTAGTGAAAGATACTTTATGAAATTCTATTACTATTAGTTCTGACATATATTACATAGCATTTAATAATTTTCACTCAGACATTCAATTTACACACACACACACAAAAAAGATACATCTGAAAAACAACAGAAACACATAATAGTATATACAGATAGCAGACATTAGACTACAATACAGACATATAAATTTCAGCTTACAATCACATTCTTATATCTGCTAATTTAGCATACGTAATTTCAGTCATCTGCAGTCTGCCAGAGCCCATTAACATTTATTTATTTGTTTGTTTATTCATTCATTCATTTATTGCGTGTGGGGGTGAAATAATGCAATAAGCTGCTAAACATGTGCCAAGGCAAAATGAGCCATAATATGGCAAAATACTGCAGCCCTTACACTTCCATCTTCACACAGCAGCTCTTACCGTGAGATCTTTTACTTATCATGTAATGCTCTGATAGAAAAGGACATTTTGTATTCTTCTGTCACTCCTTGAATCTGTGAATAATACTACAGTGTGCAGATTGAGTATTTTTGATTGCTTTATCTTTAATTAACATTTAGATAAAATCATCAAAATAACTTTATTGGAAAAGAAAAAATGCAGAATGAATGCACAAAATGTTATGTATTGTGCTTATTTGATTACGGCAAAGCACTCAATGGCTATCTGCCTTGAGGGAGGAATGCCTTCATAGAGGACTTTCTAAGGGAAACTGGCTCTATACATGTTACACCTGGGAAAAACCACAAAAATGCCCATGTAGCTAGCTCATTCAACAGGCTAAACTACCAATGTTCTGTGACTTTAACCACACAGCCACTGGTGGGCTCCAAAATGTTATGTAATAAACTATACTTTATATAATCATAATAATGTTTCTTCCATGTAATTTATTTCACTTATTAAGTTGTGCCCCACGAATATGCATCATATTTAACACTCACCATTACTCACAATTCTTTGTACCTACAGTTACGTCTTGCAAAGGATTACCCGCAGATATGATGATACTACTGTATTTCTACACATCTGTATTTAGTTTAGTGATACTCTTATAAAAAATACTGATAAATAATTGTATGTTATAAGAAATTTATTAGTAGATACCTCCTACAATTAAAACAAAATGAGATTATCAATTTTTTCCTATAAAGTAAGTAAAATTTATATAACTTAATGCTTCCTCAATGTGATATAAGAGTAAAACAAAATTAAAATAAAATTATAATCATTTTAAAATGAACTTCTCATTTATTTCAAGGTCATTAGAAATACATTTAAAACATTAAATTCCTTCTATTTCTAGGATGAATTTAATTTGAGTTAATGTTTAAAAAAAAAAACTTACATTACTAATATATTACTTATTAAACTATACTTACAATATTAGTAACATTATTACTAAAGAAAAAAAATTACAGTACAGATATTTTAAGGTTTTCTGTTTAATTTGAATATATTTTCTCATTTGTAATTATTATAATACTAACTTTTAAAAATCCAGTCCGCCGATCAAGATTCAAATGAAGATTTTTTATATCACCATGTTCAGAAAATTTTTCATAAATATCGTCTTCCTGTGCCTCTTCATTAACTCCTGTGATAAATAAAATCCACCCTTCAATGGCTATAAAAACAGAAAAAATAAAAATATATTTGCAAAAATTACAGAAATATATATATATTTTTCCTATTGAACATATGTGCACTTACATTTGTACATTCGATTTGAGACCAGAAGCTTGTTAAAATCTTGTTGGCTATTATATGGCATCTTACAGTTATCAAAAACTTATATGAAATTGAAAGGAACAGGAAACTTTTATGAATATTTGCCATTTACACAACCTATTGGTTGTTTGTATTAAATACACACAATAAGAAATATTAGACTAAAAATTGGTTACCATTTCAATTATCAAAATTTAAATTATAATACTTTAATTCTAAAATTTAGTGTGGAATTTGGGCCTGTTTGAAATAGATCAATTTCTTTATGTCTTGCCTTATTTCACTTAGTTTTTACTGTAAATTTGGATTCACTTTTAATTTTGTTCCGTATTTATTTTTCAGAGATAACATGGAAGAAAATCCTTGTTCACAAAAATAGGTTGTGTAAAAAGGCAATAAAAATTTTATAGTTTTATTTGAGATGCCTTTAATTTTTTGGGGGGAGGGGTCAGCCAAAAGTTAACAGTTGTGTTATTTTTTAAATCTCAGAGAGTTCGATCACAGGAAATTACTATCCATTGTTTTTTCTTCACAAGATAAAATTTCAGGTACTTTTGAACAAAATGGATTCCTAATCCAACTTTCTTTTCATAATCCTCAAGAAAATACGTGCTGAAATTATTTATCAATGAAAAGCAATGATTTTTAATGTTGGATGCTAATTCTTCTTTTATTTTCAAATTATTTTTGATTAGAAAAACTTTCTAAAAGTGGTAAAACGCTTAAAATATTACTATCCAATTCTTTAATTTAGCTCAAGTTTCTTTATCATTGCATTTATTTTACCTCTAATGGTAAACAAATTAAAACTTTGTCCTTGTAGTCTTAAATTTAATTCATTTAACTTTCCAAAAATATCAGCTAAACATAGTAAAACACGTCAAGCATAATTCACTAAATGAACATTCTTCCAATTCAAATTTTTGAATTACAGAGAAAAATTTGAATTTCTGATCGAAGTTCAATAAGATGATTTAAAACTTTGCCTCTGGATAGCCATCTTACTTCGAAATGTAACAAAAGTGTTTCATGTGCATAGCCCATCTCTTGGCATAAAATCGTAAATAATCTTGAATTTAAAGCTCTGCTTTTAATACAATTAACAATTTTCACACCTTCATTCAAAATGATTTCCAGGTTTGCAGGGATTGTTTTGGCTACTAAAGTTTTAAGATGAATGGAGCAGTGAGTAAATTTAATTCAGGTGCAACTTTTTTTGCTGGAGAAATAACACTGGAATGTTTCCCAGCTAAAGCCCAAACTATATCACTGCTTACGGCAATTCACTTATTACAAGGAATATCATTCTCAGACAAAAAATTGTCAATTACTTTGAAAATTTCATTTGCAGTTGCTCTATCATGAAGAGATTGAAAAATAAATACTCTTCGGCAATTCGTTTATCTTCTTTGAAACATATGTAAACTAATAATTGAATAAAATTTGTTATATCAGTACTTTCATCCAATTCCAATGCAAAATACACACTGTGTTTTATTTTTTTAATAAGTGTCTCTTCTATGGAATTTGCCATTTCATGAATTCAATGAGTTAATATATCATTTGATAACGGAATAATATTAAGTTCTTTAGTCGCTTTCTTGTTGAATAATGTTAAAACTATATCTTTAGCGTCTGGTAATATAAGGTTTTCTCCAATACTGTGAGTCTGCCCAGGTTTTGCAATTCTTGGTAACTAACTTCCAGAGTTTTTTCATTTGAAGTGACAAAACCTTCAAGTCAAACAATGGTTTCTTACTTTGATTGAATAATAGTTCACCGACAAATTGCATAGAAAAGTAAGGAATAAAAAGCAAAAAGACGACAAAATAGCTGCAGTTACAGACAGCAACTCGTCATAAAAAAAGATTCTAATTGAAAATAGAGCACTATGAGCCTAGAAATGGTGGCAACATAAAGTGTAGTATGCTAATAAATTGATCAACTCCTAAAAGAATTAGTAAGATACTAAATTTCATGAACGACTATTGACAGATCGCATAAATTTACGAGTGTCGGAAAAAACTTGAGCAGGATGTTGGCATATTTAATTTTTGAATTTAATAATTAAAAATACTTTGTTTCATTATATACCACCTATTTTTCTCTTGCATACAACCGGTTGAGAATCGCTGCTTTAGATATTTTATAACTTTCCATAGAGTCTTTTATCTTAACTCTAGAAGCATTTCCTTCTTTAAAAAATGCAAGAATTGGGTTCCATCGCTTAAGGACTCTTGATAACTATTTCTTTAAAGATAGCCACCATGTACACCTTGCACAAGAAAAAAAAAAGGAGGGGACAGTTCTATATCTCTCGTTCTAGTGGACCGACTGTTGAAATTATTTAACTTGCATTTTCCATGTCTTGAAAATATTAGATACGACTTAAGATATATATTACATTTATATATAGCACTGTTCAAGCATAGGTATTTTCACACAAAATCTGACTTTTTCTGAACTAACATACCAATTTTTTTCCGTATTTCAATTCTACGACTCAAATTATGCCAAGTGTTAAGTTCTGTAAAAATCACGAGTTGTTTTTAAAAAATTAGCTCTCAAAATTTTAGCTCCTTCATGTTAATTGAATTTGATATACATTTATTAATATCTCTTTCTTTATTAAACGTATTTGATTCTTCCATTCACATTTCAAAATTTAGGTCCATTCCAAATAAAATTCGACCATTTTTTAAGATTTATTTTTATTATTTATATTTTTACATAATTTTTAAAGAAAATTTGAATTATAACCTATAAAATTTTTACCATCATCTTAAAGTAGATGTATTTTCTGCAAAAAATTAGAGTTTAATATTCAAAATTTCCTAAGATACACGTGAATATACATATTGGCACATTTTGAAATTTGGTGTTATAAGCCATAATAACGCCAAATGTACAATAATGCACTTCATTAAAATTATTTGAAAGTAATGAACAATGACCTTTCTTCCGCTCGTGTACAATGAAAAAAAGGAAAGGCAAATAGGTTGCTATAAATTAAGAAGATCGCCAAGTGAATTAGCGCAAACTGGGGGAAAAAAAAAGCATCAAGATAAATTCCTAGATTTCTCCATAAATTTCTCACCAAAAATTACAAAATTTAATATCTAGGCATAATTTGAGTCGTAGAGCCCAAATATGGGAAAAAAATGTTCTTCAGAAAAAGTCCGATTTTGGGTAAAAATACCGATATTAGAATAATGCTATATATAAATCTAATATATATCCTAAGTTGTGCTTTCGAGACATGGCAAACGCAAGTTAAATTTCGACAATCAGTCCGAGAGAACAGGAAATACAGAACTGTCCCCCTTTTTTTTGTGCAAGGTGTATATACATGTTTCAAAATTTTCCTTATTTCGGTATTATGCAAGTGTTGGAATTGTTTCAATCTTTTCTTCCTTTCAGAACTCCTTAAAAGATAATAATAGATTTCAACAATGTGTTCATTCACACTTATTGGTAAGGAAACAGCCCCTTTTTCAGCTGATAATTTTAAGAGGTAACAAGTGCACCTCATAATCTGAAAATCTGAATTTTCATGTTTTTTAAGATGCCTGCAACAACAGTGTTCAAGCCTAACATTATTAGTGCATTATCAGCACTAAGTGCTAAGTAATTATCCACAGGAATTGCATTTTTGTTTGTCGAATGTCCTTCTAAAGTGCGGATAGAAAGTAAACTACTCTCAGCTTCTGAAAGCACTACAACAATTGCGATAGTTTCGAATCAGTATTATTGCTTCCATCCGTAGACAGGCAAAATGGAGCTGTTTTAATGCATTCAATAACTAAAAATTTATTTTTCATACCTATTTCTTTAACAATTGCAGCCATTTTGGTCCTTGGACTTCACTATTTCTCAGCAATTTTGCTATCGGGAATCATTTTTCTAAATGAAGCTGCAGCATGATCCTATGTATTTAGTGGGAGTTTGTGCTCCGGTAGAAATCCAAAAGAACGGGCATTCTGCATTAATAATTTTTTTATCCTTTTTTCCCACAGAAAGGTATAATTTTTTTAATTTTTGTGTGTTTTCCTATATGCACATGTTTGAGAACAATGGCCCTTCCACCGTGGGAAATCAAAAAATCGCAATGACAAACTTTACACATCACAAATTCATTACATTTTTGTTTTCTTTTATATAAAATCTAGAGAAAAACCAAGTGCTTTTAGGTGTTCAAAAAAAATTTTTTTGGGGGGGGCGAAGGGAGTGCATATAACTTTAATGTAATTTAAGCCAAACTACATTAAAAAAAAAAGTGAAACATTTTAAGAATACAACAAAGTTGGGAGAAATATGTAGTAAATCTGTATTTAAAAGAAGGATTTAAAAGTCATTTTTTTCATTTCAAAGAATTATTAAATAATCAAAGTATACATAAAATAGCTAATTATTAGAAGATGTATTTTAATGATAGTTACTCTTATCAATAAAATTCCCTAAATGGAATTCTAGATAAAATAATTAAAACATCTAGAAACTACTTAATTTTAAATAATAAAATCTTTCTGTAAGTAAAGACAGAATGTGTATAATTTAAAAGAATTTTAAGATAAAATAAAGACCTTTGGATTTATACAACATTCCATATTCTAAAAACATACACCAAAGATCCATTACATGATGACTACCCTCCATCTATAACAATGAGCTTGCCCAGGAACACAACTACTGTGTGTGTGTGGCTGACATTGGAGTATATAAAGCAACTATGCATTGTCTTTCCAAACATAGCACGATTAGCGATATAATGGGAAAAGCAGCTAATTTATCAAACTTTGATAAAGGTCAAATCGTCATGGCTCAGCGGCTGGGAACATCAATGTCAGAAATGGCATGTTTAGTGGGCTGTTCACGTGCAGTTGCTGTAAGCACATATCGAAAGTGGTGGTGTATGGATGGTGAAATGACAAGTTGCCGGCCAGCACTGTGTCGTCAACGGTGCATTGATTCCAGAAGACAGCGGAGATACATATGCATTATTCGCCATGATCAAAGAGCTACAACAGCTGAAATCACTACCAGCTACAACAGTGGTGACCAGTGTGTTTCTCAACACACTGTGCAGCGTACATTACTGCATATGGGCATACGCAGCCTGAGACTGAAACTTGTCCCCACACTGATAGCATGTCATTGCCAGCTGCATCAGCAAAGGGCCAAAAAACATCGGATTAGGACATTAGAAGAATGAAAGAAAGTTGCATGGTCCAATGAATCACGTTTTCTGGTCCATCACATCAAAGGGTGTGTGCTAATATGCCGATTTCCAAACAAAACCCTGGCTCCTGGATGCACAGTTGGACAGAGACAATCTGGTGGTGGGGATATTATGGTGTGGGCAATGTTTTCATGGAGCACATCAGGACCCATAATTCCCACAGAACAATCCCTGATGCCTGTGCCCTATGTGAACATCATTGCAGACCAGGTTGTTCACCCATTCATAACAACAGTATTTTTGGCGAGGAATGGCGTTTACCAACAGGATAATACACCATGCCATAAGGCTCAAATCGCCAGGAGGTGGTTCGAGGAACATTCCAGTGACTTTCAAGTCATGTCTTGGCCTCCAAATTCACCTGACATTAATCCAATAGAGCATTTGTGGTCCCATCTGAAAAACCAAATTCGTGCTGCCACACTAACCCCTCGCATTGTGCGGGAATTACAAGACCAGTTGGTGAGCTACCAAAAACCTCAGACTACGTATCAGCATCTTATGGAGTCAATGCCATGCTAGGTGCAGGCAGTTTTCAGGGCTAAAGATGGTTCTACAGGTTATTAACAGGATGATCATAATGTAATGGCCCTTTGGTGTACACAAATAATTTTTTTCCCAAGTTAATCATTAAAAAATTATAAGTCCTTAATTTTTTTTTAATTATAAAATTTTAATAAATTTTGGTACATGCTAACCATAAGATTTTGATAACATATTATGTAATAACTATTAAGTACTTTCTGATTATCTCCTCACCCCGTTTTAAAAAGTCAACAACTACTAGCAACCAATTTTCTACAAAGAAGGATGAAAGCCATGGCTATTCTGATAACGATAATTTTAAATGATATGGAAAAAAAAAATCTTCAAAATAGCAATGGAATTTAAGTAGTTTAGTATAAATATAACTAGAAACATATAAATAGCTTCACAGAACTTTAATTAGGAAAATGCAAAAGTTTGTTTATGAACTGTTCCTGTCTTTAATGCAAAAATTAAATTATGAGGTGTTCATAATGTGTCTGGAAATTATTCAAGCAATGCTGTATCTTTAATCTTAATAGTCGGAGGGCATCCAATGTATTCTATAATATTTTAACTATATTAACTGAACTGATGATCACAATAAATGGTTATTTTCCATGTTTTCATACACAAATGGACAAGACTTCAATTCGATAACACTACTTGAATAACATTAACCGCGTCACATTAAACAGCACCTACTGTAATACACAATTATATTCATAACTACTACTTCAAATTCCAAAACACTTTTATTTTTAAAATAATTATGCAGCTTTATAAAAAATTTTAAAAATGAAAGAAGTCTTACAGCGCTGAGGACCAGGCTCATCAGTACCATCATGATCCATGGCTTCATAATCTTGAAGATCTTCTCTGGCAGTTCCATCTGTGCACACACTTTTATTAATTTTTCATAATTAGCATATATACTTTTACTACATTATCTATATGCATGTTTGGACATTTTATCGTAGAAAATCTCTTAATATCATAATATATATTATAAGGTATAATAAAAAAAACATGCAATCAATACTATTCATTCTCTTGATTGTACAGAGTAAAAATTAACTCTAAAATCATATTTATTTTATCAATAACCCACCAAAGAGAAGCCCTCCTGAGTTCTAATCACATTATCCAAGCTTGATGCAAAAGAGTTTTTTTCCTACTCTATATATCTCCCACTTTTTTCTCAGCTTTTTTAAAACTGTTGATCCAGAATTCTTTCAATAATCAACACTGCACGTGCAAATTGCACTGTAATATCTAACTGTATGTATTCCTACTGAACTGCTTTAGAACCATTAGTTTTTAATAAGAATGCTTTACCAGATCACAGCAGTAGAAAAATATTAAGTGTTATATTTCTTTTAGCTGCCTAAATATGTCAATAAAATTAATAGGGTTAGCTTTCAAAACACTTTTTTTTTTTAATTATTGCATGCATTTGGGGCTACCATTAGGCTTTTTCCCAAATTTTGCAATTTCCTAAATCCAATGCGGATCCTAAATCCTGCCACCAAGTGTTTCTCTGAATTCTAAAAATTTTACTGCCATTTTAAATTTTGTTTGGCACTGGCCTTGGATGTACTAATTTATGTAGTTATGCTATGAGGTTATTAAATAGTTACATCAAGTTACTAAGGCATGCATTATATTCTTAAATTCCTACCTCACAGATCTGACACTTTCAATTCTTTCATCATATCTGGTTTCACAGAGCAGAACACACATGAAACAATCTTTGTGTCACACCAAATTATTAATTATCAATTTACTTTTGAAGAAAATTTATTTGCAAAAATAATTTTTAAAGAAATAATTTTAAAATATTCAAAAAAGCATTTTACACTATTGCTCTATACAGTTTTATACTCTCTTAAGATAAAACTCTGCTGAGTTATAAACTCAACCTACAACTTAGAACTTCTATACTGAAAACATTACTGTTGAAGAACTCTTAATCACCATGCGCAATTACCAAGGAAATCAAAAACTAAGATGTGATAATTTCTAGTTTCATAAAAGAAGATTTAACTGTCTATTTTACAAGAACTAATAAATATGTTCATACTTACCTCCACCAAATCCTCTACCCTTTCGTTTTTTAACCTTCTCCTTAAGTTTCTGTACACTTTCTGTGAAAGAAAAAAAAAAAGATGAACTTAATAAAGACATTATCTATGATAAATTTCTATCATTATTAGATAACATATTATTGCAACCACCTTAGTAGAAACTCACCAAATTATCAGAATGTGCCAAACTCTGGCAACCTTAAATATTCTTCATGCAGTCGAGCTTATCCTTCACTCTAACGTCATTATTTTTGTGTAGTTCTTTCGATATATTTCAAGCTCAAATTGTTTTGGGGAACAAATCATGATACTTACTAAGGCAACCACCTTAGTAGAAGTTGCCAAATTTTCAGAATGATCCAAACTTGGCAACTGTGCTCAAAACAATCCTTCAGTTCAGCAATGTCGCTTATTTTCATAGGCAATCCTTTTTTGTTGTAATTTAAGTTCCAATGCTTTTTGTATACAAATTATAATATTTTTTGCCTTAACCATTTTGCGCTGATTGTCACACATACGTGCCAGCAAAAAATGCACTCATTTGCTGGTTGGCATGATGCCATGTCAGAGCCTTTTCTTCTTCACCCCCAGCCATCACTCATTTGCGCCAGTGTCCTGGAACTTTCTAAAGGCCATTACATGGCATCCTGTATCCATTACTTTTGAACTGAATATAGTTTTAGGATCCTGACCTTCAATTTGATCACATTCTGCATAACGTTGGTATCAGCTGTTGAGGAGGGGTTAATATGAACAGACAGAGCTCGTCTCTTTTTTAATCCTTTTTTTTTTTTTTTTTGCTATGTAGTCTTATTTGAGTCCTGAATAAATAAATTTCCATACATATTTAAGGCTTATCCTTGGATGGCGCTGGACATTTTGCCACCTGTACAATCTCTGTAGGTCCTACATTCTGCTACTAAGTGTCTTCTAAAATCTTCGGTATCTCTTATTCATTTTGTTGCTTGGTGTTTCATTAACTTCTAAAAATTTTGCCTTGCTAAATTCCTCTGCCCAGGACAGCTACACCAACTGTGGCAACAATATCTGGCTTATCTGAATAAGAAATCAATTATTCTCAATTCAGACAGCACTAAATATAATCATTTGCCTATGAGTATGATTTAGAAAATCTATTTTTTGTATATGGAAAAATTTCTGTTACATTTCTACTCAATACTTCATAGAAGAGTAATCATTGCCAACTCTAATATCAGCATAAAAGATTACCATCCTCTTTGATATTCAATTGCTAATATTAAAAGAAACAAAATTTTTTAGACATTGCTGTATGGGTCATTTCTAAAGATGGAATGAGGTGATGAAAGCAAAAAATAACAAATAATGATTCACGAAGGTGGTGTCAGTGCCCAAGTAAAATTAAGAAACTGAACTCTCCTCAGGTTTTATTACGAAAATACACTCACTTCCAAAAGTTAAGCACGGAAAGGAAAACGTTACTTTCTGGAAGCCAATCAGAATTGAAGAGGATGCAATTTGCTGCAGAGGTAGATGGAAATATGCAAATATGTTAGGTAACAGCCAATCGTGCTTTCATGTCAAGAAATACGCAAAAAAGGCAGTCTTATAAAAAGTCAGCTTTACGAAAGGTTACAGAAGTTGACTGTAAGTGCTGATAGGTGCTTAAAACTTTCGTTCAATTTGTTTTCAAGACATACGTGTTTCTATGACTTCCAGAAGACAAATGGAAAATTCTGAGAGCTGGCTTGCTATGGGGCGCATTGAAGCAGGATGTTGCTCTTTCGGCGTTCATCATTCTGCAATTTCACATTTATGGAAACAATTTCAAACCGCACAGACAGTTGTCCGAAGGCCCGTAGCCGGTCGCCCAAAGGTTACAACCCTATCGGAAGATCAATATATTGCTACTGAAGCCAAGCAGAATCCCAGAGTGACCCTCACACGTGTGACATCTATGGTTACAGCGTCCATTGGTAAGGCGATATCTGCAGCTACTGTACACCGAAGATTACATATGAGTGGACTGTATGCCCGGGTACCTTGTGTTTGTGTTCCTCTATCCATCCAATCAAGAGGGCACGATTACAGTGGTGCCAGGAACATGTCAATTGGAATGTGTCTGACTGGGGCAATGTCATGTTTACTGATGAGTCAAGAATTGCTCTGGAGCCAGATGACAAGCGTATAAGGATATGGCGTGAACAACGAACACGCAATCAGTCGCAAAACATTACCGAACATCACGCATTCCAAGGTGGAAGCATTATGGTGTGGGCAGGGATTTCATTAGGATACCGCACCGACCTGCACATCTTTAAACGAGGTTCTTTGACGGCTGTCCTGTATAGAGATGAAGTCCTAGAACCCATTGTGAGATTGTCCCATAGAACTGACATTGTCGATGACTACCTGGAAAGTGAAGGGATTGCACGTATGGCTTTTTCAGCATATTCGCCCGACCTTAATCCCATTGAAAATCTTTGGGATGCTCTCGGCCGGGATGTATCTTTATGTTTACCACCTCCAGCCACTCTTATTGAGCTGGATACTACTCTACACGAAGAATGGCAGTTGCTTAATTCTGCGGTGGTTCACCACCTAATTGAAAGCATGCTCACAAGGTGTAAACTTTGTATACAGATGAGGGGAGATCACATACCCTATTTATTTTCTTTTTTTTCATTTTATGCTGTTTATTTTCACTTTATACATAATTCTGTTTTAAGTCTCCTGTATGTCATTATCTGATAACTTACAAAAATTTAATATTGTTTTCATTTCTGTATATAATTATTGATTTTGTTTTATGTATAAATATATAGTATATATTAAATTCCATACATAAACCATAAAAAAAGATAGGTTGCTTGTGATCGAAAGGTCCGCAGTTTAGATCATTCCGGATATTGGATGTCCAGATATTGTATCAACAATACAAGTTACTGAAAGACATGAATAAAAGGAATTGTTTGAAAAAAAATTTCTATGTTATTTTTTTGAGTGTATTCTAATTTCCTTATTCTATATTAGTTCTAAATCTTTACCTTGAAATCTTGCCTAAAATCGAACAGCAAACATGAGGTGTGCCCAGAGAGGGATCACTGAGACACTAGGACAGGGATGGGCAAACGTTTTCGTTCGCGGGCCAAAAATAAAAAAAAAAAGTTCGGCAGGCCAAGGTAAATTTTTCTAAAGTTTTAAAAACATATACAAGTATTACAATTTAAATATGTTAATGAGAAGAATGAAATTGCGCTTTCCTTTTTAAAAGTTTCTTATATTGAGGTTCGAAGTGAGATGTACTGATTCTAAGGAACTAGGCTAACTACTCATCTGTCACTCTACTTCTTAAATAATTCTTTCTAAGGTTCATTGTTCAAAACACTTGTTCACAAATATAAGATGAAACAAACATAGCACTGATTTTCTGGGCGTGAGATATTAAATTCGGGAAACTCACTTTCGATAATGATGTTATATTCTTTGAAGACTGCTACAGCTTCATTGCAGATGAGACACACTGGTTTATCTTTTACAACTGTAAAAAATATTTCTATGTCCATTCATCATTAAAAGCATGGCATTCTGAATCAACTTTACGTTTTTTAGTAGACATTTTGGGGTTGAAATATTTTACGAATAACCCAAACAAGCACTAGCTACGCTATACTTTTAACAATTTCACCCCTATTCACAATAATGCTATATGTCCGCAATCTTTCCATACACAATGAATAATACTAGAATTCGTGACAAAAGAAAAGACCGCTGGCTGGAGCTTAAAATGCGCAGTCTGCCAAATGTGAGGTCTGATTCACTTATATTGGATTTGTATACTTCTCCCCGAAAAACAGATAACGATTCTTAAGCCAATCTACAGCATAACTACCAAAGTACTTCCTCGTTTAACACTTTACCGATTGAAAGGTGTTTGTGCTTGCTATTTCCGTCGATTTATGTTTTGTAAAACAAAAATAGAGACAGTAAAAAGATCCTCAATCCTTTGAACAAAAGGAAGAGAAAAAGTAATATTTAAACAAAGTAGAAAAGGAGATGGAGATATAATATTTAAATATATATTTCCTTTAATTTGCCTCGGACCGGCAAATTAAGATTCTATCTGCGGGCCGGATACAGTCTTCCAAGGGGCCGGATTTGGCCCGCGGGCCGTAGTTTGCCATCCCTGCACTAGGACCAGACCAATAACTGCATCTTCGTTTCTCTGCAGCTCTCCAGTCAACTCATTCAAAATAGAAAGGTGGATCCATATCTGTGCTCCATTTCCTGTTTTTCTCTCTTGTGGAGAGTCCAGTTTCTTAATTTCACTTCGGCACTGATGCCATCCTTGTGAATTATTATTTGTTATTTTTTGCTTTCGTCACCGCATGACTATTTATATATTGCAGCTTCAGAAATG
>KK120478.1:158305-183248 GCA_000611955.2 Stegodyphus mimosarum
ATTTTATTTTATAGTTTATAATTTCTAATTGTAGATATAATATTAGTTTATTTTTTTCAGATTTTTAATTATTTTCGAGATGGATCGGAGGGCTGACCATTTCTGAAGCATTGAAAGTGCTACACGAATTGCCTTCAGATAGTGAATCGGATACAGATCCTGGTACATGTACATGTGCAAAACATACAATGTTGGGTTATGTTTTTTCAAAGGTGGTGTCACTTTCTTCAAAAAGTACCACCATGAAAAAAATGCACGAAAGGGTAAATACGAAATGTAAATATATACCCAAGTTTACCTTTTTTCATTTATACACATGTAAACATCATATAACCTAGAAGAGCTTTTTAGGGGGGTGCAGAGTAGCAGGCCTCCCCATGGCACACCTTGGGTAATGCTAAATCTGCTACAGTATTCAGAATCTTTTACGCACTTCCCAGCATTCTTTTCGAAGCTGTATTCATTGTCTGCCCGTATCCACAGAATTAAAACAGCAAGTGATATCTTCACAAAATTTTACCTGTGTGCTTCTCTAGGCCTCAGACTGCCTACTTTTTTCCCCCCTCCGAAATTCCAACTTTAAAAGTAGTGTGCCGGAAAGGATTAAAGTTTATCATCAAATAAAAATGTGCAATTATGCTTTACATGTCTTGAAATATTATAAAAGAAAATTACATTTGGACTGGCCATTAATACATCAGACTGATAGCAGAAACATGTATAGCTAAATCAGCTAGATACATTTATAGATTATATTTATTGAGTAATGGACTTTGAACCTTTGTTAGTTGATCAACTCTTTGAAGCATAATAATTTTAAGTTTAAAAAAAATTAACAACATTAATTTCAATTGTTCAATTATGCACATCTCTTGAGTTCTTAACATTTTATATGAAAGCCCTTCGAGATATATATAGTCTTCAGTTTATGGATTTTTTGTATCTCAGAAAAAAAAAAGAAAAAAATTACCACAAGAATTAAATGTATATTGCAAGTAGGATTACTAACCATCCTTTTTTGGAAAGTACAATCCTTTAATTAAAGGAATTAATTGGAAAGGGCAATCCTTTAATCCCCTGTCCTTGTCCATTTCTGAGCTGTCAAATGTTCTTTATTTTGGAATTAAAAATCTCTGGAGGTTAAATGATGGCACTGGCATTGTAATTTAAACAACTAGCACAAGGAGGTGCTACTAGCTCTTCCCGGTTAATTCAGCAAACTGCTTGGTTATGTAGTTCTCCTAGCATAATAACTCAATGAAAGGTTACCATATCTTTTGTTAGTTTAATTTCTTCTGCCAATAAGTTCCTTGCAGTTGCAGTTAGCAGCTTAACAGGTACAAACAGAAGGTAAGGCCAGCACCTCTGTAGTACGACAGGTGACTGAGGTAGTGCTAATTCTAACTTATGCTTCTACCCAAAATCTGAGGGAAAACACCCTGGAAGAGAAGGGCAGTATGCTGGTTTCCCACTCCTCTTCCACTACACCACTCAAAAAAACTTTCAGCTTGCTGTGTATCTTGATTGTCCCCTTGCTGCTCAGACATTATATCCTTACAAACATCCATGCCTTCCCCAGGATTCAAACCCGGACTCATCAGTATGATAATCAGCATCACTAACAACTATACCAACTTCGAGACAGCACTGCTTAACAATCACTTCATTTTCCCTGTAACCTATCCATGTAGAATGTGCTTCATTTGCATTCACAACAGAACTTTTTGTTGCAATCACAATGGATTAACAGCTAATGAAAAGAATTAATGAAGGGCGAAATCCATAGCATGGTTCTACATCTGAAACATACTGCTACCCATAGAGAAGAAAGTAACAAAGTGGTTGCCGAAAACAAAGAAATTTTGATTTACAATTTAATGGGAATTCTCAATATGTCAATTAACTGTAACTGAACAAGCAATTATGTCTATCTATAGAATTAAACAAAGTATTAGCACAAAAAGAAAAGCAACTTAAGCAATTTTCATTGAAAAAATTTTTTAATAAAGCGAATAAAGAAATACTGAGTACTTTTTTGTAAATTTTAATTCCTATAAAGTCATAAATGATTCATTATTTCATTAACCACTATTTCATTTTTTTATTTTATAATTCCTACATGTCATCTTACCAGATTTCAATTGATGATCTAATATTCGGAATAATCAAAAACCCAAGAGTCTGGATCTTGGACTTAGCACTGTAGTATGTTCAATCATCCCTTTCATAGCCATAACCTTTCCCATATCTAGATCAACATTGCTTTTTCACAGAAAGTCTTTAAAGCATAAGAACGGTAACTGATCATCAGTCAAATTCAAATTAAATTAATACATTATTTTAAATACCTCTTTTCCCTAATCTGTTTACAAAAAAAAAAAAATCATTAATTAACTTGTAGCAGCATTCATTAAATGAAATTCCCAAATTTAAAAACGTTAACAGTGCATGTGTATGAACTAGCCGAATTTCCCCTTTCCCAACACAGCAAACTTCAGTTGCTCCACTACTTCAGAAAGACTGCTAGCGTTGGCAAGCTTATTATGGAGAAAAAAATTTTGCCTACAATCATTGAGCTACATGACAACAAAAGATGTGATGAAAATCTGGGAGAATTAACAACTATATTACAGGTGTGGGTAAAAGTTTACAATTGGGTGCCCCTTGTTTTTTGGCGATTCTGTTTTGACACCAAGATCGGCGCCAATAAGACACAATTTCAAGATGGCCGCTACACAAAACCAAAACAAGAAGTCGGTGAAAATGCGCTTTAGCCCACTGCTTGGCGATGTTTTGAAAATCGCCAATTCGGCACGGTTCTGCAAAACGTCTTTGCAATTGCAACCTTCCTGACACGCTCCGCGAAAACCTATTGTAAACAAAACATAGAATTCTAAAGCATAAATTAGTATGGAAACTGTTGCCACAAAAAGATAATAAAATAATATGCAAAACGAACATTATGATCATTAAAATATTTGTCAGTTAGGTTTAAATTAATTATTTACATTTTATGTTGTAATACTTACACATTTTATGCCGTTACATAACCTTCCCGACACGCTCCGCGAAAACGTAACCAAAATGGCATCGAAGAAAGAAAGAATTTTTTTTAAAAGGGCATTAAAATTTCAAACGATACCATATACACACCGTTCCGTTTTAACTTAAAAAAAACATCTGCGAATTGCACAATGTAGGCAACGTACACAAATGAACAAAATAAGCTAAAATAACGAAAATAAATTACAAGAAAATGCCATGTGCACAGCGTTCCTTTTAAACTTAAAAAAAACTTCAACGAATTGTACAATGTAGGCAGCGTACAAACAGTCAGCCATGTTGGCGGATATACGGAGTTACCAATTGTTGGCACGTTTAGTGCTCATTTAAAAACAATCGCCGCCAAGCAGTGGGCTAAAGCGCATTCCAACCCAAGAGGTCAAAGAATTTCACAAACTCCGTGTCCATGTACACATCGACCTGTTTTCACTTAAAAAAAACATCAGAGAATTGCACAAATTAGTCATTGCACATTTTGACTTTGTCCATGTACACACCGATTTATTTTCAATTAAATAAATCAAGAAGCTAAAACCATGTTAAAACTCTCATGGTAACCAGAAATGGGGTTTCATCGCCAAAACTGAACAAAATTTTTCGCCAAAAAACAAGGGGCACCCAATTCTACACATTTAATGGCCATAATTTAGATTTAGAGAATAAAGTATGACAGCAATTCAATTCATACTGAACCTCAGCACACATACTATAAATTTTACTTTAGAAATTAATATTTATACAAGAGATCTAATTAAGAAAATCAGTAAGTCACGTGTTTAATTACGATTATGGAAAAAAAAACACAAAAATATGCAGCACTTCATTGATATGGCATATTTTCAGTAAATTATTAAATAAATTTTTACTTCGAGCATTGTGTCTTGGGAGCATTGTGTCTGCTACACAAGATAGAATTACGACACAATGTGCTTCTCTCAATAGTGATTTATTTAACATTTTTACTATATAAAATAATGTAGTGTCAAAGAACTGATAATCAAAGCCATACCATCAATATTTTACATTACTATTTTCTTCAAATGTGTGCATATTTCACCGTTACAAAAAAAGTCTGGAATGAAAATTTGATGAATAATTAAGATTAAATATTAAATTATGTATTTAACGGATAGTATTTATGTCTTTAAAAGGTGTAAAATCATTTATAATCAGAATAAATTATGCCAATCAGTTCTTCCGAAAAATTAAATCAAAAACCAAATGCTTATAAAAGACTTACGATCTCCTTCTTCATCAACTTGGAATTCTTCACCACCATCTAATTCTAATACATCCGATGAAATAGACATTTTACAATTGATAATATAAAACCTTTAAAGAAAAATCACATGTACAGCAATACCAATCACGCAATTTCTCCGTAAACAACCAAAATCTGTTACATTGAGTTGAGTTCAGGAGTTACTAGCCTGACTGAAAAGCCGGCATAAGAAATGTGTTGCCAATAACAGATCATTATATTTTCAAAATTACATTCCAGCAAAATGCTCTTGCATTTTTTTTAATGGCGAGCCGCTTTTTTTAGTACCATTATCCTTGCCTCAGTACAAGGGCCAAAAGTCGTGGCATTTCATTATGGCCATTTTTAAAGTCCAAGGAGAAATTGTATCTTTAGAAAGTACAATTCGAGTATGCAAGGATCTGTAATCTCTACCACATATGCCAAGTGATGGTGGGCGGCCCTTTTAAATGTGATGTTAACGTTTAATTTTTCATCAATGTTGATCTTTTCGCAAGAAATTCTGGAGGGTAACGCAGGGCGGCGCCCAGAGAAGTTTACCTTCCAGTTGTTGAACCAAGTCTTTTCGGATGATGGTAACGTTGGCTACTGTATCGATGGTCATACTGCAGGGAACTCCATTGATATGTCCCGTGATGAAGAGTCCATTACTGTCGCTACATATTGCAGAAATCTGACGTGCGTTAAAACAGGGCTCCTCATTATCTAGCCATCTCCGACCCGCGACATGACCGCTTATTATACTTTCCCTTCTTCTTAGTGGGAACGGCTTTAGCTTCCGTGTCTTGAGATGTTCTGCAGTTCCTTTATACATAGTCTTCAGCACCACAGTTCCAACACTTTAGATTAGGTTTGTTGCCACTCCTATTTCGTGTCAAAGCATTTACTTGCTTGGCTAAATCGTTTAGACTAGCAGTCAGTTGATATATTGGCTCTTGGACTTTAGCAGGTCTGACTGTGTGGCAGTCTCTACAAGTTGAATGCCTTGAACTTCATGGCGTAAACCAGAGCGCTTTTTAAATCCTTGACATCCGCCATTCGTAGTGCCTTTTGTATTTCCGAATCCCGGTTGCTATCGATGAAGTACTGCAAGGACAGGATTTCCTTTGTTTCTGTCGGGCACTCGGAAAAGGCGAGGTGAGACAGCCTTTCAACATCCCTGTCGAGCTCCTGTAGTGTTTCTGGGGTCTTCTGCTGACGGGATATTAATTGAAGCCTGCTATAATCTTTCAAACATTTTTGGCCAAAGCGGAGCTCCTCCGCGACGGATAAATCTCCAAAGTCTAGCTTCTGGTTTTCGAGGATATCAACTACGTCTGCTCTCACAGAGGCGCCGAGATGGCAGGCCTCAGCTTGGGAATCCCATCCATTCGCTACTACGGAAAATTGTTTCTTATAAACTTGCCAGGAGGTCTTATCATAAGTGGACATCTTCAAAGAGGAACAAGAAGACATAGGTAAAACTTTAAACCATCAGAATTGTTTCCTGCCGTCTCTAGGTATTTCTTTAACATGTCAGCTTTCTTGACGACGACAGCAGAAACCCTGTCTTCAATTTGTAGTTCGATTTGGTGTAAGCAGTTGTACTTCGTTGAAGTTGGGAAGGATAGGATTTCTGGAACCGCCTATTTTATGGAAGGACACCCGGGGTTTGATGTGGACCTTCTGTGAGTGGGTATAGCTACGAGAGCAGTGACGCGCACCACATAGCCTTTCCTGTCTCTATTCGACATAGGCCTTCTCGTGGCTCTCGCTGGTAACCTGGTTCGCCTGGGCCGACTACGTTCGGATGCCATCCCTGTGGGTTGACTGAGACTGACCATCCCAACGTATTGGCTAGATCAATGTCTAGACAGCCTCGACTTCTGCAGTAAATATTCGGTCTTTATAGGACTAGAAACATCGTTTATTCGGTGTTAGGTTCAGGCTTGGCAGTGACCGTGTTGGTACTGTCTTGTCTGCCCCTTGGTTGTGGCGCTTTACACGGTGAGATATTGAAGGTTGTCTGAGAGGAATAGACTCCCCTCGGTCAATACTGACGTACAGAGGATGTCTACCATGTGACTTGGATTATTTTCGGTGGATGCTTGCCGTCCACCAGTGCACTGATTCAATTTTTCTGTGCGAGTGTAACATTTAAAATTTCTCTGGATTACGGGGTGGTGGCGCCCCCTCGGATCGCCTCTGGAGGTTAGGGCCTTTATAAACCGTCTTAAGGGGGCCAGGTCTTAGACCTCTTGTTCTGGTGTTCGATTTGTCCTTGGACGACAGAAACTCTTCAATTTGTTCTTGGATAGCCGAAACTCTTCCTTCGATTCCTTGCTCCACAGCAGAAAATCTCTCTATTTGTTGTTTCACAGAGGAAATTCTTTCTTCAGTGTGCCCAATGTTATTTTCAGCCGCGTTTATTCTGCCTTCCATAGCTTCAAATTTGTTTACTATTATGCAGGTAATTTCTTTTTTTATTTTCCCGAGACATGCTTGAATCGTTTCTTGAACGGTTTTGATCTGTTCTTTAAGGGATTTTTGACCAGCTTTCATCTTTTCTTTAATGGAGTTAACGGCGCCTTCCATCTTTTCACGGAATGTAGAAAATACAGTCATAAACTGTCTTAGTTGCTCATCCATCGCTCTTGTCACAGGCAGTCAATCCCATTTCTGATATCAATACTTATTACGGCGATACAGGGACCGTACCAAATTACTGAATCACTGTTAAATGCATTTACCCCTCTATTCTTACTTTTCCGGCATACCTTAAAATTTGCCTCGCACTACACTACACAGAAAAATACAACAGTTTAACTTATAATTATTCTACTAAAATTACCCAAGTACAAAATTCGTAAACACCGATGACTTCTTGCCAATTTTTCATTCTTTATCACCATCAATTTACTTCTGAACTGACTTATCTTAAGAAAAGTGTATATTCTAGTGACACTTCTTTGTACTTGGGATGCATTATTGACAAGAAATTTGGAAAAATTATGCTGAGCATATAATTAATAAAGTCGAAAAGGCTTCTACTTCATTAAGAGGCTGGCTGTTGTTAAATGGGCTTGTGGCAGAGACACACTAAATGTAACCTATAAAATATATATTGACCAAGTTTTCAATGTAAACAACAACAAACAGTGTTTCAACCGGAACCGAGAATTCTACTTCCGATATAATGTTTCTCTACGGAGTTTCGCAATTTTTCAGGCTATATTTTCTAATTTTAAGTTTTCATTTCAACCCCATACTTTTGCTTAACGTTTTATTTATAGTGCTATATTTAATAATGAAGAATATTTAATAGTAATTTTAATGCAACAATTGCCAGATTTGATTTGTTATCGCTACTTTGGCGACTTTTTGATTTCCCGAGATTCCAACATCCATAGCGTTTATCGTAGTATTGTTAAACAAGTTTTGGAGATTAAAATAATTCTTCCTGGTATGCCCTCCTATAAGTCTTTCTATATGAGTACATAAATGCCTTTTGGAACAGCTTGAGTATAGGACCCCATTGGCGATTTTTTGGACTGACGACCGAAAAATGTCGCCAAGCCATGAAAAAGCAGTTAAAATTGAAAACACAAGTTAGAAAGCACGTTTTAACGAGAAAAAAGTTTTAGAATATATGTTTAAACAGCAAATTTTAAGGTACATAAGTAAGTGAGGGCATATTTTAAATAGTAATATTGAAAATACAAGTTTAGCCTTAGAAAAGCAGTTAAAATTGAAAATAGAAATTAGAATGCACATTTTAACAAGAAAAATTTTAAACACAAATTTAGAATGTATATTTAAATAGTAATACTGAAAATAAATAAATAAGTGGAGGCATATTTTTAGCAGTCATATGGAAAATACAAATTTTACGCCGTAAAACTGAAAATAGGAGTTCAGAATACATGTTTAAATTAAAAACATGAAAATAGGAATTGAGAATGCATGTTTAAATTAAAAAGAAAGAAAAGTTTGAAAATACACAAGTACATGGAGGCATATTTCAAGAAGTAATATTGAAAATGCAAGTTTTAAGTTGCAAAACTAAAAACAGAAGTTCAGAATACATGTTTACATTAAAAATAAAGAAATGCTGAAATTTAGTAAAGTTTACAAAATCATGGTAAATTTACAAAGAAATCTTATACTCTGCCTAGTTTATGTCCCTTACAATTTCTAGAAATTTGTTGAATACATCAATATTTTGCTCCTTGCAAGATCCAGTGAAAATACAGACAGGGTTGCCGAAATACTAGATTTCGCTGGGTTACCAGAAAAATACCGTCCGAAAAGTGCGCCAAGTTGAAAATCGCCAATGGGGTCCTATACTCAAGCTTTACCTGCCTTTTTAAAATAGCATGCATCGAATATATATATTTTAATTCCATGCTGTTTAATTGAATTCATTTTTTCTATGAATGTGTTATTTTTATTACAGATAAGTTTCATTTATTCTGTGAATGTGTTAGTTTTATTACAGATAAGTTTCATTTATTCTGTTAATGTATTCCTTTTATTCGTCCTACATGAATACATAAATGCTTTCTTAATATGTTGTGTTTTGAAGAAACAGTATTTCAATTCCATGCTATTATTATTATTATTACTATTATTCCATTTAATTAAATTAATTTATTCTATGAATGTGTTATTTTTATGTCAGGTTAAGTTATTTTTAAAGGATTTCGTCACCTGTACTGTTGTTTGGGAGTCATTCTTCTAAATTTTGAGTGATAGTTAAATAATATAAGTTTAGTGTACTTGTTTATTTATTTTTCTTGCAGTTAACAATCCATTTTCGGAGCTCAGTGTTGGGATTTTTTAGTTTGATTTAATTTAGCCAACAAATAATAATGAGGTTGAAACCATTAAACATTGGTAACTGCGACACAAGTTTAATGCTTGGCATGAGAATAGTTTACTGGCAGTTTTGTCATTGCATCATCATGAGTCTTTGAAATTTGTTTTTGCATTCACATTTCTTTTAAGACTTATTGTTTTTCTAAATTACATAATTTCAGTTTTACTTTTAAAACATTGCAAGTGTATATAGGAATATAAAACTGTGTTATATTTCATTAAATAAAGAACTATTGTGTTTCTTGCAAATATGTCGAGTGATTTTTGTTTTTTTATTATATGATTCTTCTTTTCAGATATCATTTTTGCAAATATGACAAGCAGTTATTTCCAAACCTTGGATGATCTATCTAAAATGAGATATATTGACAAGCTGTCATATGGAGGAGAGATTTTGCCTGACCGTTTAGATCAACAGATAAGAAAAAATGTGTTTAAATTAAACAACTTGAAAATGTGGCCAAAGATTACATTTGGTGATATTTATTTGTATTTAGTTGAGAAGGAATGCACATACACCAAATCCAAATTCAAAAATTACAAAGGTTTGGAGTGTTGCAATTATTTTCTTAGTGGCAAAGTGCAAAAAATAACTTCATACAAATGTATCAAATTACAAGTATGTATTCTGAGCTGTGACGTTCAAGCTAGCCAAACTCTGAAAATGACTCATAACCTTTGGATTGTTGCTAAAATAGATGGTGTTGTAATTAGTGGTCATTGCACTTGCATGGCTGGCTAAGTTTTCTATTTGTTGATATTGTTTGAAGTACCTTTCGTATCTATTTTGAAGAGGATGGATTTCCATACGCTTCAACACATTTCAATTGTTAAATCATGTTAAATTTTTATTCATAATAATAAGCCATTCCCCCCTTTTAATTGTAGATTGGGTGAAGTCTGCTCACATGTATCTGCTCTTTTATTGACCATAGAAGCAGTCATAAAGGAATGATTAAATAACCCTTCCTGTACTTCTGTTTTATGTTTATGGAATAATACAGCCAAACGAGTAAGCTGATATTTTTAAAAATAAAACTGTGCATTATGTACTTGTTCCCTAAAAAATTCTGCTTTATTGTGAAAAATATAAATGTTATCTGATAACTGATATTTCATCAAGTACACTTAAAAGCTTTCAAGTCATAAATATATAAGCATAAATTGAAATCATTTGGCATAATTTTTTTTATTATAAAAAATGCTAAAAATTTCATGGTTTAAATTTTAAAAAAGGCCATTGTTCCCACAGGTTGCACCTGTGCCAGTGGGAGAAATGAATTTCAATAAAAAGAGGAGGAAAAAGGCAGCAGTATCTACATCAAATAACAATTCTTCAAGTCAGCCAACGCAGCATGATTATGAGATGTTCTTAAATTCAATAAAAGTAGGTATTTTAAATTTAGATCAATTTTAGAACATTGATTTTCGAATGAAATTTTATATGATTGTGAATAAATTGTAATAATGTGATTTATTTTCACATGAAATAAATGTATTAGATAATAATGATATATTAAAAATCATTAATGTATTTGTCATAATGAGCAATTAGAAGAAACTAAAAATTGATCTGAAAAACTCTGTCATTCACTAACAAACTATTGCATGCTTTTTGTGCAAGGAGGTTAGAATACATGGAGATGCCCTCTGCTCAGTCCAAGTGAAGCCAAAAAAAGGGGGAAAGCATGCCCTTAGTAGCCGTGGCTTAGGGATTGATGTGCTCTGATGTGCATATCCAAATTTGTTCTTGGCACTAGAACTAACCACATCCAATTTCGTTTCTGGCAGTTATAAGTTAAGGACCACAGATTCTTTGCGCTCTTTTTCCTTTACTTTTTGTGACATTTTATTTTATTTCTACGTTTTCTACATTATGTGATTGCAATAATTTCTACAGAATGTAATTGCATACTAGCATTTAAAGTTTTGCGAACAACAACAAATAAATAAATAAAGTAACTGATGATGAAACCATAAATTGATTATATTTTAATTTTTCTAAACATAAAATTCTATTTTCCGTCTTATAAATAGCACTTATGCTCTGAAAAACCTCAGCTTGAATAAGCAACGATAAAAAAGTAAAAGTTGGTAAAGTTGACTGTGACTGTTGCCCCAGTGAAATTGTAGAAGTAAAATGTCCATCTCGGGGTAAAATTAAAAAAAATTTTGGAATTTGCAGCATTAAAAAACACATTTCTCAGTAAAGATTTAACACTAAAACAGTTGCATGTTTACTATGATCAAATTCATGGCCAAATGGATATATGAAAAGTAACTAGATGCTATTTTGTAACTTACACTAATTTAGACATTAATGTTGAAGTAATAGAATTTGACAGTAATTATTGGAAACCTCAAAAATGAAAATTAATTTCATTTTACAAACAATATATTCTTTCTAAAATTTTACGTAAATCACAAATTTGAAAATATTATTAATAAATTTTATTTGTCCACTTTTTTTAATGCAGTGTTGTATACTTTGAAGTCTCTTTATTGATATTCATTCATTTTTGTATTTACATGTTTTTTAATCTAAGTGGGTATTTTATGCATACTCAGCCTTTTACGTAATTACGAGATGTACTTTTCTATTCTACGTAATTACTAGATTTTTCTATGTACTCTCTTAAAATATTGCAATTTTCATAAACCATACTATGTGCAAACTAAGAATAAAAATTACAGTTAAAATATATTAAACAAATGCTCAGTAAATTTCAATTTGTGTACTGAAAATCATTTGAATTCCAAAAATAAACACGAAAGAAAAAAGGCATCAGCAAATAATACTCTTAAAAGTGGTCACATGAATGTAAAGCTTTTTAAGATTTTAATATATTTAAAAATTCCTAGATGCTCAAAAGCTGAAAATAATCCTATCTAAAGACCATAAAACAATACGGGAAGTCTTGAAACATAAGGTATCATTAGTGTCGCGGTGATAGTAACATAGTTTCAACAGGAGAAAATCGTCGCCAAACACCTCTGATATATTCTTCATAATTTTTGTCAAAGATCTTTATGATATATGTTTACATATCCATTAGTATGATACAAACTGTTTATAAATATTATCTACCCATAATAAAATGATTACTGCAGAGAGTAGATGAATTATTCGCAGTCCAGTTTTCTCTACGAACGGCAGCTTCCCACAGGAGCCTACGTGATGGATTTCTAGGAAAATAGAACATTTTTATTTTAGATAATAAATTAGTTCCAGCTCTCATGCTACAGCACACAGCCACACAACACTGACTCGATTTCCTTTTATGCATACTTCTGTATTTATCAGAATAAAACAAAAAATTAAACACTTCTAAAATAAATTCCCAACAGCAACGTAAACAAACACAGCAGTACTGGAAACGGAAACTTCCTGTGTGTGCGGGATGTGAGCGCCCTCTTCGTTGAACTTTACAGAAAACTTCGTCAATACAGCCAGTCTTAAATTATTGCACTGAAGTGTTTGACTCTGCTTCTGCTAATGTGATAAGGCTTTTGGAGGTCTTTCAAAACTAAGCTCTAAGGATCATTAATAGTGGAGTTAAAACTACCCACGTGTTGGCCTTACAATTTTTAGCCAAAACTGAGCCCATGATTAATATAATACAAAGAAGGGCTACTGTTCTATATAATAAGCTAGTTAGGCTTCCAAACGATGTCTTTTGGCATGATTACGATTTTAATTCTAAACGTAATTTGAGACTTGGAGAGTTTTTATACAATGTGTCTGTGATATTAAACGTTACCAAATTATTAATCACTTGTTGACTGAGTTGCTTCCATTACATGGACTTCGATGTAAGGCTGGATATAACTCAGAAAATTAGGAAGTCGGATCTTCCTCCCGAGGCCTTACAGGCAATCGCTTTGGAGACAATTCATAACCGTTACCTTTCCAATAACTGGTTACATGTGTATACTGATGGTTCGCTTTCTGATTTTTTGCAAGGCGCCAGAGCTAGCATCTTCAGTGCTTCTTTTCGTTTCCGCCTTCCAGTTGGAAATTTTACGACTCACTTTGATGAAGAAATGAAGTCTATTCTTATATCAATTCAACAACTTTTTATACGATAAAACTCCTTTAAAAAAGCTATGGTCCTTTCTGATTCTGCACTATAGGCTCAACCTCTTTATTACAAGAATGTAATAAAGAGGTTGAAAGACCCCGCCCCCATCCTAGAATGGAAAAATGAAGGACTTTGCTTGAGAATTTTCGTAATAGGGTGTCCTTCCAGTGGGTTCAAGGGCTGTTTGAACCCCTTTGTGATTGCACGTTGCTGAACTGAAAACCCTCTGCAGACAGGTGTGTCACATATGCATCAGTTCCAAATGTCACTTGCAGCCACCACATGCATTGATCTTCCAGAAGGGTGGGTTATACATGCACTTTCAAAGTTATACGTCTTTTAGAATTTTTTAAAATCACTAGATAGCGCTCCATATCCAATATAGTGAGCATAATTGAACATATACATTGCTGACCTTTTATCCATGATATACCTCTGATTCTGGTGATTCCTTTAGATGTACGAGCAGATGATGCAAAGTAAATAAAACCAAGCTGGCTGACAGCTGAGGCTTCACGTGATATAAACACTGAACAGCTTCTGATGCTTCAAATTTGTGTTTTGTTTTTTCCTATGGGAAGACTGAGAGAGGAGTTGTGGTTTTAGGAACTCTGGTTTGTATTTAGTTTTCATCTTTAGATAGCAGACAAGTTTTTTGTACCGCTTAAGAGAGTTAAACTAATAGTGTGATGTCTAACAGAAAGACGTTTTTCATGGAAAAAAGAGTATATTCGAATTGTAAAGGCCATGAGTGACTATTTCACAATCAAACAGAACAGTGGCTACTCCATTATGAACTCAATCTCTTAAGTAATTGAAGCTTTATGAATTTACACAAATTGCAGAAGTAAACTTCATTCAAAGTAATTGATTTTTTCACATTTTTTTCGATAATCTAATAAACATTTTCATTATTTTTTCGATAATCTATTGAACATAGTTGAGAAACTAATAATTTCTATGAACAAAAGATGAGTGAAAATTCATCTTCATCCAAAATCAACATACTCCTGTAGATGTGCCTAAAATGAGGGAATTCCTAGGATTAATTATTCTGCTGGGAATAAAAAGTTCAACCTGAAAATGTGTTTCATATCTAAGAAATGATAGTAACTACATTATCACACACTGTCTCCTTTCTGAATCATTCATGCCATAATATTTAATCATATATTTTGTTATTTTTTACCTATGTTTAGTTATAGATTTAAGTAAGTTTTTTACATTGCATCAAGATGAGTCAAATATTTGATTTGCATTTTATTTTAATTAAATTTTTTTCAGAATCTCTTGATACTCTGTATTTATGATTATATTACTATTAGATACCATCACGGAAAAAAATCAGAATGATTGATAAGAAAACTATTTTTATTGAATTTTTTTAAAGTTAGGCTTTGTGATGCAAAATACTGTTTTGCGAGATCATACTACTGCAACAACATGCCGTCTCCAAGGTGCATTGCGCTAAGTGGCATGTCGTAGAGTAAGAGGATTAAGTACTGATACATATATGATACAACCATTGTGAAGGGGATAACCAACAAGTACCATTTCTTCAGTTGAGTAAGCAGAGTTAGAATTATCGATAATGTTTCAAGTTTTGAGATTAAATAACTGGACTAAGAATAAGTTATTATCAAAGCATGTTTGTAAAACAAATAAATTTTTATTAATATACATGAAACACACATAAAAACAGTTTCAAGTGTTCAATCAAGATTGATACTTTTAATGAATACACATTCACAATATATTTTATGAATTATGCCAAGAACATTTCAAATTATCAATAAATTTTTGAATGACAAAATCTTATAATAAAAACAATATTGTACACTATATTAACACTTAATACACATTCCAACATAAAGAAATAATTAATAGAAAGTTTATTTTTTGTCAATATAACCCTCTGTGATTTCAGAACAAAACATATAAGTATATAACATTCATAAGTATATAACATATGTTACATTAACATTTAAAATAGAAGTACATTCTATAACATGGAAAAAAGATCTTCCGTCTTGTATATCAGATATCTGCTATCTTTATGAAAAAGAATTAATATTAAATGTTAGTAAAACTCTTTTCTCAAAAATTGCATATAATTATAAATAAAAGCAAAGAGTAGTATTCAAGGAACCAATTTATATGATGAATCCAACAATGGCAACATACCAGCCACTGATGAAATCATTCCTAGCAAGCCAACTGTTCTAGGATGTATTGATAAATATCCTAACTGGGCAAGAGGTAAACAGATATCACAACCATTCTTTACTGTATCTAAAGCAAGATCTTTATGCATTCTTAATAATCTATACAACATACTGAGCTGAGATAAAAATGGATTAGCATATTTCTTATTACTCGCCTGGAGATCATGTTTTAAGCTACCATGAGTAAAATTATTCATGACACTCATAATTTCATAAAAGTCTCTAGTTAAATTCATAGTTAAATAATACAGCCACAATTTATAACTCAATTTGGACCACTTTTCCTTATCAATGCTTAAAAGTCCAACACGTCCAAGCCATATAATATGGTCTGTAAACAAATACATTGCCATATTAATCTTAGATAAAGTTATAGAAAATCGCAGAACTGGATCATCTAAATGAAGAGTATTAAGTGCCGCATAAAATGTATCAAGACTTCGGCCAAATCTATACACTGGAAAAAAAAAGATGCATATTTTAGAATGCATATATATATATATTACATATACACCAAACATATTACACAACACTATGCCAGCTATGGAACATTCCGAGCTCAACATGTCAAAATTCGGAAAAACCCTACATTAACTCCGGTGGTATGTCACATGTAAAATCATACATCTGCCAAAAAAAACTTGAATGCCCCTGACATCAGCACAGCACAGAGGTTGTTACAAGAAACAGATATTTTTGTATTATGAAATTTTTGTCTCCACTGACAACTCTGGAAATGCATGAAATGTCACTAAAATGGATTTGCATGTCACTTGTGACATGCATAAGTTTGCCATCACTACTCTATGCAATAAACAGCAAGAGTAAAAAGCAAGTTTTCAAGATCCTCAGCATTTATGTTTCTTGCTGAATACAGATAACAATTGCTTAACTCTCAAACTTGAAATCTTAAAAAACTGGCAGATTTTGCAAAAAAAACAACAAAATGAAACAAAATGTGGGGGTTTCACGGTATGTGGCAAAGCCATTTGGAAAAAACTCCAAACTGATTTTAACTCACTTTATAATGCATGGTTCAGGTTATTGAACTATTTGT
Source organism: Stegodyphus mimosarum (assembly GCA_000611955.2). NCBI lineage: Eukaryota > Metazoa > Arthropoda > Arachnida > Araneae > Eresidae > Stegodyphus > Stegodyphus mimosarum. The sequence goes on from KK120478.1 coordinate 174,851, forward strand.
AATTTAATGCTGATGTAATTTGACTAGATATTCTACATTATATGTTCTTTGGTTAATTTCACTTTTAATTTTCTTACAGTTTTACATTAAGAAAATCCTAAGTAGTGACGAAAACTTTTATTTCTCAAAGTACTTTTAAATACAATAAAAATAAAATAATCTATATATCATTTATGTGGATAAACTACTCTTATACTATACATTGAAGTAAACAAAATTAAATACAAATCTTAACTGATTAACCATTTCTTGAATTTTCATATAAAAATCTATAAATGTCTGCAGTAAATTCAGACAACTCAGATAAAAAAATTTAATAAGATCAATAAAATACAATAACAAAAAATTTTAATTTAAAAAGAAAAAATTCCAAGAATCATTAGGGGCACGAGAAAGGAATTTTCCTAATTATAATTCAGTAAATTTCATTTATTGCTGGAATATATTTCCTTGGTAAAGGCTAAAATTAAAGTGTGTGTGCGCAGGGGGTTCATTGATTTACCAGGACATGTGATGAAAAACAGAGAGTTGGCAGTTATGCAACTGTATACTGGTAAAGTTGTTGGTGGGTAACTGATGACACAGCAGTTAGCTACCAAGAACTGCATACATTAGGAAAAATATTTTCTTGGTTAACTTTCAAAAGATAGCTAGTTTTTACTAATATTGCACCCACATTTTCCCCAAAGGTCTTATGTAGCTGGTTTTTCATCATATAATAATTAATTGAACTATGAATGAAATTACCATTCACAATCACTGCTTTATTCATTCAGCAACTTATTAGCAACAATAAAATTTGTGAAGTTATTAAATGGCTAATTCACATCTTCATTTCTACTTCTATCGCTAATATATTTGCATTATCAGTCATTTTTCCAATAACAGCAGCTGAACATTAAATAAACAAATCATTATAACAATTCAAGATTTTGAAAATATGCTTTAAATCATTCATACTTAATAAGCACTGCAGCTGAATACACAATTAAATATGCACAAGTAAAACTAATCTTTCATTTTGCATGTGTAAACGACTTTGTAGCAGTGTTGATTTTTGATCATTTTAATTTCAAGAACACACAAATAAAATTTTATAATCCATAAAGACAAACAGCTGGAAGAAATAAATGAAAAATAATTGATTAAAATAGGTTATTTCAGAATAAGTGAATATGGTCCCATAATTTCTTTGCTTTATCACAATAGAGTGATAATAAAAAAAAAGAACATTGATCATTGTTATATTAAAAAATACAAATCATTCAGTGACTCTTTTCCTCAAGGATCTTTGCTAAAAAGCATAAAATTTACTTTCTTCAAGTAATCTTTGTAACGACTAAATATAATGCTGCAGGCAATTTCCAAAATACAGCAGTGACAAGAATATCATATGAAAATTTTTACACAGTTGGCAAACACATGAAAATTCCCACAGAAATTGTAAAAGGATGCTTTAATGTTTTGAAGAAATATAATTCAAAATTTTTTAAAGTTTCTCTCCATGAAAACTCAAAAATTACCTTGATATTATTATTACCTTTATAGAAAAGAATTACATTGACACAAAGTAATTAAAATACTTTCTATTATTAGCACCTCCCACTGAAATGTTGCAGTTTTTTTGGAAACTTTGGAGAGCATTTGTGAATTTGTTGGAGATTAATTTTTACCAAATTGATGAATGAAAAGCAATACATATTTCTAAAATGACAGTGTGTTTTAGAATTCCATATGAGAGCAATCAACTGACAAAATTAATAAAGCAAAGAAACATTGGTAACTTCTCTTTTAAAAAAATCCTTTTTTTGCACTATTGTTCACCCCATGTACACAGTGATCTGTTTTCACTTAAAAAAAATCGCAGAATTGCGCAAACTTGGCATGCATGTACTAGTATATGCATATCTGGTTTGCCATAATAAATATATATGGTAACTCATGTATGCACATGTCTGTTGTGCCTCATGAATATTTTTTACAATTTTTCGATGGTGATTCCAAAAATCAGAAAATATCAAAACTAGTAGGTGCACAGATGAAAGCCCATCTTGGAAGGAATCCAAAAATGGATTTATTTCTTTGTTAAAAGAAAAATATAGTTTAACAAATGTTTTATTTCACTTTATCATTCATCAAGAAAACTTAGGAGCATGTGGCTTTATGCATAAACTAGATGCTGTGATGAAAATAGAACCACAGAAAATTAAAAAAACATATTGTAAGAAATTTACTCTAATTACTGTGATGTTCTTTTGCACATCTTATTAGGATGGTCACAAAGAAAAGTTTCAGATAATTTTTTTTCTCAACACCATGAAATTATTTTATTTTTACACACACACACAAAAAAAAAAAAAAGTTATAAAAGAAAATATTTTTTCCTGCCATCAGGATAATAAACAATACACTACCAGCAAATTTATCTATTTCAAATTGATATGATTGATATTTCCCATGACTACTATCACTGTCATGATAAAACTGCACTTTATTTTCCCCTTCAAATACGGGAAATTTGCAAATTTTTTGGATTTTACTGTCTAGTATTGATGTTTACTTTGGTATTCACACTTCTGCATTTTTATAGCACATATTTCATTCTGATTTGCATTAAAAAAAAAACTTGTATTAAATATATTTTACTTTCAATTCACAATATTTTATAATTGTAACATTGGCTTTGAATATGAGAAGTTGACATAATTAAATGGCCATTAATTTTAGCTTAAAGCAAATATAAATCGTATGTACTATTCATATACACACATTTTTTTTAATTCTCTCTCTCTCTCTATATATATATATAATACAAAAACATAAATTCAAAATTTTCTCCTTTATACATGCAAAATGAAAATTCAGAAATAAAATCATACACCAAATGCACCAACAAATAATTTGCTAAAGTAAGTAAATTTTTAAAAAACTGGTACTTTTCAGTTAAAGGAACATCATTCAGTGCCAAACATGAATTTTACAGCAATAACAGGGAATAAGAATAGCAACCCTAATCATATTTACAGCTTCATAAAAAGAATACATATTTTACTAAATCTATAATAATAACTTTAAAGACGAGACAAATGTAGGAATTCACAAATAAGAATGAATATAATTATTACAGCCCACAGTTGTGCAGGGATTCTGTCCCAGTGTCAGTCAACAGAATTTTGATACAAGCTCTTTGTACCAGAAGTAAATAAACAGAATAGTTGCCGAAAACGAAATATATTAATGTTCGAACCAGTATTTGATCAGTAAACATTTCTTTGCAGCCCAATAGGTTAAAACAAAATCTTGGGAACCCATCAAATTTTGCAATTTTATTGTTTGATAATGATTTCATTCTGGTAACCCTACTCTTATTGGTAGATAATGATATTGTTATGAAATTAGTATATATGTAAATAATATTAGTGAATTAAGTGAATTACATGTAAAATTGTAATATCTCTTGCATAATGCAACATGAAATGCAACCAGAAAGCGAAGCTTCACCGGAAAATAAGATTACAGGGCCATTTAACATTGAGGTAATTGGCTATCTCATCAAATCTGCGAGACATTGCCAAGATGGCAATGGTTTTGGTGACTAATTTTTGTTATCACACATGGCAACCATCTGGGTACATTTCGTTTTGATCCGTGTATAACTGTAATTTGTTTAATTCCTATGCAACTGTAACTGTATCCGGCCCTATATGAAACTGTATCCATCAATCCAGCAATCTTGGGAAGTCGAAGTTTCTTGGCAACTGGGGAAAAATTATACAAGACCACAGATAGAATAAGTTCTCAGTTGCTCAGTTCAGAATTCTTGCCTTTTAGATACGCATTGCGTTTAATGTTAAAGTGGTAACTACTGATTGTGCTGTCATACTGAGAACAGCTGTACGAGTACTTTTGCAAAAAGTTCCAGAGCTGTAAAGTTTCTTTTGGGAAAGTAAATTTTATCAAGTTATCATTAGTTCTGTGTGCATTCAACCCATAAGCACGTAACAACATTATACTGGCAACCTTATTTTTTTAATAACTCAAATCATCAGAATTAGAGACATTTCAATCTTGGTTACATATTATCTGTTTTGCTTGCTATTTGCTGTTTTTAAGTGATGAAAACAGAATCCCTCTTCTATATTCATTATGTTGAAGTTCTAACTATTCTTGGGTGAGCATGATCATAGCCAATGCACAGTGCTGAGTTTATATAATTCTCTAATGTTTTGGTTTAGTGAAAACAGATCGTGCCTGGGAAGAACTATAGTACAACAGGAAATATTTCATATAATCCTTACTTAATTATAGACATGTGTATTTTAAACTGCTAATTTCTTTTTGAACTGGTTGATAATGTTTGCCAACAAAATAAACTGTTGCAGTACTATTTTGATCCTTTAGTAAAACGGAAATTTCATTTTGTAGTTTTCAGTAGAAAATGTTTCGGTACTTACGTATTATGACGACTACCTAGATATCTCGCCAAATCCGGCGACCTTTGCATGTTATACAGGTTAAGCCTAAAATTGGTTATAAGCGGGATTTGAACGTGAGCCCTTCGGCACGGCAATCGGCGACGCTAACCACTATACCGGTTGGGCGGCTATAAAAAAAGGTTAACCCTAATATAGGTTATAGAGGGTGCTGAAATAAAGAGTATTATCTCGCATTAGTCCCGCATTTGCTATTACCACAGCTTTTTTTGCTACATTTACACCGATTATTACGTTTAGGTGAAACACATGAAACTTTTTGCGATTATTTTTTCTGCATGGATATCAACATTTTTCAACTTCCTTCAAATGAGGAAGATTTTCTTTTAACCAGTTTAAGTAAGTTAACTATATTGTGCTGCCATCTGTTATTTAAAGTTAACGCTAAATGCCTCTCAATTTTTTAAAAATTTGTACGCATATTATGTATCAAAAATATAATTTATTTATGTAACTTTCACTGAAGCTTATTCAGAAGTAAGTTTAATAATTGTTAATTATCATTTACAGTAGTAAAATTAAAAATGATTAATTTTTTCTATTCGTATTTGGTATATCATTTTTTTATATGTATACATATATATATATATTCAGGATTTTAGTATTTTAAATTTTTGTTCTTTTATAATTGGGGCTTTCATTTTTAAAAGAATTTAAATTAATTTGCTTTGATGAAGTTCTTTTATTTAATTTATAAACATAAACTAAAAAATGCCAATGAAGATTTTTATCTCCAAATGTCGCCAAGGTAGTCGTCATAGTACGTAAGTACCAATGTTTCAGTATGATTGGATAGCTCTACCTTAGAATTTAATCTTGATATTGTGGGGTTTCCCGCTTTTACCTAACATCTAACTGTATGGAACCTTGCAAACAGATAAACAAATAATCTCTTGAATTCGTGAATAGAGACTTAAGACTCCAGAAGGTTTAATTACCCTTTATTATTCAAGATAAGAGTATACAGTCAGCTCCTTTCTCAGAGCGTACAGCAGTCTCCATTTGGGCTTAAACTTAAAAGTAACAAGAAATAAATTAAAACTAATGCTTAACTAACAAGATACAGATGAAGCTATCAAGATTCTAAGTAGTTGGCCCCTAAATTTCAATTACGCTGGCGAAGCTAACAAAGGCCTGAAGTATGGACAAGCATGGTAATAGCTTAGAGAGAGACATAACCAAAAGGCGAACGCACGCTAGTCAGAAACTCTGGCTCTCTAATGAAGTCAGTGGAACTTCGACTTGAATACTACTTTTACCTATTTGCATTAAATGTAATTCTGAAAACACATTCTGGTAGAAAAGTGTAAGCTGAAATTAGGATAGATAAGAAAGTAGGTTAACATAGCCAAAAATTAACTGCTAGAAACTTAGGATAAACCTTACAAGTCTTCATTAAAAAAAAAAAAAAAAAAAACCTCTGGCAAAACAGCCCTAGTGGGCCATGGCTTGCAGTCACCTTTTTCTGCTTTCCTGACTTTTTGAGCTCTGGAGTGTATCAACACCTGCACAACTGGTCAGCTTGTCGCAGGACCCCCGGTGTTTAGTCTCCAAGCAAACTTCGTACTTATTTTATCGATCCACTTAAGGGGACTTGATACCCCAAAATTGACGACATTACCAATTTTTGGCTAGAAAAGTACCTTAATACCCTTACTATACTGAAGAGAAATTTTGAAATGATGCGATAGTAATAAATGGTATAAAAATGCTTTTACAAATTTTGAAAGCCTTTTAAATGCCGCACCCCCTTAGTTTTTATTTTTTTAATTTTTTCAGTTACTTATTAAAAATCATTGCTAATAAAAAAGGAGTGTAATTAAATATGACTGCAAATATCAGAAAACTCTGTTTATGTTTATAAACTGATTTATTTAAATACAATGTGAAGGTGGGAAAAAAAAAATTTTCACCTTTAATCTCTTCCCGACGGGCGAATCGTATATGCATTTCATACGGACGCATGTGAGGCCCGGGCGGTTCACCGGTGCACTCCTGGAGAACTAGCTTAGTGAACGGGCAGTGCAGATATGCATTTTAAGCTGAAACAATTTTTAATAGCCACTAGATGGCACTCTGTGTCCATTACATTTAAACTGAACGTAGGTTTAGTATTCTGACCTTCAGATTGTTTATATTCTGGATGTTTTTTGTATTTTGCTTGTCAGCTGTGGCTGGGGAGGGGGGGAAATCGTAATGTAAACAAACGCAGCTCGGCTCTTTAACTTTCCACGTGATATAAGCATTCTCGCTTCTGATAGCTCTCCGAACACTTTTTTTTTTGTTTGTTTTCGCTACTATGTGGGGGTTTTTTAGGGTTTCAGCATCAGTTTTGTTACAGTTTGTATTGCTTTCGGATATATTTTGCGCACTTCTCTTGTTATTTCGGAAAGCCTTGACTCTAGATTATTATGGCGAGGAAGCGTTATTTATCAGAGGATGAATATACTCGTATGGTAAATGAACCAACTAGCGATATAGATGAAAGTGATGATTCATTTGCTAAAGAGTTAGAAAGTGATATTTCTAACGATTCTGACACGGACTTTTTGTCAGAGACTGAGCTGGCTGAATGCCTGCCTTCCACATCCCGTAAAAGTTCGACTGAAGATACTTCATCTTGGACTCGACAGCTTGAGGAATTGCATCCTCATACATTTACTGGAATACCGGGAACAAATTCTGTAGATCATGCAGAAAAAGAAATTGATTTCTTCAATATTTTCTTTGATAATGATCTTTTAAATTTGATTGTTGAAGAAACAAACAGTTTTTCAGAAAGCGCTCAAAGAAGGGTCCCATCAACTTCTAAATCAGCCAGATTTTCAAATCTAAGTATTGAAAACATAAAAGTGTTAAAGTGTTTTTTTGCAATGATAATACTGATGGACATTATCAAGAAGCCTAATTTGAAAATGTATTTTACTACAAATGAGATATTTGCTACTCCGTTTTTCAACAAAGTTATGCCTAGAGATGTTTTTCTCAACATTTAAAAATTTTTGCATTTCACCTCAAACAAGGATGCTAAAAAGTTGGGAAAACTCGGATTAATTGTTGAAAACCTGAAAAATAAGTTTAAAAGGACCTACACGCCCGAGGAAAATATTTGTATTGATGAATCCCTTTTTGCTTGGAAAGGACGCCTTGGCTTTCGTCTATATGTTCCATCGAAAAGATCGCGCTACGGCATAAAAATATATAAACTATGCGAATCAGTATCCGGTTATGTGTGGAAGAAATGGCTAAATCTGGCAGAAAAGATAGAGTTACTGGAGAAGACATTTTAAAACCTAGGTGTATTATTGATTATAACAAAAACATGGGTGGTGTAGACATAGGAGACGGAGTTATGACACACTATTCAAGTTTTAGAAAATCGGTGAAATGGTACAAAAAATTATTCTTTGGCCTTATGGATATAACCATATTGAATTCCCACATTCTGTATGACAAAAAACACGGCACTAAAACGCTGCTTCTCCAATTTAAGATGAAATTAATTGAGCAAATTTTAGAGAACTATGAAAATTATAGAGACGAAAAGCAGTTTACAGTAAGATCTGTACCAGCGGCTATCCGATTATCTGGTAGGCATTTTCCTACATTTAATCTGAACAAAAAGGGAGAAAAAAGCCGCAGAAAGCGCATTGTTTGATCAAAAACCGTGCTGAAAGAAAGAAAAACACAACAAACATTTTATGCTTGCAAATCATGCAACGTAGGACTTTGCGTTTCTCCCTGCTTCGAGATTTTCCACACTCAGTCTTCATTTTAAATTTTATTATTTCTTTTTGTAAATAGCCCTTGTCGTATATTTTTTATTAATGTGAAAGTACATTAATGTGTTTTGTCAATTAAAATTTTGGAATAATTGGAATAGCAATTTCAAAAATTATTTCTCA
>KK120478.1:183274-283202 GCA_000611955.2 Stegodyphus mimosarum
CTAAAATACTAAATTACGGTGGTAGGACTTAAACTTAATTATTTGCGATTTTTTTTCTAAACTTAGGCCTAGTGGAGCAAAACCCCCCATCCTGTAGCATAATTCCTTTCACTTCCGCTTCGTCCTGAGCGCGCGTCTTAGACAAAGGCGCCCCGTCGTCAAAAGATTAAACTGGCAAGTTTATAAATATATATATTGAGCTCAGCAAATATTTCTGTGTGTATTATCAGTCAACTTTGCTATGCTTTTTCAAAAACTGAAATTATTTGTGATAAGACAGGAGCAGAAAGAAGTGGTATAATGAAAGTGATTAAGTTCCTTACTGAAACAGTGCTGGAACAAACATTAAACTCTTTAATTAATTAAAATACACCTAAATTATTTTAAAATGCAATTTATATGCGAGGAGAAATAGCTAAAAGAAGAGAAGAAATCACATAAGCTGCCATGTGGTTTTAAATACAATGTTTAATGTTTGTTCAAATTTTGCTTTTTGAAAAAAATGAATGAAACGACAAATTAATATTATTAATATTGATTATAAGTATTTTAGAAAATATATTATAATTAATTCATGTATTAAAGAACAAAAACAGGTAAAGAAAAATTTTACTTGCATTTTATGTTTTTTTGCAATATTTCTAGCCATTCTTTCAGATAAGCTTTTAAACAAAAGCTTGTAATTTATGTTTATACTAACCAATTGAACAGCACTAGGTTTTATTTTATATACATATGTAATGAAATTCAGTAGTAAAATTTTTAAGAAATTTGAAATGATTTAATGACCATTCAGACAGTTTACTTTCTTTAAACTGCGTTTTCTCAGTTTTCATTTTTCCAATATATCCTTTTAATATCCTTTTTAAAAGAGTCCTTTTTTTTTTCTTAAGTTTTCACATAAAAACATGCTTTTTATTTTTTTCCTTAGAAACTAATTCATTAATTGCAAAATCAATCCTTAAAATTATTAAAAACACTCTAACATATGCAATAAAATATTTGGGGCAAAAACATTCATAACTGTGAGAGAAGAAAAAAATTTTAATTCTTAAATTTTTCTTCAAAAAATTTAAATTAAAACAAATACTAGCAATTTTTTTTTCAGCTTAAAATCCTTTTGTCTTATAAAACCACTTAATATTATTCATAAAAAATAGATAAAAGGCTCTTAAATAAAAAATATCATTCAAAAGTCAACCTTGCTCTGCCCGGGACTGAACTCCAGACCTGTGGTGCAGCTGTGCGGCGTGCTAGCCACTTCGCCATTGGGCAGTCGAGTTCTTCCTTTTGCTAGAGTCAAATCCTGCTATCAATATCTATTATTTTTCTTTTTAAAAAAAGCTCCACAAAAAAGGAGCTGAACATCATGACGGTAAATTGACTGGATTGATGTACTCGGTCCTAAAAGGGCGGCGACAATTTTATATAGAACGATATAGTTGGCCGATTGACTAAATTCAACTTGTTTTTCAAGACCTGAAAGCATTACTTAAAATATATATTAGATTTATATATAGCATCATTCTAAATAAGTATTTTGACACAAAATTGGACTTTTCCTAAAATGACATGCCAACATTTTTCTATATTTAAATTCTAATACTCCAATCATGCCTAAAATATCAAATTTTGTAAAATTTAGAGAGAAATTAAAACAATAATTCAGAAATTTAACTTCCTGCAGTTTTTTTACTTTGTGCCATTCACTTGGCTAACTTCTCAGCTTACAGCAATCTATTTCACTTTTCTATTGCATGCTGTACAATTAGAAACAAGCAATGGCAATGATGTACAGAGAAAACATTTTCATCTCCAGTGCGTGAGACTGTGTATCGGAAATTCTAAAGATATGCTCATTTTAAAACTATTTTGTGATATTGCTGTTGAACTGAATTTTATGGTTTAAGTGCGAAGAACATGATATTTAATAAATAAGAGTAACACAAAAACGTTAAAAAATACCCCTTGGGACGTAATTTAAAATCTGAAACATTTCAGATTTTTTTTTTGAAAGTATGAATGATAATTTTATTTTTTTGGTGTTTTAAAGTTTTCTTCTTAATGCTGTATTACCTCAAGAGAATCTTAATGCCTTGATTTTTTGAGTTAATCCCTATTTCAAAACATTTTTTTCTCTGCACATGTGCAATAGTAACAATTATGTAGTTTCAAAACTAACCACTAGGTCGCATAAGTGCATTCTCGTAAGCAGTCAGTTTGATTTCCTTCAACCAAAAATAGTGCTGCATCTGATTTGGTATAGTGACGTTACAATACATTTCGCATTTTTCCTGGAATATACACATTTTTCCAGTTGTGACACTCTTCATAATTGAAGGTAATGGACTCTTGGCATGCCATTATTCTTGCTTTTCAGGTCTAGATATTTGTGTGTTGTATTGCTTTATTTGTTATTTGAGTTCTGTCATTTAAATTTTCATGATGCTATATTTAATTTAAATGACATTAGAAAATTAGTCATGGCATATTTCTTACAGTACTAGTTTCAGGTTGACTTTGGTATTATTGAGAGAAATGGAAATTGTTCTGTTACCTACTCAGAAAAACAATAATAAGAAGAACAGTATGTGACAACAAATGCTGTCATGGATTGCATCCTTTATAAAACTCAAAACAGAAGATCTGCAGCTGAAACATGTTCAAAGTGGGTAACAGTTCCCTAGTCTGAGAATAGAAGTGATATAAATGTATGGTTAAATCAAAAACTGCCAAATGATAGCAGTTTCTTGAATGGGGATTCAAGTTATGAAGATGATGTGGATGACTCAGATTTGGATCCTAACTTTACGAATTCTTCATCCGATTCAAAACAAATAGACAACAGAAGTATTAAAGACTCAGGTGAATTAGAAGTATGCAATACACGGAAGGAGAAACTGTTATAAAGAGAGGTTAAAAAGAAGTATGCAAACCTCAACTATGGAGGTGAAATAACAAAGTAACACATGAAAAAGTGCATGTCTAATGCTCCCTTGGCCAATCAGAGAAAAGACTCTGCAAGAGTCTCGTAGGTGAAATAACAAAGTAACACATGAAAAAGTACATGTCTAATGCTCCCTTGGCCAGTCAGAGAAAGGACTCTGCAAGAGTCTCGTATGTGAAATAACAAAGAAACACATGAAAAAATACATGTCTAATACCTCCTTGGCCAATCAAAGAAAGGACTCCATAAAAGTCTTACCCAGACAGTTGTGAACTTAAATGTTCTGAAAAAAGTCAATCATCAGGCTAGCGAGGCAATATTTAAAAACTATTGGGAATTTGGTAGCTTGCAATTCCAGCATGAATATATTTCCAAGTTTGTAAATGAACTCATATACTAGTTTCATCAATATGATAAAAATAGTCTACATGATCTGTCTTCTTGGGATGTCTTGTATTCTTTGCAGGGAAATCTTGTACAATTCTTCCTGTAAAACATTTTCAAGTTCATTTAACAATAATGGCGGGTGGATAACACTCACAAGATTTCTCTCCAAAATAGCCCACAAAAGCTCAATAACATTGATATCTGGCAACTGTGGTAGATATGAAAGTTCACCCTCATGCTCAGAAACCCAGTTCTGGATGATGTGAGCTGAGTAAGCAAGAGCTCTGCCATCTTAGAATACGGAATCACAACTGGGGAACAAAATGTGTAAAATGGGATGGACACGATCAGCTAAAATGATCACATAATCCTTGGCAGCAATGTGACCTTGCACGCTAATAACATATACACTAATACCACAATATGGCTGCCCAAATCATGATTGAGCCTTTGCCATCTTTCAACGGCAGCAAAAAGTTTCTAACATATGCTTCGCCAGATGTAAACTCACCCAGAAGTTGGAAACAGTACGAAGAAAGACTCATTTGACCAAATGACAGTTCCACTGCTCTACAGTTCAGGTTTTATGACTTTGGCACCACTTTCTCCTCTTACAAGCATTTTGATCACTGATGAGTAGCTTTGGAATTACAGCTTGCCCTAAAATACACTGCTTGTTGATCTCCCTTTGTACTGTTTTTGGTGACAAGAGAGTTTGCGAGTGTGACATTCAGATCAGCAGTCACTTTTGCGGCTGTAGTCCCCTTATTTTTTATCACAATCCTCTTCAATTACTGCCTGTCATGATCACTCAATACACATTTTCGTCTGCATTGTGGTATAGCAGATACGGTTTTCCTGTATACGTTAAAAATCTTAGAGATACTGTGCTTCTTGAAACACCAAACCTTTCAGCTACTTTGGTAATGTAGTTGATGGACAGATAAAGAAGTTCAGGTGTTAGAATTTTGATTGATTTTGACTGATTCAGATAGTGTCAAAATATGTATGTTAGAGCTATATATAAATTTAATATATATATCCTAAAGCGCACTTTCAAGACACAAAAAATGCAAGTTGAATTTTTGTCAATCAGTACAGAAGAATGAGAGATACAGAAATGTCCCACTTTTTTTTTTTTTTTTACTTAGTATACATTCCTTCTGCTTATTTATGATGATATAGCTATTCATAAGATCAAATAATATGTTATCACATTCTGTGCACAATTATGGCTGCCACCTTTTAATTGAAAAGTACTAAAAGGTTTTTTTTTATCCTTCGTGATCTTCAAGTCTTGGATATTTTGTGAATGGGCAAAAGAGACTTAGCTATCTTTATGGCTCACAGGTATCGTTCTGTTCATAAAAATTAATTAAAAGAAGCATTTTGTAAGAAATGAGAAATCTCATGAGAACAGGTCAAATTAAATTTGGCTGATATTTACATTTCTTTACAGCTAGTGGACACTGAACAGCAAAATCATGATTAAATATAAAGCCTGTAGATCTTGCACTGAAACACATGTGTAATAAAATTAGGCATAAATCAGCTATCATCGTATGCTTATCTGAAAATGCAGCAATTCTATCATAGTTTAAAACTGGAGAAGCAGATAATCGGAAAGCAGCAGAATAGCTCCTACGATTCATTTGCTACACATATTTTATGCAGATGAAAGTGTCTTTAAAGCTATATTCAAATGACTGAGGGAGGGGGAAGAGAAAGGCCAGTTACAAAACCATGTCAGGATAAATTATGAATTTATTATTATTGCAGTAGATTTGCAGATTTTTACTAACTCATAGACTTCCAAAAAATAATTATGAAATACAAAATTTGCAAATGAGAAGTGATATAAAAATCTTGAGATTTACTTAATAAAAAATTTTATTGCATTAGCTAGTAAAATAAGGGTCATCACTTTTATTTCAATTTTGACTACCACCGAGTTTCTTACACTTCAGCTGTCTTTTCTTTAAATGTTATAATTAGATGAATACACCAAAATGTTTTTTGCTGCTTCCCCTTATATAAAAAAAAGTAGATGGCAAGGATATTTGATTCTTTACTCAGAGAATTTTATACAAGAAATTTTCAATCTTATCATCAATAGAGGTGAATCAACTTTTATTTTGTCAACACAAATATTATCAAATTAAGAGTAAAATTTTACATCTAAAAATGTACTTAAAGATAATCTATGTCTCTGAATTATATAACATTTACAACAAGCCTACAATAATGTATTTTAAGTTACCTATATAGAAACAATAATGAACTCAATTTATTAACCTGGATAAAACCTTCCCTTATATTCTACTTGAAAAGTTTAAAGGTAAATAACAGAACAATTTCTCGTTTAACACACACGAATAAACACATAGATGTACATTATTTTATGCATTTAAAATACCTACATTTTCTCCCTGTACTGAGAGAATACTCCAAATTTTTCAACTGATTTATTACTTCTTTATCTGAATTCTTATTTTGTAGACTCGCCCATATTAATCTGCTACTATACTGAACAAGCCTAAAATATAAAATGAATAAATTCAGACAGAGGAAACAATTCAAAAGGAAAATTATTCAACTTAACTCTGAAAACAGAAGTAAAGAGCGAAGATGTAAAATATACCGAAATATCTTATCACGGCCGGAACTTTGATTATTGAGCTTAATTATTGTGTCCATAACACTAGAAGCCATTGCTTTCACAGGTTTTATAGTACCTCTGTTTATATTCACAAAACATCCTCGAGTTCAGAAACAGGGAAAAATTAAACCTCCATGGCATAACCCCACGATTTTTCACAATACATAACCATCTTACTCAACCAAATTTGGGATCGTTATCAATGGGTGTCATGAGGGTGGGATTAATCATGATCAGTAAAATACTTTGCTATTTTTTAGAAATTCAGGATATTTTAGAAACCTTTCTGCTACATCTACATAATAGATTAAAGACATTGCCAATGGGAAGGATCATGGTTGCCATGCTTAGCATTTATCGCTCATTTAACTTAAACATGGCCATGGCTTAAAATACGGGTCGACGCTAAATCCCCAAATGCGAAGGGTGATGTCACATCAAAGATACGCCCTTTACACCAACTATACATACGCTCAGTAGATGTGCGTTACGTTCAGTAAATGTGTGATGCTTGTTTGGTGTGTTTTTCAGGAGGAGAAAATTTTTCTGAAAAAACTATTCTTTAAATATCAACATTTTATATTTTATTAAAGAACTATAGTCTAAGATTTTATACACTACAGTTCTTTAAATACTAACATTTATAACAAGAGTGTATTGGAAAGATCTACACGATATCTTTCATATACACTGTTGTTAAACCACTGAGAATTTTATGAGATTTCAGATTTAAATTAACTGTGCTATTTGCAGTATATTTCATCCAATAATTAAAGCACAGATTAATTGTGCTATTTGCAGTATATTTCATCCAATAATTAATGTTCTGTGCTTTATAAGAATTAGTATTATTATAAGAATACCGCTAGCCCAAAAGAGCTCCCTTGTGCTAGGTTCAAGAATTCTAACTCTTTAAAATTTGCGATCGTGGAGTTATTCTCGAAATCGGTCCGCCGCAGGGAGAGTAAAATTTGTTTGTCCTTTACGAAAACTAATTGCTTTTGATTTTTCAGTATTAACTGCAATCTTCCAAGAAGTAAGCCATTTTTCTAGATGATTGAGGTAATGATGAAGAAAGAGCTCGACAACAGTAACTGTAGAAGCTTGGGTCATAACTGCAGTATCATCTGCGAAAAGAGTTATAGTAATTTGTGGGACTTTAGGAATATCCTAAGTGTAAATGTTATATAAATAGGGTGAAAGTACTGATCCTTGGGACACTCCAGCGAAAATCATTCTCGTGGTAGAAACAGAATTGCCAATTTTCACTGCAAAGCTTCTGTCTTAGAGATAGGAAGCAATAAGTTTTATTCAATGATCACGGAAGTTCAACTTAATAAGTTTGTAAATAAATCCCCGGTGCCAGACCCTATCAAAAGCTTTTGCAATATCGAGGAGAATAGCTCCGCTTGGGATCTTACAATTGAAACCATCAGTAATATAGTTGATAACACGAAGCAGCTGGTGATTAGTACTATGAAGATGACGGAAGCCAAACTATTCTTCTGGAAGGTAGGAGCTCTGTGGAATGACTTGATTAAGATGATATAGAATAATTTTTTCAGTTATTTTAGAAAGTTGGCTGAGGAGGTTAATAGGGCGGTAGTTCTGCGGAAATGTTGAACTTTGATGCGGTTTGGGGAAGATGACGATGATGGCATGTTTCCATATATTAGGAAAGTAATAGAATTTGATGATAGAGTTGATAATCTTAGTTAAACAAGTGATAGCATTGATAGGAAGATGTTTCTGAGCTTTGGTAGAAATACCATCGACACCTGGAGCCAGAGCGTCCGGGGATTTAGCACCGGCCTGCATATTCCACCAGCGCCAAGAATATAATTGAGTTAAATTTTATTTTTTGTTTACAAACCAGTGAAACATTTAATAAGGAGTAAAATTTTTGACGTTCGTTATTAGATTGATTCGGTATTTAGACAGTCTTTTATATTATGTTAATAAAACGTAATTTGGAAGCAATCATTTTGTAAGGATCCTTTCTTGTTAGCGTTTTAAAAGTGGCAACAGTTATTTTACAATTTAAATGGATGGTAGGGTGTTGAAGTGTACGGTGATGTCTCCTTGATGTAGATTTTTGTGTTAAAATTTATTTATTTATTATATGATGATCATAACATATCTCATTGCCTTAATTATGTTAACCGTAGAATTCAGGTAATGTACTTACCTATTTTTTTTTCTGTGTACCGAAATGGAAAGATGTATAATTTAAATGTATCATTTTGCTTATCAAAAAATTTCCCGGTGCTATTATTTATCATTTTGAAATGCTTATTTTCGTTTAAAGCCAAAAATGCGGCTTTAATACATTTTGTATAACATAGCCTTTTTAAAAAAATTTTCTCTGCAGTGATTTTTTTTAAAAACTTATAAATGCTAAAACTATTATTTCTGCAAATTTGCATAATTTGGCGATATCAGAGTAAAACAAAGCTAAATCTATAGCTTCACAGTCAAATCATTCCTGTATATTGTCAAGCATTTCTTAGAATTTTTCATGTGGGTATCTTTCTCCCAGTTCCCTTTTATTTCATACAAAGTATATTATGCGATATTTTTTGTGTTAAAGTAGTTCAATAGTATGCATACTATATGTTCATTTCATATTTAATTAAAAGCGAATTGTCGTAAACTTCTTTTATCCTAATTATGAAAACCTGAGTTTTGATGTTGAAAAATTAAATAGTTTTTGAAATATCAAGTCAAAAATAAAGATTTCAGTATAGCTTAATTAATGAAATAAATCTTATATAGCTTACTGTTAATAAAAATATAAATATAGCTTACAATTAATAAAATTCTCGTTAACTGTAAGCTATTTTGATTTAAATTATTAAATTAACTTCAGACTAATGTGAATAAGATAGATTATTTTTGATTAAAATTTTATTTTTGCTTGCGAAGATTAGAATTTAGATAGTGATCTCTTCTGAATTTCTATTTGTGCTGGTAAGAAAAGTTTTTTTTTTTCTTTCAAACATTGCATACATGATTCTGTTCTAATATATTGTATGCTAATTAGTATTTTTGAGCAGCAGTATAGTTATAATTTTAAATCATTAATGTAACCTTCAGATGGTTTGTATACATGTATGTACATATGTGTTTGTACAGTTGCAGTTTAAAAAAGAGCTGTGAAAAAGTGTGCAAATAATGAGTTTTAAATTTTTAAATGAAGATCATATCATTATTATAAAATAAAGTTGAGTGATTGATTTATTCAAGTATTATTAGTATTAATGGTAAAAGTTTACAATTGGGTATCCTTGGTTTTTTTTTTATGCCAAGATCGGCCTCAGGAAGTCACTATTTCAAAACGGCTTGTTACAGAAAACCAAAATGAGAAGTCAAAGAATTGCACAAACCCGGTGTCCATGTACACATCGATCTATTTTCACTTAAAAAAAATCAGGTTGAAACAAAGTTACTCATCGAAAGAATTGAACAAAATTTGTTGCCAATCGAAGGGGCACCCAATTCTACACTAGAGCCAGATTAATAATTTATTTATGCTTAATTATTCAGAAAAGTGAAAAAGAGTAAAAAGTGTAATGTTTAACAAAATGTGGAACAAAGTAATTGATGCAGAAATTTTGTAGTTAGTGTAAATTCTATGTAACTGCAGTTATATTGCGTTTACTTAGGTGTAACCTCTTTGCTGGATATGCATCTCCAGACCCTTTGGGTTGCTGGAAATTTCACTATAGTGTTAGCAATTTTCACAGTCTACCGTCAGATGGTGCATGAATATTCAAAGTGAGAGATAAAAATGTAACCATGGCAAAAGATGATGTTACTTTTAAAAAAGACTCATTACTTTTTAAAAAATCAGTAGAATAAAGTATTTTGATGATGGTGGTTGTGAATTTGTCCTGATAAATAACTAAAAAAAAAAAAAAAAAAGATATGTTAGATGTAAGCAAAAAATTCTAAGGCCAAAAATTTCAGAAGGGAGATGGCGATGCCAATCTATTGTGACTGAACACAATTGAGGGTCTGATACAAAAACGAAAAAGTTAAATGTTTTTTTTTTTTACTCCATTAAATTATTAAACATACCAGTGAAACCATTAAAACATATGTATGAAAGTTTTTAAGTATATCTTAGAAAGCTACTAAATGTATCAATAATGAGTATTAAACAATTAAAAGTATATGAAAAGGTAACTTAAAGATGTCTTTTCTCGGCAAGGGATGCAAAAGCGATCTAATTAAACTTCTGACAAAAATTGGGGAAACGGTCCCACCAGATGCCATTGTGATAACGATTAAAAACATTATCGCTAATGGTAAAAATTATGATGAAGTATTTGTAAAACAAGTTTTGGAAAGGATTATCAAGGAAAGACTTGAGAAAGAAGAAGATGAAAGATTAGAAAAACAAGCGTAATTAAAAATTCAAGAACGGGAAAAACAGAGTGTTAGAAATTGAAGAATGGCAAAAACAAAGACTATTAGAGTTTCAAAAATGTGAAAAATGAATACAATTAGTTGAAGATCGGGAGAAACAAAGGAATTTTGAATTATTAAAACTTTTACATGAAAATAAATGTCCGAAACATCAACGGGAAGTAATGCAAGTACACAAGAAAATGAAAAATGTTGATCTCGTTGATTATAGAGATTATATTTTCTTTTAAATTTCTAAAATAGAAAATTTATGGAGGAGTAAGATTCTTTAAGATATATAAAAATTACATTTAGTGCTAATTAGTACCTAATGTCTTCATATTTTTCTTTCACTGTAGCTGAGTATTTTATTTTTATAGTTGACTATGATTCATTTTCAATCATGAATCCAAAATGGATGGGCATCTGTGCAGCTAGCTGTTGATCTGAGATGTGGTTATTTCTGAGAAATGGCAGATTCAGACTAAGTGTAGTTGATAGATGTAAAAATGGACATAATACTTTCTGAGTTTATCACTCGTACATCTGCAGATCCTGGTCTTGCACGGGATCTTCTAGAAGGTAATGTAAAGTTACATTTAGTAATGTATATTCATGAGATTTTTTTTTTTTTTTTTGGTTATGGTATTGAATAACTATTTCTTAAAATCCAGTTATCAGTCTCGCATAAAACATGAAATTGTTTTACTCATTTGAATAACTCAAAATTTTCATAGGCAAAATAATCAGTTTGATCGAATAAAAGATTATTATTTCTGAAAACCTGGCATTTTCAAATAGCAGTTGCTCTTGCTTAAAATCTTTAAAGAATGGAAGTTAAATTTTAAAATTTAAAATACTATGTTTAATATTCATCTCTTTACTAGTTGTTCAACTCCTGCACACTGCAGAGCTTTAATGTTAGAGGCCAAGAATTCTTGGTAGTTGGGAGAGACATCACTTAATCAATCAAAAAATATGTAATCAACTAAATCATGAATGAATTCAGAACTACTAAACATTGATTGATATAGTAGATGCGCTGAATAAGAAACAGTATTTAACTACAAACTTTGCATCATTATTGAGCATTAAAATCTGTACATAATTTTATCTTTTTATTTCCAGAGTAGCAAAATTATTTTACTAAAATATGCTGAAATTTAATTAGAAAAAATAGTAAAGAATGCCTTTCAAGTTGTAGAAAAGCTTCTTTTAGTTTATATTTTTTTTACAATGCATTTAAATTCGGTTGTTGTTCGAGGAATAACAATTTTTTAATTTGTTTATTTTTTAAATTTTAGGTTTTGGCTAGATGTGTATAAATAATAAATACAGACTTCAAAACTGTAGTAATTTATTTACAAAACCACATTCAAGCACTTGAGATCGGCTAGGGAAATGAGAAATGCTGATAAATGTCAACAAAATGTCATTGTAATATTTGGTAGAAGAAAATTAGTAAGAATCTCAAAATTTATTGAAATACCCTCCTTTAGGGTAAACAATTCCCTTATCATCAGGTGATCCTTATAAATTGTCTCTCATAGAGGTAACATATTACATCTATTATCCATCTTTGGCTAGATGTATGCAAAACATAATGAAGAACAGGATGTTTCATGTTAAATGGGACAAAAGGAAAGCATACCTGTGAAAGCTGTAATTATTTTATTTTGATAAATGAATTTATGGTGAAATTATAGTTATGCAAATTTCTAATCTATATGATATTCCAGTTCCTGCCACACTTGTGATAGAATATCCTTGTTATTGATTGGAGCACTTCAGTTATCCACTGCTTCAATTGCTGCAACTCCTGGGAAAATGGAAGAACAGATATTTTGTTTTTAACAAAACCATATAGGAAAAAATCACAAGAGGTGATATTTGGGGATCTCGGTGACTAATAAAGCAATGGCATATTGTTTGACCCAGCATGGCCAATCCAGCAGTGGGGGTAGATTGTCATTCAGGTACTGGCATACGTTTTTATTTCAATATGATGAGCATAACCTTTCTGCAGAATGAAGCTGGGAACTTTTTCCAAATGAGAGAACTAACACTCTGATAGCATATCTTGGTAAATGCAGTCATCGGTAAATTTGTCCATGAAGAAAAAAGGAATAAAAACACACTGTTGGAAATGCTGCAGAAAACTTTCACCTTTGAATAATGACACTCATGTTGCTTTACACCATGTGGATTTTTTGTGCCCCAAAATTGTAAATTATGGTGACTAATTTCATCAGAAACCTGAAAAGAGGCTTCATCTGTAAACATTTCTGTTCTCGAAACCATCTGCAACTATCTTGCAAATTTTCACAGACTGCTTTATGCAGCAGTTTGTTAGAAGGTTTTAACATATGCACCATCTGGAAGGTGTATGGCTGGAATTGTAAACATTTCAGTAACACATGCTACATTGCTACATGAGGCACCATGAGTTCAGAACTCGTATGATATGTTGATTTTGTGGGACTTTGGGAAAGCGTTTCATGAATTTTTCAGCTACTTCGATTTTGGCTGCTGTTCATACTGGGCTGGTTTTCTTACCCAAGCAGCCATGTTCTGAAACTGCTTCACCCCTGTTTGGTTTTTTATCAAATTTCATGCAAAAATGTCTTACGACAATAAAACGACAATAAAACATTTTCTCCTGCATTGATAGGGCCATTTTGATTAACAGTGCCTCTAATGGCAATTTCATAACAGAAAGATGTTTTGCTGTTGCAGATAAAACTTGTAGAATTGTAGTTTCAGGATTAATTTGTCAGCTTTATAATTCAATTGCAGAATTTGTGCTATGCTATTCTTTTTGTCCCGTTCAGTATGAAACACCCTGTATATTAGATATTTAAGATGAGTATTACAGGATATACCTCATCTAGTCTTCGTTGGTTTTATTAACACTTATTCTTCATGTTTAATTTCTTTTCATTGTTGCTTATTTAAATTTAAAAAAAAATTTCTGTACTTATTTTTAATAAAATCGTGTATAACCTGATCTTTAAAGTTACACATTATTACTAAAAAGTCACTGATCCATTGGGAGTTGTTGAACCGAATATTGCTTTTTAATTGTCATATGCTCACCAATAATGCAACCCATGTTCATTTCCTGACAAATGGGCTGGTGATATAGCTGCTTTCACGATGTTCCTTATGCCCAATATAAATGTAAGCCAGTTTTATTTCTCTGCAAAAACAATTCTCTCCTAAGACAGATAACTTTTGTTGGCTTCGCCAAAATGTATTAAACAAAGAAACAGTAATTGCTTTATATCAGCAATATTGCAATTTTTTTAAGAAAAGGATTAAATAAAAATCAGTCTTTTTTTCATCATTATCTTTCTATATTTAACTATATGCATTTTTCTTTCTATACTTGATAAAATTTAGAAAAAAATTTCAAATATGTTATAAATGATAATTGCTTGCATGAGCAAATTCCTTTGTCCCAAATGAAGGTCAAAATTATGTACTTTTGTGATACTAACTTTTGAAATTTGTCTATGTGGTATAGGTCATGAGTGGGATTTACAGTCTGCTCTTTCTGCATTCTATATGCTCAAAGGTATTACAACTGGTCCAAAATTAAAGGAAGCAACTTCACTGCCAATAAAACTTTCAGGAGGTCATAAACAGCGTTTAGATGTTGACACTTACGCTTCCACATCAAAATGCTGTCCACATCCAAAAGATCCAGTGGTTGATTTAGATGATACTGGAAGTAGGTGTTTATAGTTTATTTATGCATATCTTATAGACAAAATATGTATTTGAAAATAGTGTTCTCACTCAAAACTTAAAATTCACTACACTAAAGCACAATTTACATGTTTCTCATTTTTATATTGTATATATCTATAGTCATGTCTCTCTTGATTAATTGCTTTTCATGTTAATACTAAAGCATTGTGTATAAGTGATAGATTGTTTCAGTTATGCATATTTTTCTTGAATTATTCATGTGTCCCCCAAACCTTCCTAGTAATTTTATTTCTTCTGATAGACTTTAGAAGTTGTGTATGTGGATATGGAAAGGGAGGGCATAGCTGTGGGGTATCGCAGACTGGTGCACAGGTTCTGATATAGTTGGTAGATGGAAGGATTACTTGGAAATATAGAGTGGGCAATAATGTCTGTTGATAGGACAGGTTTGTTGATGGGAAACATTCCATTTCTGTATCAAAACATATTTTAGCTTAACTGCTGTTTGTCCTTTGCATACTTTTTAAAATTTAATATGCTGCTGAAAATGTCTAGAAATGAAAGTTGGTACTTACGTACTATGAAGACTACCTTGGCGACATTTGGCGATAAAAATTTTCATTTGCAATGTTTGGTTTATCTTTATAAATTCTTTTAAAAATAAAAGTCCTAATTATAAACGAACAAATACTTAAAAACCAAAAATCCTAAATATATATATAAACTATATACTAAATCCCAAGTAAAAAAATTAACTTACTTAAAACTGGCTAAAAGAAAATGTTGAAGTTAATGGTGAGGAAAGTGGTGGGAATTAGCTTTTAAAATAACATCGAAAGTCGTTTCCTTTTTTTTTTTTTTCCGCCAAATAAATTCAGTTAAATAGGCATCAAAATGTTGGCGACTTGTCTCACGTTGTCGCTTGTTCCTTCATTTTGCGGAACCCCACATCCTTTCCACGTGTTGAAAATCAGTCTGCGTAGATGGGTCAACAAAATTGTATTGATCGCCAGTTTGGTGAGTTTTGAGAGATATCTAGGTAGTCTTCATAGCACGTAAGTACCTGAAAGGTACTCTCATTAAAAGACAGATTGAAATTTTGAATGGTGTACAAAAAGAAAAAAGAAGAATTTTAGAGAAAAAATTGGATATTTTGAAAACTCAGAAAATAATAATTTCTGCTGTAATTAAAATAGAAGGAAAAGAAGTCGCTAATGGACAGTATTTTTGAAAAATCATTTCTGACATAATTGAAATAAGTGAGAGGGTGGTAGTAGGAAATTTTTCTAAAAAAAAAAAAAAAGTGCTTGCCTAAAGCATAAATTTCTTGAAGTTGCATATTTTGCTGAATTTTTTCACTCTCAGTAACATACATCAAATATTGTAATGAATGTGTCTGTGACAAATGAGAAGTTAACAGAAATTTAAAGTGTGCATTGAAATCTCATGCCATGTCAAAAGCATGTCAGCAAATCTAAAAATTTCCAAAATGAATCTGTGGAAGGATGATTCTAAAATCTGTTTAATGGCATTGACCAATATCAACTTAATGAAATTTTTTGCAGTAATGAAACTGATCTTTTCTTTTACTTCATGTGAGCCTAAGAATTTTACCCTTTAAAAGCAATCTGCAGTACAACCACAAAAGGTGAAGGTCACTTCACTGTTTTTTTTTATGCAAAGCTTATTGAATGGGAGAGATGGTATCTCTAGTAATAAGAAAATCAGAGAAGCTAAAAGTTTAAATAATGGTAAAAATTTAATTGTTTTTATATGAAGAAAATAAAAAAATGGATAAATATGGGCATTTTACTATAATTACTTTTGAAAATGAGCAAAGTGAGGAGAAGACAAATCTGTGTTTGACTTTTTATCAAATGTCCATTCGCAACTGATTAACTTTAAAGAAAATTTAAAAGCCCACACTTTGTCAAATTGTATGGATTTGTTGTTGTTTATAAACTTGTGCATCTGAAAATATTCTATAGAAATAAGTTAATTTAAGTCATTTATTATCATTTATCTGTATAATTTAAGCCATTTATCTTTAATTTTAGTCATTTATCTAACTCAAACCTATCATTACTGTAGGAAATATAATACAAGCTTGGCTATCCGGGAAGTCAAGTTCAGATACGGGAAAATTCCAGGAAATGTCAGGTTCCAGATACAGGAAAATTCCAGATAGTTGAGCATATAAAAAATTAAATTCACATCGGAAAACCCAAATCAATGTAAAAATGCTTATGCTAAAGTTACAAAAACAATCATCTTATTTGTTATCTACTCAAATATTCAAAACCTACATTTAAAATTAAGATTTAAAAAAAAAATTCATTTTTACAAAAGGTGACTCTAATTATGAAATCCTGACAAACAGGAAAGTTAGTGGAGATGTCTCCAGTCATTCTGGCAGGAATTTAAATGAAAATATTGTTCTTTATTTAGTTAGATAAAAGGATATAAATTACACATATAGCATATAAAAGGCTTAAATTGTGTATAATTTTTCACGTTGCATCGCTGTTGTTTATCCATTCTCAAAGTGATATATCATGGCGTTTTTGATACCTGGTCCTGTGACTTTGAAAACACTCCATTTCATGCACTCTCAAATATTAAATAACTTTTCAAAATATGAGGAAAAAAACAGAACTTAAAGGCCTTCTATAAAAAAAAGTTAAACCAGCTTATCAAGAATAAATCAAATTTACATTAAACCAAAATGAACTTCTTATGATTGTGTTGATGCCATGCTTATCCATTATTGGCAATAAATCATACTATTTGGGTAATAAACTAAAAATTTGGGTTACTTTTTTTTTTTGAATAATTTCTTGGAGGATGTGTAAAAGGTGTTTCATTATTTTATTGGAAGGATGCATTTTTTCAGACTCATTTATTTAAAAAGCATATATTGTAGGGTTTTTATTTTTTGAATTAACCGGTTATTATGATATACACTTTTATTGTAACTTCTTCTTTCCATTTGTGTGGAGGATGCAAATTAGCTCACATATATTTAAACTGAGGTTTTTAGATTTTAAGACAGAGTGTATTCTATATCTCGAGGCCACGTTACAGCTAGCTCAGATAAGATTTGTAGTCTTTGACCTTCCATAATGATTGCCGATATCTGAATATCTATGGTGGTTAGGTTGTGAGCCAACTTCACATTAAATTGAATTATGTAGTCTTTTACTACTAGCTTAACACATAGTTCAATAAGTCCCGGGACTAACCACAGAGGCGTTTGTAATATCAATTCAACTTCGTTGTTCGAAAGAACTAACATTCAAATGACAGCTATCTGAGTTTCATGGCAATCGGACCAAAAACAATGAAGCTACTGTGGTGAAAGTGAAGCTAGTTGTGCATTTGTAGACAAAATGGACAAAAGCGAATTTCGAGTTTGATCAAATATTGCTATTTAATGGGCAAAATTACCGTGCAAGATCAGCAATGGCTTGAAAAATGTTATCCAGATCGAAAACAACCATTTGCCAGTGGTATGCTGATTTCAAGCGCGGTCGCATGGATAGAGGTGATGTGGTGCGTTTGGGTAGGCTAAATGAAGCAGTCACTTTGGAAAATGTGAAACAAGTGTTTGAAAATCGTGATTAATGACCGCAGAGTGAAAGTGTGGGAGATTGCTGAGATGGTAAACATATCAATTAGAAGTACATGTACGATTTTACACGAAACATTGGGCATAAAAAAAGTAATATCTAAAAGTGATATATTTCTAAATGGGTGCCACGTGTGCTCGCAATGGAACAAAAGCAACAACAAGTCGACAATTTACAGAGTTGTTTGTCACTGTTTACTCACAATAAACAGGATATTTTGCATCTGTATGTAACAATGCATGAAAAATGGATCCACTATTTCACTCGGAGTCGAAGCGGCAGTCAACTGAGTGGCGTGCAGCCAGTGAAAGCCATCAGAAGCGTACAAAAATACAACAGTCAGCTGGCAAAGTCATGGCTTCAGTGTTTTGGGATGCACGAGGTATAATTTACATAGACTACCTTGAAAAGAAAAATCTATCAATAGCACCTAATACAGTGAGTTATTGGTGTATTTGAAGGAAGAAATCGCGAAAAAAAAAGACCGCACATGAAGAAGAAAAATAATTTTTCATCAAGACAATGCCCTGTGCCACAAGTCAATGCAAACACTGAATAGATAGAACAATTTGGGATTCACTCTGTTTCAATACGCACCATACTCTCCAGATCTAGCTCCCAGCGACTACTGGTTGTTTGCTGATCTCAAAAAGGTTCTCCAGAGGAAAAGATTTGGCTTGAATAAGAAAGTCATTGCTTCTACTGAAGCTTATTTTGTGGAAATGGACAAATCGTTTTACAAACATGGTATCAAAAAGTTAGAAAAGCATTGGAATGATTATATAGCTGTTGACAGTGATTATGTTGATGAATAAAGATGAATTTTGTGAAACAAATGTTGTTTTCTTAGTTAGCCCTGGGACTTATTGAAAGATGTGTTATTTTTGAATTTGAATGTACTGTTATTTAAGTCATCTTGCCATAAGTGTTGGCTGAATTTCAGCGTCAGGTGTATCTTCTGTTCTTTAGTTTTAATAAAAGGGCCTTTTACATACTTTTCAAATCTGAGTTGTTATTTTAGACTAGCTGTAATTTGCTGTCAGTCTATCTAAAGTTTGGTTACAATTTATGATATCTGGAAAAACTTTATATGTGGCACAAGTTAATTTTTTCAAAAAATGCATCCCCCACCAAATTTATGGTAATTTTAAATGCTTTTTGTGCTAATTTGAGTGAAATGAGAAGATATCTGTAACATTTTCTTAAAAAATTCCTCAAGCATTGCTTAATTTAATCAGTCTGAATATTCACCCTTACAGAAACTTTAGGAATTTCATGTGTCAGTTTGAAATTTTATTGTATTAATTCTTCATTTCATTGAGATAAAAACTTTCTCTATTTGATAATCAAAGGAAAGCATAACAATGATCTTTTGTTTAACAATGAGTTGTAAGTAAGGTAAAGTTCAGGAAATGTGATTCTCATTAAGTTAAATGGTAGTGAACTAGAAATATATTTAAATTTGTTTTTCAGTGCAACCTAAATATAAAATGATGTAAATCTAAATTTCTTAATTCTCAAAGTGAAAGAAATGGGTTAGACATTCAGTATTAACATTTTATACTATGGAAGGAAAATCTAACACATTTTGTTTTTTATATGTGCTGATAAAAACTCTGATTTTTAAATAATAAATTAAAATTTTAAAATGGGCAGTAATATTGGCTCATACTGATATTTCATTGTACAATTATTCGGGCAAGTGAAATCATCCTCCAATTAATACATGTCTGTCATTCTTTCAGGTAAACGTTTGTCTCGAGGAATATCTAGAGCAACAGATAATGTCAATCTTGTTTCTCGAGCACGCAGTAAATTTGCCAAAGAATTTGTATCATCTGGATGTGATAAAAGCCAAATAGTTACAGGATTAGAAACACCTGTGTATACATTCTCATTGCCAGATTTATCAATTTATCCAAGTGATTTTAGAGAATTCTTAGAAAAAGATTTAATCGAAACTTCTACTCTGGTATCTTTAGAAAATGCTGGTAAGAATTTTAAATTATTCTGATGTTTCATAAAGTTGAATAAACTGCAATTGCTTTATTTTCCCTTAAAAATAATGCTCTAAATAGGATATACACTGCCATCTGAAAGTTAAGGAACAGCATGTTTTTTGTGTCTGTTTTGAGAATGAAGCAACATAGAAACAAGAAATTTACGGGACACATTTGCTAAACAGTTCTTTAATGAATGTGACATAGAATGTTTCTAAAGTTCAACACAAACATGAATTACAATAAAAAATTGCACTCCTGGCAGAGAATTCCAGGCTTGGGGGAAACAGTATATCACAGTTTTTGATGAAAAATTGGGTGGTATACAAAAATTGATTCTAATAAGGAATGTGTCCACCACTAGCTGCAATACACTGGTTGCAGCGATGTTCCGTGCTGTCAATTAACTTGTCAGTCAGTGAAATGGGAAGCAGTGACCAGACATGGAGTAAATTCTTGTTCAGGCTCATCTAACGACCTCAGAGGAGGACTTAAAGAAGCAACCTGTCTCTCAAGGTAGTCCCAAAAATGCTTTATCATATTCAGGTCTGAGGATTGAGTTGGCCGTTCCATCTGCTCCATACCATGACCCTCAAGATATTCATCAGCAACCTGAGCTTGGTGCAGTCATGCATTGTTGTCCATCAGACGAAATCCAGGACACCTTTTTGCCCACAAAAAAATGAATTACTGCAGGCATTTCCAATTTGGATGCTATGTGCAGCTGTCGAGACATGTTTGCGACTGATTATCAGAAAAACTAAACTTGCCTCTTGGAAGCCGCTACGTCACGCGATACAGGTGCATGTCTGAAGTGTTGCCACAAAGTTTCATAAAAATAGCCTCTGACAGAAAATTTTTACGAAAGAGTGCAACTAACTTTCTGACTGACCTACGTATGTTATAATTACCTGTATCTACTGATGTGCATGTATCTGTTTCTTCTGTACATTTATTGTCTGCCTTACTTGTAATGACAACTTCAACTGCTAGTGTAATGTTTTGTGTAGGCTTTCTGGGTATGATGTTTTAATAATAAAGTTGTCAAATTTGGGGACTTTTTTTTTCTGCCTGTTCTTTATTTTCTTTTAATTTTTGGGCCCCACTTTTTTTTTCTTATCCATTTTTAATATGCATAGTGTTTTATCAATTTTTAATATGCATAGTGTTTTATCAATTGTTAATGCTATTTTGCAGTTCTCAAGAGCTTGTAGAACTAAATATAGTATGTGAGCACTTGGCTGTTATGGTTGCCTCTTTCATCAAATTCGTAGTCTAACCCAAACTAGCCTATTTGGTTTGTGATATTAATTTTTTACTATGCTTTAATACATTTTTTATGCTCAGATATAAAAAACACTAAAAACAAATTCAAAAATGATTATCACAAACAAAACAGGATAGATTTTTAGATTGTGCATTTGTATTTGAAGACAATACTACAATACTGCAGATGGGGCAATACATGTAAACAAAAGAATTAATATCAGAGCACTGAAATTAATAACAAACATGATAGGTTGCTGTGGCATTAAATTTTATTTTTAATTTTTCTATTATTTGAAAAGAAGATGTGAAATTCTTTTATAATTAAAAGCATAATTTGTTCACAAAATTTAAACTTTAATCTTTATAGATAAATTTTCAATAACAAATTTATTAATTTATTATTACTTTTCAAATGTTCAAGTAAATTGCCTCTTAGGCATTACCTAATCTTGCCTATCTATATCTGTGCCTTTTGCTTGTGAAGGATGTCTATCAGCAAATAGCCAGTTACAGGTTATATCATAGTTGGAAGTCAGTATGTTAATGTCTGAATTATGTCTTTATATGTTCTGTGTTGTAATATATTGTAATTTCTTGCATAATATGTAAAACGATTTTTTGCAGGTCGTTTGAACTGGTGGGCAGAAAAAGGCACATGCCAAAGATTATGGCCTTTAGCAACTACTGGAGATGGGAACTGTTTGCTTCATGCTGCATCTTTAGGTAAATATATAAATATATACTTTATATAACTTTTTTTTTCATATTCTGACATCCTTATTGTTTTAGAGTATTCAGTATTGTTACATACATGCTCATTAAGGATAATTTTAATCTAAACTTTTAAAAAGCATCAAGCTATAACTTACATGTAAGAAACCCTTTATTTGAAATAGCTCTTATATGGTAATAATAAGTACTTTTGTGAAAATTTTAAGTTTTTAAATTATTTATTGAATGATATAGACTTTTCATGTATTGTATATCTAAATAAAACATGATATGAGTATACATTGCAGGTTCTGGCTTCAATTCCTAGCAAATAGGCTTACTGCATGGATTTTTTTTATTTTCCTAATGTGTATTATACATATTGCTGTGTATGTATGGGTTTGTAATAGATTGAATGCACAAGTCTGATAATAGGTTAATAAAATTTATTTTTATCAAAAGAAATATTTCAGAACTCTGGAATTTTCCGTACAAGTGTTCACAGTAACACACAGTATAATCAAAGTAATAAGAGCATTAAACACAATGCAAAGTGCATCTAAAGAGAAAGCTAAGTCTGATATCTCAGTTCACACGGAACTAAACAAATTGCAGCAATAATAACTCAGCAACTAACTGACTGACTAAACAACTACTGAGAGCAGATGATCTCTTTTCAGCCTTAAATAGTTTTAAACTGGTCGTGAGATATTTCTAGTATTTTATGCTTGAAATTACTGGAGAACAATAAAATTACAGTTACAGCTAACATAGTGGTCAATTATATTTATTCAATATCAATATATATTATGGTGGTACAGGGACTGGACCAAAATGTGACCAAATGGTTGTCAAATTTAGCGACAAAAGAAGTCACCAAAACTGCTGCCATCTTGGTGATATCTCACCAAATAACTGAGATATCCATTTACTAGATGTGAAATGCACGTGCCCCAGTATTCTTACATTTCCTGCAGAGCTTTCTCTTAAAATTTGTCTCCTGCTACATTACACAGAAAAATACAATTTTGCTTATAATTCTACTAAAATTACCTAAGTGCAAAATTCTTAACAATATAAACCAGTTATCCAAAGAAAGTCCTCATGTACTTTGCCTTAACCAAAAATTCATTTTACTTTCTGTTGAAGCAGAAGATCTGACTGTGTAATTTCATATAGAAAATACTTATCTTCAGTGTTCTGCTAAGATACACACAGAGAAGCACAGTAGGATATTTTCTTTAAAATCATATGTTAGAGATTTGATCATGTAAAAATCATGCCCGGGAGATTTTAATCTATTCAATCATTCATGAAAGAAGTTTATAAATTTTTATTTGACATTGAAACTGTTTTTGTAGGTATGTGGGGATTTCATGATCGTTTGCTAACTCTTAGGAAAGCCTTACACAGTCTTCTTGCAAACAGTACATTTACTGAAGCTTTTTACAGAAGATGGCGATGGCAAGTTTCTTTGCAAAATAAAGAAGTAATTATTTGTTCTTTATTTACTTTAAGTGAATCTGATATATGTCCCCCCCCCCCAATTTTAAGCTTTCATTTCATGGATTTTTCTTTCTGTGCACTATATGTGCGCTAATGTTGGGGGAATGTAGTGTACTTTTATAAATACAGTTTTATTTTTAAAACAGTTATTAGTTTTTATTTTTGCTATTTTAACACAATGTATGAAAACTCAGACCTTATTTTATAGCTTTCATAAGAATTTCTTCAATTTTCGATAGCATGTGTTCTATTAAGAGTGAATCATTGATTTAAAATGAATAAAAAAATGAATTTAAGAGCATATGGTTTTAGAAAATACTAGTATTGAAGTAAATTGTCTAATAGTGGACATATTATAGCCTGTGGTTAGTGTAATTGTGCTTTTGGATAACAAGTATAAGTTATATTAAGAATTTTTAGTAATATAAGTATTGTAGAAAGTACAAAAAAAGTGTATTGATTCATTTTAACGAATAAATGTATTTATGAAAAGTGTTTTTTTACCGATGAATACAAAAATAAATTTTCACAGCATCCTTTTAGCATAAGGAATTGTGCATCATAAAAATATTTAACATATCTCTTTAAAAAAGTTTATAAAATTTGATATATTTCTCAGAGTTGCCAACTCTCCTGATTTAGGTGGGAGACTCCCGATTTTCGACCGCTCTACTCCCAGCCCAATTTACATTATATTTCTCCTGAATTTTTCTCTCACGATTTTTATGGAACTTGGCTTAACACTTCTTCATATGAACAAAAAAAAAAGTGATTTGTGATGTCTGAAAGCAATTGAATTTTCTCTAGATTATATCTAAAACAAAACCTTGCGAATCAGATGAGAACTTCTGCTTTGTGAGTGAGAGTATACGTATCCAGAAACATCGTTCTCCAGTTCTCCAATGGGCATCGAGCTCCACTGCGTGTCATCTGGCATATATTAGCCTAGTGAACACAAAGCAAGCTCAAGGCTGTTATTTGGATGTTCTTTAGTTATTCCGTTCATCTTGTCCTGAGTTGTGTGAGTATACGTGCCTTTGGAAAATAGTTTTAGAAATTATCATCTTTTGTTATGTCTGCGAGAAAGGTGAAATGCTCGAGTACATTTCAAAAATTGTACACAGTTGACTTTCCTTCCATTATTTCCTCAAGGAAATGTAATAAATTTGCGATGTGTACCGCCTGTCGTTGCGAATTTTCGATTTCGCAAGGTGAAAGGGTGGATGTTCTCAAACATGTGCGTACACAAAAACACAAGGACAACATGATTTTTTTGAAAAAAACAAAAAAAAATTTTCTTCGGAAACAAAGGACCAAAAAGTTATTAATGCAGAATGTCTGTTCTCTTCCTTTTTACTGGAGCACAACCTGCCACTGAATGCATCGCATCACACTGCAGCTTTATTTAGAAAAATATTTCCTGATAGTGAAATCGCTAAGAAATACTCAAATGCAAGGACCAAAACAGGTGCAGTTGTTAAAGAAATGGGTTAGAAAAATAAATCTTCAGTTATTGATTCCATTCTGCCTCTCTACGGATGGCGGCAATAATACCTATTCAAAACTGTATCCAATTGTTGTTTCTTTTTTTAATCTAGAGTCTTCAGAAATTGAGTGCAGTTCACTTTCTGTCCCCACTTTAGAAGGACATTCGACAGGCTTTAATATAGTACACCTAATTATTAAAACTTTAAAAGAAAATGCAGTCCTTCTGAATAATTGCTTAGCACTTGGTGCCGATAATGCACCAGTAATAATAGGCTTGAAGACTGGTGTTGCAGGCATCTTAAGAAAGGAAAATTAAGATTTGCAGATTATGAGGTGCAGCTGTCACCTCTTAAATTTAGCAGCTGAAAAAGGGGCAGCCTCTTTACCAATAAATGTGGATGAACACATTGTTGATATTTATTATTATCTTGAAAGGCATTCTAAAAGGAAAGAAAAATTGAAACAGTTTCAACAGCTGCATAATACTGAAATGAGAAAAATTTTGAAACATGTGTACATGCTGGCTGTCTTTAAAGAAATGCTTATCTAGAATCCTGGATCAAGGGAACCCACTTCTTGCATTTTTAAAGAAGAAGTAAATGCTTCGAGAGTTGAGATAAAAGGTTCTATTGAAAGTTATAAGATACCTCAAGTAAATAGAGATGTAGTTATACTTCCAATGTTAAAAATAGGTTTGAGAAAAATAAAGTAATTTCTGCACCATTCAGCAATTCAACTGGCAGTTCTCAAAGTAATACTGCAAAATATAAGTGTAAAGCTGATACAAATTTCTCTCAAAATAAAAAAAAAAAATGCTCAACACATGAAACATTTTCTGATTACTGCAAGTTTATCTTGTGAAGAACGAATATTTATGTTTTTTTCTTCGGACCTTAATAAAGCTTTTTGCTTTTTTTTTACAATTCATTTTGCCATCATTTGATGTTCTTAACACAGTTCTACAAAGCAGAATTCCATTAATTCATGTTTTGCAATCAATGATTTATGATATGTTTAAAGAAATTTTATCAAAGTTTGTAAAACCAGTCTGTGTTTTGTCTTGTAATTCTATATATGATGTGATTTATGGTGAAATAGAAAATCAGAAGAAAGATGAAGATTTGGTAATAGGAGCTGCAACTACAAAAGTAGTAGAACTTTCAGAAGAAGACAAAAATAAGTTTTATCTTCATGTTAGAAGTTACTTCTATTGAGTATGTGATTACATACTACATAAATTTCCAGTCAACGATGAAGTGATTTTGCATGCTAAAGTTTTTGATGTTTCTGCTCTAGCAAATGCATCTTTTTCTGATATAAGGTACTTTTTGAACAGATTTCCTGTGTTACTTCATTTAGTCATGAAAGATGATGATAGTGATATTGCAGTCGCAATTTTGCAGTTTACAATTAGAAAACTTGGATGAAGTTATAAAATCAGCTAGGACTGACACCCAGTGGAGTTTAATTGGAAAACTGAAAGGTGCTGATGGAATTTTAAAATATAGTGAACTGTCTAGAATTATGTTCGCCATCTTGACAGTTCCCCATAGTAATGCAGAGTGTGAGAGGATTTTCAGTGTTGTTCCGAAAACGAGGACTAAATTTAGATCTAATATTAGTGATGACACATTGGAAAAACTTTTATTAGTGAAAACAGGCCTACATGACAATTGCTATGAACAAATTTATGAAGTTTCTTTCTTAACAGAAGTAAAATCTGCCACTGTTCAGAACATTTGTACAAAAACTGATTAAAGTGTCTTTTTTTTTTTTAAATGATGCAAGTAATAAAAATGTTTTTTATGTGTAAGATATTTTTGTGTTGCTTGCATTTAAGAATTAGTAACTATTTAAAGTTAATTCATTATTAAAAAGTGTATTTTTATCATTTAAAAAGTCTTTTTAACATTGTGAAAAATCTCCTGATTTTTGAGTGTCATAGGTTGGCAAGTATGATTTCTTAACCTTCTGAGTGATACACCATTTTGCAACTACTCATGAAGAACTGTATTTAAACAGCATTTATTAGCTAAATTCGTATAATTACTTATTTTAATCTGTCGTAAGTAATCGTAATATGTCATAATTATTGTTGTAAACTTTCATTCATTAAGATGATATTTTCATCCTTAAAAAAAGTAAGAAAGCAGAAAATTTTTTTTTATTTTTAATTATAGGCTTAATTTAAATATAAAAGTATAAAAAATTAAAGCCTCACAAGCAATTCTTATAATAAAAAGATGCACATCAGTAAAAAAATTAGATGGAACAATATTATAACTTGCTATTCTAACACAATTTGTTTCAGTAACTGTATAGCATCTTTCTGATACTTTTTACGTTTTTCAGCTGAGAAGTTTCTGTTGTCTGCGTTTCTACTCCTCCATGAATTACACTATACTAAAATGGTTATACTTGGTTACTTTTTATGTTTTCTGCCTAGGAATCTGAATCCATCACCTACTCACTTAAACCTCTTATGTTATATCAGATCAACTTTGAAATAAATATTTCTTAATAACTGTTTTAAATCTCTAAACTTAACTTTTGTAAATCTTTTCTGGTATTGTCAAAGGGCAGGAAATCTTATGACCATGTAAAGGTGGTCACTCAGGTAGTTAATACTAATATATTTTAATATAAATGTTATTACTTTATGGTCATCAGTGACTTTACTACCTTTGCAACACTTAGCAGTAACCATATAAACTGTTCAAAATAATTGCAGAGCATAAGTTGGACAATAGAAACGTCTCAGTTGAAAAAATGTAAAAAGCATCAGAAAGATGCTATATAATTACTGAAACAAATTGTGTTAGAATAGCAAGATTTATAATATTGATCTAATTTTTTGACTACTGATGTGCAACTTTTTATTATAGGAATTGCTTATGAGGCTTTGATTTTTTACTCTTACTTGTATATTTAAATTAATTCTATTTTAATAGTATTCATTATTTTCAAAAACACACATTTTTAAAAAACTATTTATTTATCATAAATTAATACATAAATATATACAAGCATAACAAAATTATTTACTAAAATGTAGCTTAACTCTAATAATAATAATAGTAATAATGTTTAGATTTATCAAAATAAATGAATAAATGCTTTGCTTATTTGAGTATATATTAAATCTTCTATTTTTATTATTTTATTTTATTATGTCTATTTTATTATTTTAATCTTCTATTATCTAAAGTTAACTGTTCAGTATGTTTGCGATCGAAATTTATACTATATTCACTGTTTAAATACAATTTTACTTGCATTAAGATGCCCTTAGTGATCTTCTTTCAAATGATTTCTTTTTATTTTTTATCAAATTCATTAAACTGAAACCTCATTCTCAGTCAGCAGTATTTGCCAAATATGTTTCACCAGTATCTATGAATTTTGTTAAAAAAAAGTATTTCATTCTATAATGAAAACATTATCATATCTGAAAAATTCGTTCTCAGTTTATACTTAATTTTTTTCACACATGGCAAATTTAAAGTCATTATACTGTTGTAGCACACTGTTGTATTTGTTCAAAATGATACTGTATTTTACTAGATACAGATGATACTGTATTTTTTGACTAGAATTTATGTGCCAAAATTCAAATCGCATGCACGTAATATTGTCAAATCAAATGCTGCGAATTCCAATACGTCATTTTCAGGAAATATTTCTTCTAAATGAGAGCAAATTAATTTTAGAAAAGTTTTTTCCCTTGGCTTTGCAGTGAAGAATTTTCCCAGCATTACACCCTAGTAATGCTGCTGTGTTTTGTTCTTTAAATTTATTTATTTTGCCATGCACAAAGTGAAATGAATCAAGTGGTGTTAGATTGCACAAAAATTTTTTTAAGTGCTGCAAGTTCTTCAGAAGTATCATTCATAATATGTAAATTTATATGAAATTTAGCATTTTCCAATTTCCATAAACTGTATTTTGAAATAGGATTGATTGCTTCATCTTCTTTAAAATATGCAATTAATGTTTCATAATTTTTAATTATTACTTTCAATGCAAAATATCTAGGTAACCAACTAACTTCATTTAATGGTTTAAAGGTAATAACTTTATTTTCTAAAGCAATACGAATATCGTGAAATTATCTTGCTTTCTTACAGATGTAGAAAATATAGTGCATATAATTCTCATCAAATTTTCAATATCTCTAAAACTTCTTTTAACCCTTTGATGCGTGCAATATTATTTTTATAATTTTTTAACTAAAAAACTCTAGAAATTGAATATTATCATCCTAGAGACAAATAACATATGAATTACAAAACATCTACTCTTGCCCATGGATATGTGGGTGGTGGTCGTACTGTGAAACCAGCTCGTGCGTAGGACTTTGAAACTTACTGAGGTAGTAGGAAAAAAAAAGCTTACCTTTTTCCATGCGCATTTCCAATAAATGACGAAATTTGCGAGTTTTAAAAAAACTGTATTTAAGAATTGCATTGTATATAAATTTTTCACATTATTTAAAAAAGTAAATCGCCAGAAAAAATGAAAAAATAAACATTTATGCAATTTTTCTATAGCAGTGAAAACATAAGAACCTACATAATAGGGACGTATGGATAAAGAAACTCAGTAAAGTCGGGATAAAAAAACAATTTTAAAAAACTCAGTGTTTTCATTAAAGTCAAAGAACAATTTTTATTTTTTGTTCATGCATAGACCCACATTGCATGTTTCGTACATGTATCTTGTTCTATTAGGTTTCTCCCTTGTGCTACAAAATGTACTGCCGGGATTTGCATTTTACTGGTATATGTCCAGCATTATTTAATCTCTTTTTGTCTGACACATGAAATTTGGAGTTTTTTATGTTAATAGGGGGGAGGGGCTTAGTGTTTCTGGCTTTGATACGGATATTTCATTTTCTATTCATATTTTGCCCCAAATATTTATAATATATTTTAAATTTAAATAAAACTTTTATGAGATTTCTATTTTTAATTATAGCAAAGTACATTTACATTATATTTCAACCATACAAAAAAATTTATAAAATCGCATTACGAGCATAGGAAGCAAGTGTGTTGAGCTCAGAGAAAATTCTCTGATAATGAAAGACCTTTTCACTGGCAGGTGTATGTATTGTTTAGTAATAAAATAACTCTGGGATTTCAAAGCCCCATACCTCTATCCAGGTAAAAATGTACATTCCTATTTGCAAAGCAGCAAACACCATTGTGAAGAGCAGTGGTTTCAAGGGACGACCACTGAACCTCTAGAGCAGTGATTCTCAACCAGGGGATGCGAGCACATCCAAGAGAAAATGTTATTTAAAAAAACTGACTGAAAGGAAAGAACACACACACGCATACAAAACAAAATACATTTTGACATATTTAATAATTAACTTATTAAATTAAAACAACTTACTAAATTAAAAACAAATTTAATAATTATTAGTGACATCCTTGGGCCTGTCTTTCAGAGCAAAGTTTTTCAAAGGAGTGTTTAATATTAGAAATAGAAACTCTCAGTTCTTTTTCTATATTTAGCTGAGATCTATATTTTGTCTTCAAAGAAGCCACCGCAGAAAATCCAGTTTCACAAAGGTAAGATGTTGAAAATGATAGTAGAATGCGAAATGCCCTTGTTTTTAGTGTAGAAAACTCATCATCCACTCCTGCCCAAAATTCAAAGAGTGATTTATTACTAAATTGTCTTTTGGTTTCGCCACTTGCCAGGAAGTCTATGAAGGTTTCCTCCTCTTCAATTGAGAGTCCTTCGGGAGTATTTTGAAATGGATCCCTCACTCACTTGTAACTTGATATCAGTTTGTCATCAGCAAGAAAGTACATTTTAAAATTCTTTGCTAGCATTGCTAAATGATTTTCAGTGGCTACAAAAACAACTTTTACATGTTGTTCTTCAGCCTTGTAAGTTTTAATACAATCATTCAAATTTGAAAACATTGTTAAGTTTTCTTGCTTTAAATTTCTGCTCCACAATTACAATTTCCTACAAAAAGCATTAACTTTATCACTCGTATCCAATATATGTGTATTTGCTCCTTGCAGTTGAAGATTCAAGTTATTTAATTTCTCGAATATGCCGACCATGTAGCTCAATTTCATCACAAATAAACTATCGCGAAAATTCTCAGCTTCCGGTCTGTTTTCCTCTTCTAGGAAAACGGCGATTTCTTCTCTTAATTCATAAACACGTTGCAAAAGTTTCCCTCATGATAACCATCTTGCCTCGTAATAAAATAGTAATGCTGAATGTACTGCACCCATGTCTTTACAAAGTGTGGAAAAGATTCTTGATTTCAGGGGTCTCATTTTTATATAATTTACTATGGTTACAACCGTAGTTAACACAATATTCAAACCAGGACTCATTTCTTTGGAAGCCAAAGCTTCACTGTGGATCATGCAATGTATCCAGACGCACTGTGGTGATTTTTGTTTCACAAGTGCTTGAATACTTTGGAATCTTCTTGACATAGAATGAGCACCATTGGTGCATATTCCGATGCAATTTTTCAATTCTATGTTTGCCTCGTTCATAAAATCATTTAAGATAGCAAATAATGCGAGTGCTGTTGCTTTGAGTTCTATTGGTTT
Organism: Stegodyphus mimosarum; assembly: GCA_000611955.2. Taxonomy (NCBI): domain Eukaryota; kingdom Metazoa; phylum Arthropoda; class Arachnida; order Araneae; family Eresidae; genus Stegodyphus; species Stegodyphus mimosarum. The sequence continues at coordinate 214,588 of KK120478.1, forward strand.
GCAGAAAAGTAATTCTTCTACTACTGACAAATCATCACAAAATCTAACATAGGCAATGAAATGAACATCTTTATTACTATCTGTTGCCTCATCGAGTTCTATTGAAAACAATTTGTCACACAACTTGGACAAAAGCTGACACTCTACATCTTCAGCTATATCAGCAATTCGACGGGCAACAGTATCATTTGAAAGAGGTATAGACTGCAATTGTTTTGCAAAATTATCTCCAAACATAATTTCTACAATCTCAATTGCGGCTGGCTAAATAAGCTCTTCACAAATGGTGTGAGGCTTTTTACATCTGGCTATTTTACATGAAACTTTGTAAGAGGCAATTAAAGCTTTTTCATTCACAGGCAAAGTTTTTTTAAACAATGATTTTTGCTTTTAATATGATTTTAATTTTAATTCGAAGAATTCTCTGGGTTTGCTTACGTACTCACTATGAAGCGTTTCCAAATGTCGTTTAAGTTTATTAGGTTTCATGCTGTCTGCCACCAACATTTTTGAGCAAATGATACACAGGGGCCTTTTTTCTTCATTTACTTCAGTACTAGTGAACCCAAAATTTATGTATTCTTGAGAATATTTTCTTGATTTTATTTTCGGAACCACGCTCGTCTGTGTACTTGTTGATGCTTGTCTATCGTCTAATGCTCGCTTACACCCGCTTAAAAATTTATCCATGATTCTGCATAAGTTTGCTGCCATGAATATTTAATACGGTGAATTGCAATTACACGAAAATGTATATAACATACACATTCAGAATAGATTCAATAGAGATAGAAGGATCGACTCGAATGAGATTGTCTGGAATTGAAATTCGCGTCATAGAACTTTCTTCTTCTCTCTATGAGAAAACATTTGTTCACATTTGCACACGCTCCTAACTTAACTTTTAAGCTGACCAGACAAATTCCAGACAAATCGAAACTTCTCGCGAAACCGTTAGAATGCCCGACATGGCGGGACACAAGAGCAATAAAAGGGCATAGGATTCTTGTTTTTTCAATGCTGAGGATCGGTGTTGCAAAATGTCAATAAATTTCCGTATTCTTGGTTATTTGTTAAAGTTTAAAATTAAGATTGTAGTGTAGGTTTAGTGCCAAAATACTCAAAATACATTATTGTATACATTTTATTGTATGTGGTGGGGAGGGGGGGCACGATGAAAATTATGATTGAAAATTGGGCCATGAATACTAAAAGGTTGAGAAACACTGCTCTAGAGGATTCTGAGTATTGTGACACAAAGCTGTAGTAGCTCAGTGATCGTGCCCCGCAACCATAAAGTAAATGCTATAAGTATATTGTTAAGTTAGAATACAGCGCCACCTATTGGATAAGGAGAAAAACGCTCACTTGGCCATCTGGATTTGGCTGAGCAACATGCCAGAGCATGTATTAGATCTAAATAGTTAATTAATGCCAATAAATTAGTTAGTTCTTTTGCTATACAGTCCACTCATTAGCTTAAAGACAAAACATATGGTCAGCAGAGCTGGAGAATGAACAAAATACTGGCATTAGATAGAAATAAAACTTCATTAAAAGCGAAACTAACTAGATTAGAAAATGTAGTGAAGGAATATGATGATAGTTCGAATAAGAATGAAATTCAAATAAAGTGTAGATCCCTTCAAAGCATTCAAATGGATATTAGAAAGTTAAGGAATAGATATTTCGAAAGCGTTGATGAAAAAGATGTCACAGCCATCGATGAAGAAATCGCTGAAATGGAAGAAAGAACGGAAGTTCTAGAGGTAAGAATTATGGAAATTCTATCATCTATCGCACATTCTGAAAATGAAAATGATTGTAATAAATTTGATTCTAAAGTACAAATACGTTTGCCAGAATTACCAATTCCTAAGTTTTCTGGTAAATATACCGAATGGAATAATTTTAAGCTTCAGTTATAATGAATAACACTCAACTGACAGAAGTTCAGAAACTCTACTATTTAAAGGCTGCATTAACTGATGAAGCAAAAAATCTTGAAACTGTTGATGATACTTTTAGTTCTCTATTTAAAGCTCTTCAAGATAGGTATGAAAATAAAAGAATATTAGTTGAGACGCATATAAAGTCAATAATGGATTTACGTACTTTAACATTCGAATCGTCTAAAGGAATAAGGTATGTAATAGATAATGTTACTAAAAACGTTAGGGCTTTGAATGTTTTAAAATATGAGAAAAATAATTTATCCGACATTCTATTATTAAATATCGTACTTCAGAAACTAGATTTTGAAACGTGCAAACAATTTGAACTAAGCATTAATGCTACGGAAGTTCCTACGTTTGATGAATTAATTTCGTTTTTAGAGAAAAGATGTCAGTTATTGGATAACATTAACCATAGTACTAATAAAATGAAATATTCGTTAGAAAAAAGTTTGAAATCAAAGGCTCTTATGGTTAAAACTGGTAGTGTTTCGATTTGTTATATGTAAAAATAATAATCATCCACTGCATAAATGTGATTCATTTTTAAAACTAAATCCAAATCAAAGATATGAAATAGTTAAAACCCATAAACTGTGTCTAAACTGTCTCAGTAACGAACATTTAATCGCAAAATGTGATTCTAAGTTCAGGTGTTCGGAATGCCACAAAAAACATCATTCATTAATCCATCGCTTGCTCAGAAATGGCGCCATCAAACGTAAGTTAGACAAAACAAAAACTGAAGCAACACTGACGAAATTATAAACAAGAACGCAGATGTCTCTAATAAAAATCAATCAAGTTGTCTTTTGACACGCAGAAGTCTTATTGGCGACTGCAATTATATATGTTTGCAATTCAGGAGGAAAAAGAATCCCAGCTCGCGCAATACTTGATAACGGCAGCATGAGTTGTTTCCTCTGCGAAAGAGTTGCTAATTTGTTAAATATAAAGAAAGAAAGAATTTATGCATCTGTATCCGGAATTAATGAGAACGTTATAAATATTAATTATCAACTAGATGTACAGATTTCGAATAAGGATTTAACATATGTAAGATCAGTTAATTGTTTAGTTATTTCTAAAATAACCAGTGTAACTCCATCAAGGAGTTTAGAAGTGCAGTCCTTAAATATTCCCATTAATATTGAATTAGCGGATCCGCAATTTGGAACACCTAACAAAATAGATATGTTACTAGGAGCCGAATTGATTTTTGAGATTTTAAAACAAGGACAATTTCAATTAGAAAATCAACCGTTGATATTCCAAGAAACAGTTTTTGGATATATCGCGTCTGGTGCATGTAAGAGTAACTCAGAAGTAAATTAGTGTGGTTTAGCTCAAAATAGTGAAGAAAGAGTTGAAGAAATTTTGCAAAGATTTTGGGAAGTTGAATCCATTGAAAATATCGAGGATGTTTTGAGTGAAGAAGAAAAATACTGTGAAGAACATTTCAAGCGTACTCACTATAGACAAAATGATGGAAAATATGTAGTTCAGTTACCCATAAGGGAAGGTGTAGAATTAGGAGAATCGAAAACGCTGGCTGAGAAAAGCTTGCATCAAGTGTGGAAACGACTAGAAAGTGATTCGAACATAAAAACCTTATATAAGAATTTTATCAAGGAATATAAGGATTTGAATCACATGGAAGAAGTTCAAGAAATTGAAGCATTGACTTGCAATTATCTTAGTCATCATGGAGTTTATCGGCCAGAGAAAACCTCTACCAAGCTTCGCGTTGTGTTTAATGCATCAGTGGCTACTAGCAATGGAAAATCACTTAATTCAGTATTAATGAAAGGACGAATATCTCAAGAAGATTTATTTTCTATTATTATTAGATTTCGAAAGTACAACTATGCATTAGGAGCTGATGTTCAGAAGATGTATAGACAAATACTTATTGAACCATCTCAACGAAACCTGCAGTTCATCTTGTGGAAAGAATCTGTTGGTAGTCATGTGCAGACTTATCGTCTAAGGACTGTAACATACGGAACAGCAAGTGCACCATTCCTGGCAGCAAGGGTCCTGAAGCAGTTAGCAATGGATGAAGCATCTGACTTTCCTCATGGCTCAAGAGCCATATTGAAGGACTGTTACATGGACGACATTATCACTGGAGCTAATACGCTGCAAGAAGCCAAGGAGTTGCAGACACAGTTAACCTGTCTTCTAGAACGTGGTGGAATGCAGTTACACAAATGGTGTTCAAATAATCGAGAACTATTGAAGAAGAAAGAAAGTGCAACTCAGGATTACTCTTTTCAAGTTACGGATGGATAAGTCTCAGATTACAAAGGCCTTAGGAATGTCATGGAATACGTCTACAGACTGTTTTTCTTACGATTTAAAGATACCTGACTTTGAAGAAACAGGAATGAAAAGAGATGTCTTATCAACAATAGGTCGCCTCTTTGATCCGTTAGGTTTAATTGGACCTGTTACGACAAAAGCTAAAATATTTCTACAAGAACTTTGGCTTCTAAAATTAAATTGGAATACACCTCTTCCTAAAAATTACTTTGAAGAATGGAAAAAATTTCTGCATAGTCTAAAAATAGTCAACGATTATCGCATCCCCAGATTTGTTCTAACCAATGGATTACAGCAAATAGAAATTATAGGATTCTGTGCTGCTAGTCAGAAGGCCTATGGTGCTGCAATTTATGTGAAATGTATGTCATCTTCGAATGAATGTTCATCAAGACTTCTGTGCAGCAAGTCTCGCGTGTCACCTCTGAAGTCAATTACCATTCCTCGTTTGGAACTTTGTGGTGCAGTTCTGTTGGTAAAACTAATGAAAAGAATATTAGAGGCCATTCAGCTGCCTATAGTCAAGGTTTATTACTTCACTGATTCGTCAATAGTGTTAGCATGGATTAAGAAGGAACCTTATCAACTAAAGACATTTGTTGCTAATAGAGTATCTGTTGTTCGAAGCATGACTGCTGTTCATGAGTGGTACCATGTTAGCACTCACAATAATCCAGCTGATTTGATATTATGTGGAGCTGAACCTAAAGATCTTCTTCATAATGATTTATGGTGGTACGGACCAACTTTCTTGACTCAGGAGAGGTTTTTGACTAATCCTTATGAAGTAATTTCATCTGATATGGATGATGTGGAATACACCAAAGAACTCAAACTTAAGGATAATGACTTAGTTAATCTAAATGTGAACTCTAATTCCCTTGTTTTAGATCATATTCTTAACATTAGTAATAACTATCTTCGTAGTATTCGTGTATTAAGTTTTGTTTGTAGATTTATAGCCAATTGTAAGGGACAAAATTTAATAGGTTTTCTAACTGTTAAAGAATTGGATGACGCTGAGAAAATCTTGATCAGGTATGTACAGTTACAGCAATTTAGCAAGGATATTTTATCCATAAAAAATAAGAATTGTGTTGCTTCCAAAAGTAAGTTAAAAAATTTAAGTCCATTTTTAGATAATGATTCTCTTCTGAGAGTAGGAGGCAGACTTGCCAATAGTAATCTTAATTACAACCAAAAGTTTCCTTATGTGATGCCTAAAGATCATGTATTTACTAGATTAATTTTTCAGTATTACCATGTTAAATATTTACATCTTGGTGAAGCACTATTGCATCAGGTTCGTAGTAAATTTTGGGTTATTAATGGTCGAAATATAGCTCGAAAGGTTGTACATGAATGTGTAACATGTTTTAAGGTTAAACCAATTGTATGTGAACAACTTATGGGAAATTTACCTAGTGAAAGAGTTAACGCAGGGTTTGTATTTAATACTTGTGGACTCGATTTTTCTGGTCCATTCCTCATCAAGTATAAAAATCAGAGAAAGGGTAATTATGCAAAAGTGTACGTTGCTGTATTCATATGTTTAGTTACTAAAGCAGTACATTTAGAGGTAGTAACTGATTTAACCACATATTCATTATTTGCTACTATTAAAAGATTTATTGCTAGGCGTGGAAAATGTAATACCATAATGTCAGATAACAGTACTAATATGGTTGGTGCAAAATCACAACTGAAAAAATTTCATAGCTTAGTCCTTAAATCTAATTCTGATATAGCAGATTTCTTAACATCTGAAGGTATAAATTGGAAACTAATTCCACCTAGAGCACCAAATTTCGGTGGTTTATGGGAAGCAGGTATTAAGTCATTTAAATATCATCTTCAGCGTACAATCGGCAGTTATAAATTAAATTTAGAAGAATTTTGGACTGTTGTCACACAGATTGAAGGTATTCTCAATTCTCGTCCAATTTTACCTCTATCAACAGATGCGAATGACTTTGAAGCCTTAACGCCGGGTCATTTTTTAATTGGATGTTCCATTACTTCATATCCTGAACCAGATTTGTCTCATCTTACAGATAATAGACTTTCTAAATGGCAAGTTATTACCAAGTTCATTCAAGTTATTTGGAAACGTTGGCAAACTGATTATTTAAATCATCTCCAACAATGCACCAAATGGTTTATTAATAAAAAAAATTTAAAGGCGGGTATGTTAGTTGTGTTAAAAGAAGATAATCTTCCACCATTTAAATGGTCTTTAGCTAGAATTCTAAAAGTTTTACCTGGTAAGGATAATAGAGCCAGAGTTGTTAAAGTGAAAACATCAAATGGTATGTATATTCGATGTATTAGTAAAATTTGTTTATTACCTATCCAGGATAATAATGCTTAGTTTACATTATGTTCGTATTGAAAATTGTGATTTACATAAAAAATGGAACCGTTTAAGAATAAGTTCGATTGTAGCATAGTGAATGTTAATGTTCTTGAATGTTTGTATAATTTTATATTATGTTCATGATGAAAGATTATCTATTAGCTTTCATATTGTATTGTAGAATTAGTTATTTTTGGAATGTTAAATTGTTTGTTTGTAATTTACATGTTGAGCAACATGCCAGAGCATGTATTACATCTAAATAGTTAATTAATGTCAATAAATTAGTTAGTTCTTTTGCTATACAGTCCACTCATTAGTTTAAAGATAAAACATATATAGAGGTTTTTTTTTATATATGCAGTTTAATTATTGTTATTTTTTATTGTTTATGATAGAAATAATGATGTGCAATGGATAACTATTGAAATTTAAAGTTGTTTATATTGATAAAAGGAAGTTATTTTGTTTCTTGAAAACGAATTTTAAAAGGCATCCGATTTGAAGTACTAAGACCTAAACAATGTATGATTCTGCAGTCATTTTGTGTTATTTAGAGGTAAAAGATCAGTAATCAATCATAATAATCGGTTTTCACTCAAAAACTTAGAAGAGGAGAAAATATTCAAAAATTGGTAGTTTCAGGGTGCGACCACTGCTCGTCAAAGCATGAAAAATACCCAAATCTTCGTGATGTTCACCATAGTGTTGTTAAACCAAATGTGGTGCATTTTTTGGCTTTGTTGCTTATCTGATCTAGCATAGCAGTGGCCCCAGAACAAATAAGCATAACCATTTGTTTTTTAAAATCGGTATAATTTTCTGTTTAAAATTCTTTTATAGCTGGGAAAAAAACATAAGATGTTTATTGAATTATTCCATCAAAAATAGTTTTATACTGGTTATTCCATTGACATCTAAATTTTAAGTATAATATTAAACAGTTGGTGATGGAAATGCCTGTAATTTCACAATTAAAGTGTGGAAATTAGATGGCTTGAATTCTTTTATCATATCAGTTTTTACCATAGAATCAACAATTTCTAAAAACATGGTAGCATAATTCTTTGCCAATTTTTTGAAATGTTAACATAGTTTACCATATTATTTATATCTTGAACAGAGTGCAACAAAATGTTCATTTTAATTGCTAATAATACATTATCCATCATTATTTTCACTTCTTCACAAAAGGATTCTTTCTTTTGATTTTCATCCTGGATCTCATTTAATAAATATACTAATCCTGTTATTGGTAGCAAGAGGTTTTTCCTTCGTAGTTTTGTTATGCTATTCACACGAGATTCACTATTTCGATGCTGTTTAAAAAAAAATTCTTATCAATTCTTTGTCTATTTCTTTCCACTAACAAAATCATTATTTCCATTCCGTTATTCCAAAATCTTTAGTTACTTTTCTTTTTTACAAAATGTTCCATGCTTTATATATACATATACACCAAAGAGCCATTACATTAAGGCCACCCTGTTAATAACATGTAGGACCACCTTTTGCCCTCAAAACTGCCAGCACCCAATGTGGCATTGACTCCATAAGGTGCTGATATGTAGTCTGAGATATTTGGTACCAAGCGCTCACCAACTGGTCCTGCAATTCCCACAAATTGCGAGGGAGTAGCGTGGCAGCACGAATTTGGTTTCCTAGGTGGGACAAATGCTATACTGGATGAATGTCAAGTGAATTTGGGGTTCAAGACGTGACTTGAAAGTTGCTGGAATGCTCCTTGAACCACTCCCTGATGATTCGACATTTATGACATGGTGCATTATCTTGTTGGTAAACACCATCCCCTGCTGGAAATCATGAATGGTCATGAATGGATGAACCTGGTCTGCAGTGATATTCTTGTAGTGCTCAGATGTCAGGTATTGTTCTATGGGGATTATGGGTACTAATGTGCTTCATGAAAACATTGCCCACACCATCATACTCCTGCCACCGGCTCGTCTTTATCCAACTGTTAACCCGGGAGCCAAGGTTTCATTTGGAAATCAGTGTATTAGCACACGCCCGTTCATGTGATGGACCAGAAAATGTGATCCATCAGTGCAAGGACGTGCTTCGGCCTCTGGCTGCATAGGCCCATACACAGCCGTATATGCCGCACAGTATGTTGAGAAACACCACCTGGGTCGTCATTATTGTAGCTGGTGGTGATTTCATTTGTTGTAGCTCTTTGGTCATGGCCAACAATGTGTAGCACTCTCCTCTGGAATCAATGTACTGTCAACGACACACTGCTGGCAGGTGACTTGTCGTTTCAACATCCATACACCACTTTCGATACATGCTCAACTGAGCGTGAACAGCCCATTAAACATGCCGTTTCTGATATTGGTGTTCCCAGTCGCCGAGCCATAGCGATTTGACCTTTATTGAAATATGAGAAATCAGCTGCTTTTCCCATTATGTTGCTAATCACACATTATGTTTGGAAAGTCAATGCATAGTCGTTTTATATACTCCAACAACAGCCACACATGATGTTCCTGGGTAGTAGTGCATTGTTATAGCTAGCTATAGGGTGGTCATAATGTAATGTCTCTTTGGTTTATATATGTAACGAAAAAGACTTTGCAATATTGACAGAGATGTATTGATTTCACAGATACATAGAAATACTGATGGCCTAGCCCGTGTTAAACAGAATGTAGACTGCTGAATCTCTAATGAACAGCAAGAATTTTGATTGCGTTGAATGTTGATCCGTAAGGAATAGAAGACTTGCAGCTGAGGCAGATTAAATCTAAATTTTTATTTTAGTAACCATGTTGTGGCCACAAACAATTTGGCATACTACTTGTGCCTCTTTCAATATGTATATATTTTTGATAGCTTGGCAGTAAGAAGACAGCAGCAGGCAACAGTCAAGCTAGGCCGAACTGTAAAAAGCAAGTGCATAGTGGCCAGGATGAAATATAAATTCAGACTGAGTTAATTTTGGTTCTCAGTGCAGTTTGATTGGATAATTAATATTGGCATAAAGAGTTGTTATTGACTGTTTTGTTTTAGTTCAATTTACATCACCAGTGTTATGCAATAATCATACGACATGGATTAATCTCGAAATGATGCAGTGCAGAAAGAGATCACTATTTTTAGAATAGAGAGAGGAATTACAAAGTTAAGCATTAAGGAACTATTGCTAATATAATTTATAATTTATCTTTTACATATTTTTATCTTATATATATAAATATAATTATAAAGAGCCCCTATTTTTACATGTTGAGGGCAGCTGTATTTTAATTATGTTAAGTGTTAATATACATAGAAAAAGTAAACTACCTGTAAAAATTGATGACTTATCCTATCAGATTGGTCTCAGTCCCCCCCAAATTGGACTTTTTTAAATTTCAAAATTACGTATTTTTAATGTTTGTTTTTTCTTTTCTTTATTATTTTGTTTTATACCATTTAATTATATTCTTTTCATTTAGGCTGGCCTAGTTTATTGTGAGGAAGAGTGGGAAAAGGAATGGCAGTCTTTACTAAAAATGGCATCTACTGAACCACGTCTGCTTCCGTGCCAAAAAAGGAATTTTGCTGAAAGCTCAAGTAAAGGGTAAAAATTTGTTTCCACATTGCATTTGCTACTTCCAGTGACTGGAAGATTTTTTGAACATTAATTTTCATCATAGGAATGAAAGTTAAATTTATGTGTTTAAAAATAGCAGAGCATTTCATTGTGTAAATATTAAAATTTAACAGTTTTTTAGGTAACTACCAACAACAGAGTTTGTGCAAATAGGGAACTTTTTTTATTTTGTGCAGTTTATTCTGTAGAACTGCATATAAGTCTAGAAATTGTGAGTTCTTATTAACCCATTCCTCGCTAATGTTGCATTTCATAATACGTAAAAACCGATTTGTTTATTTCAATATTTATTTGGAATTTTATATTGCATGATAAATTACAATTCTGTGTATGTTGAAAAAATATCATGCTATAGTGATTAAATTTTTTTATAAAATTTTGAAATCTGCAAGTTTTAATTTTTTTAAAGTGTAGTTAAATAAATTTTTTTCGCATGGTATTGCTTTCACAGTCATTCCCTCCCCCCAAAAAAAAAACTATTTGGGATGTTTGTTACAAAATAGCATATGTGAATAAGTTGTATTGATTTGTTTTTGTAAATTCTTTTATTAATTTGTTATGAAAATGCCACATCAGCATATAAATTATCGTAAAAGAGTAAATTTATGTTATTTATATGAAGTCGATCTATCTTCAAATAGCCATCCATTTGTCAGAGCCATTTTAGACTTCTGAATAAGCAATTATAGCAAATTGAATGCTGATAATTTATCAAATGTTATTGTTCCTTATGGCTTTATTTGGAAGTCAGTCTTATTTACATCAGGCCACTCGCCAAAAAAACAAAACATTAAACTCAAAATTGACATCTTCAAAATATTAAAAACACTTTAAAATTACAATACTAAAATTCAAGTCTTTACAATACCAATAAATTAAGACAAAAATTTCATAATTAAAATCTCAAAAATCTTCAGTGATTAGAAAAGAAGCAACTGTGTGCTCAGGACATAAGATCGCTGGCCATCCAATACAGCAGAACATCAGTGCTATGTTGTAACTTAGGGTCAAGGTCTGGACAGATGAGCAAATGCTACATATTTTTAATGTATGTTTTACAAATAGGGCATTGACAATATGCCTATTCTGCTGAGATCTTTGGCTAAGCAGTCATGCCCTGTACCTAATGTGAAATTAGCCACAGTATTTCTGCATGGCCTGTGACTAACTCATTCCAGATATTCTTGATATTCTCCCAGAGTTTATCCTTCGATTTAATTGATAGTTCTGTGTTGTAAGCCAATCTAAGACTCTCTTGAGTACTTCTAAGAGAATCCAGAGTAATGGGATTTTGTTCAATAAATAATTCCTTACCCCTCTTTGCCAAGAGATCTGCTTTTTTGTTATCATCAATACCTACTTGGAATGTTATCCACTTAAATTCTACAGTTTTAACTTTTCTGATGTCTTATTGTATAAGGCACAAGAGGAGGTTCAGAGTGATGTTGAAGAGCTGTTGCCTCTATGGCTGTCTTAGAATCAACAAGAAAAATGGCCTTTGGGGGGAGGGGAATCTAGATTTTCAAATTAGACATAAACAAAATGACACATGAAGTTCTGCATTGAAAAATATTGACTCACTGAGGCATACTGCAAAACAGTTTACAATATACAGATGCAGTAGCAGCATTATTCATTCTAGAACCATCTGTAAATACTTATATCCATTCTGGTTCAGGATAGTTATTATCCAATAGTGATGAGGCATTTGTTTTTAGAATAATATTTAATGTGTCTTTTTTTCTGTTTTCATTTCGGTCAACTGGGTTCTGAGGATTACCACTTGTCTATTTTGCATCTAATTTTTCTGCTGAGATGCTTTCAGTCTAGCAACTGTATAAACTGCCTGTTTCTTTATCTTAACAGCAATCGAAATTTTTGAAATATAGGATTGTAAAGCTGCTATTGGAGTTGATAATACTGCTCATGTGATTAAGTCGAAAGCTTTATTCTGGGTTCTCTCCAGGACTTCTAACTTGGTCTGTGCAGCCAAAACCAAAATTTCATTGCCATATTTGAGAACTGGTTTTATATAGGTGTTATAAGTGGGATTTAGAATGTCCTAGGTGCAGTAACTTACAATTTATTATACCCTGAGATATTTTGTCTTTCTACTTCCAGTTAGTTCTATGTTATCCAAATACAAATGAGACTCAGGTACGATATGTCTCAAAGTTAAAAATTAATACTCCATGTGATATATGTGATTGTCCATTGCCCAAAATTGAAGGGTTTTTCAGAGCTTTATTCATATTACCCTCAAGTTGCTGTTTCTGTCTTTGATAGTTCCGACAGTTACTAGTTTCCATCTGTATTACTAGGTAATCAGCAAACATGCTCACTTATATATCCCCAACCTCTTTCATTCTCTTGATGAGATCATTGACATAAATGTTGAAGAGTATGGGGCTACTCACTGAACCGTGTGGAAAGGCCTATCTTAGACTGCCTGTATTTGAACTCCAAATAGTCTTAACCCATTCAGAGTCTAATGAAGTGCAGCATTTTCCATTCTATTCCTTGTTCTCGTAATTATCTTACAAAGTTTTTTTTTTCTCTACAAATAGTATCATTGGACTCCTGAAAAATCCACAAATACTGCCAATATTTCTTAGTATTAAACCCTCATTTTATGGCATGAACAAATTTCGTAATAGAGGTGGATATACTATTTCTAAGACCAGCCTGCACCTTTTCTATAATTTCAGTAGTTTCCAGGAAAAATTTGAGTCTAGTAGTCAGCATTTGTTCAAATGTTTGCCACTACTGAAGTCTTAGATATAGGTGTACATGTGTCCAAGGTTTGTCTTATTTATGGATAGGTGTAACCATAGCCTGGACCCAATCAGATGGAATATTAATGTTTCTGTTCCAAAATATGTTATAGATTGACAAAAGAGTGTTTTGGGCTATAGGTCCCAGATGTTTTAAAAACTCTGTAAATATATTGTTTGGACCTGATTGCCTCTTCACCTTTTATGTTTTTTACAGCCCATTTTATTTCTTATATTGAGGAGTTATCATTAAAGATCTTCTTTTGGGCTGCATTTAGGGCATTAACCAGGTATATAGTTAGAGCAGTTAGGCCATTTTCATTGCTCTCCGGCCTGTGGGTATATTTATTCAGGAAGTGTTTATTGAATTGCTCTGCTATGCCTATAGAATCTGTTAGCACCATGTCTCCAGTGCTCATAGGGTAGTTTAACTTAACTCTTTTCATATTGTTTAATATATTCAAAACTCTGTACACTCTTACTCCATCTGTTCTGTAATCCATTCTATTTAGTAACTCATTCCAAGAATGTTTTTTAGCATCATTAACTTTTTGTTTCATTAATGCAGACTCCCTTCTGTATCTAATAACAGCCTGCCTATGTTCCTCTGGGATCCTCTCCTCCATCCTCTCTGCTTCTGCTCTGGTCATAGCTCTTGCTTTTCTTCATATGGAGAGCTCAACATCCAGAAAGGTTTAAATTTGAAGGAATGCCCACTTGGGATATTCCTCTTTGCACGTTTTAGTAGGGATTCCCTAAAGATATAAGATATTTTGTGATGGTGGATATCATGAAGTATATCCATTACAAAATTTTCCATATCTTCTGAAAAACCAGGCCATTTTGCTTTCTTAAAATTCCACATAGGTTTTGGTTGGGAAAAGGTTGTCATCATCTCTGAAGTGTAGATCACTAAGTGATTTTGTGTCTACTACCTGGATCATCCAGCAAACATTTCTTACAGTTATCAACAATATTTGAAGTAATCATAGCGAGTTCTGGGTTGGCCAAACTCCCACTTTAGTGTATAAAAGTCTTAGGATCCTTTTCATTATATAAGATGAACAGTCCATTTGTATCTGCATAGAGTCCTCCACCATTTCTCCAACACGATTATAATATGCGTAATTCCAGTTAGAGAAAGCGACATTAAAATCACCCACAATGATAGAATTTTGTAAATGCATAAGTGTGTCCAAATCTTAATTTTTGCTATTTAGAAGACTGTGGATTCCATATATCTTAAACTGTACTTTATCTTTTCAAAGGGAAGTAGCCACTATTTCTGCATAATTGTGGTCATTTATCTCCTTTGTAGTTTTCAAAGGTGTCAAATTTTGCTTGATTTCAACAAGTATACCACTGGCTCTTTGTGTTTTCATATAAAGTCTGTACACTTTATAGTTTTAATATCAATATTTTATATTTTGTTCCATGTTGTTAGCCTTTTGAATAACCAGGACATCCACATTCTTCTCTGCAAAGATCTTTAATTTGGAGATTTTAGTTCCCAAAAGACCACTTGCATTCCATTGAAGGACCTTAAGTTAAGGATTCATGTCTCTGAAGGAATTTTTGAAAGCAAGCAAGCAGCCATAGCCTTTAACTGTTACTCATTTAGCACCACCAGGGACCATGTGTAACTTTAGGAAAGTCACAGACACAAGTAACATTACTCCTTATTTATTCAATGTGTGGTGAAAGATGTTGACTTAAAAAAAAAAAAAAAAAAAAAAACCCACAGCCTTATAGTTTTTTTCTTTTTCCAATGGTAACTACTACATTTCAGATAAACAAAACAGTTCTTTTTACTCCTTACTTATTTTTTAATAGTACTGCTGTTGCAGAACTAATTACATGTACTTGATCGTATGCTTTGCAGTTTTGGTTCAGTATTTGTGAGAAATTCAGAAAAATGTGTTTATACTCTTAGTTTGTTGAAAACCATTACAAATGCTCTGCTGCTCATTTTGAATTTTTTTAAAACTGAGTATAAAAATTACATTTAAAAGATTATTTCCCTTCTTCCATTTTGCATGATAGAACTCTTAATGGGTTGGTAAGATAAATATGGGTACTGTTATTGCAACTACTTTAACAGAAGTTGCCAAATTATCAGAATGTGCCAAATTCTGACAAACATTTGCATAAATCTTTTTCAGGCAACCATATTCATGACATTTTTTTTCAGTCAAGCAATGCTCTCATCTTGGCATGCTTTCTTTTTGTTATATTTTAAGTTCCAATGGTTTTTTTAGACAAGTCATGATATTTTTGCCATTAGACTCAGTTTTAAAGGTGTTCAATTGTGGAATTTGCTACCATTTGAAGAAACCTCAATAAAGTATCTGCAGGAATGTAGTATTTTTCTGTAAAATCGCTAAAGGAAATGGTGATGAGGTGCATTTGATTGATAGTTTGTTAGCAATGCCGAAGTTATGCTCGATGCTGGGTTTACACAATGCTCTGATGTTTTTTTAAGAGGAAACTGATTTATGTGTACATTTATGTGTAATGAAACAAGCAAAAAATTACAGAACAATTTTGTGAAAATTGTAAACCCAGCAAATATGAAGTCCAGCAAATTGTGTATCTAGCAAATATGAATGATTACACTATACAACAACAACAACAAAAAAGTAATCTTTCCTTTTTCTTTTTTAGTATACTATAATCCTTACTTATTAACTAAAATTTCTGTTTCCTTGATAATGCTTGCTGATTTATGATCAGTAATGACAGTTTGGAAATTTTCTTATAAGTTCTGCAAAAATCACCAACTTGTGCCCGAGAAGTAACTTTTACAGTTTTATATGTAAGAAATCTCCAAATTTGTTGAGGTAGTTTCCTTAATATGCAAGTACCTAAAAGTTATCTTGAATTACTTTATTGACTTAAATATATTAATAATTAAGATACAATAACACATCAAACAAATATTAATAATCACTTTGAATTATTGTGCTTTTGAAATCCTATGTTAATTTCCATAATTAAATGTAATAATTAGTCCAAAGGGATTTAGTCCCGAAGGACTATTACTTTCATTTTGCGATTTTGCGTCGAATCACTCTGAATGCCCGTTTCACTTTTCAAATTGTTGCCACTAAATGTTATCGCTCTGCATTAAATTTAAAAAAATGAAAAATCTGCATAAATGTATGCATGTTTCTCGCATCGTGATAAAACCCAGAGCCATCGAATTTTGAATGACGTAATCCTACTGCGAATATGGGCATCTGGAAGCCCTAATTTTGAATTTGAAGTTTGCTTTATTATCGATTTTATGTTTTGTAACATTTCAATGAATTTCTGATTAACAAACTAAATGATTTCAAAGCGAGCAATGGCAACACTGTACGGAAAAAGAAAAACATTTTTATCTCCAGCGCACGAGACTTATGGAAATTCTAAAGATATGTTCATTTTAAAATGATTTTGCGATATTGATTTTGAACTGAATTTTATGGTTTGAGTACGTAGTACATGATATTTAATAAAAAAAGGTAGCACACGAAACGTTAAAAAAACGCGCCTTTGGACGTAATTCAAAATCTGAAATCTTTCAGATTTTTTTTCTTTTATTTTTTTCATATTGTTCCTTCTTTGGAGACAGATATCTGATGCCAAAAATTATTTTCTTATTATCTTTATTGCTGTTTCTGTAACAAATATGTTCTTATTTTAGTCCCCTGCTGGCAGTACCAGAAGAAGAAATTCAACCTGACATATATGAAAGCTTGGAGGAATTTCATGTTCTGGCTTTAGCTCATGTTTTACGGCGGCCCATAATTGTCATAGCTGATACTGTACTGAAAGATGTAACTGGTGAACCTTTTGCTCCAATTCCATTTGGTGGCATATATCTTCCTTTAGAGTGCCCACCAGCTGAATGCCTTCGATCTCCATTATGCTTAACTTATGATGCTGCACATTTTTCTGCACTTGTTGCTATGGAGAAAGAAGCGTATGCTGACAAAACTCCTCACCCTCCTGGTAAATGATTTACTTTTGTTCTTTAATATGTTAGTTTCCTTTCAATTTTTGTAAAATGCTAATATTAATTACATTACAGAAGTTTGTAAGAGGTATAGCCAGAATGTTTCTTATGAATTATATTGAAATTTTATAAGGTAATGATTTTTGTCATATAATGATAAAAATCATTTGGCACTTTTCCGTTAAAATTGTACCACTTGACATCTTTTGTTAGTTTGTTTTGTTTGACATTTTTTCTCAGTGTGAGGTGTTGTGAGTTTGGTTTCCTTACTGGACAAATTCTTCTTTTTTTTTGCAATGGATTCCATGATTGGGATTTGCCAAGAGATGAACAACTTGTTCAACACGTTGTCTTGGCTTTCCTACTTGTTTAAAAAAGAGGTACTCTTCACAAAGATACTATTCAAATAACCACTTTATGAAAATAAAATTCAACTTAAAGAAGAAATGGCTATGCAGCATTTAATCATACTGGGGAAAAAAGGTATTCTGAACACAAACGTGACTTGTTAGATTATTTCATTTATTACTGCCATACAGTTCATTTGTTTAGAATGTCAGAAGTTAACGGTTATCGAGTTTTGCAAACCAAATCTTACTTTAAACGAATCGCAGCACAACAGTTGGTTGGAGTACATATATGAGAGATATGTACCAGTTCGTTGTTATTCCGTTCCAATTTTAAAATCAGTAGATGCAGTAAAATTCTGGAAATTGATGAGTGTGTGTTCACAAAAAGAAGGGGAGGGGAAAGCCATGTTCTTGCCTCACAAAGATGTTTTAGGAATTTTATCATGAAATTAGAGGATATTTATTATTGCTGTTCCCAATCATTCCATTTCATCAAGGTGAGAAAAGAAATGAAAATGTGTGGGAAAAGAAATTAGCGATATATGCCAGTATGGTGCCAAAAATACATGTTATGGCTTTAATGGAAAGCTAATCATTCTGCTATTAACTCGTAGAACTTAGCTAAATAGCAAAGTAACTGAGTGCTAACAACTAATAGCAGATTAATTTGAAGTATCATCAGCTCTTGTGGCTGTAATCACCAAAACATTCATTTGTCATCAAGCAGTCATTATTTTGTTGGAGGGGAGGATTTGAGAACTGGTGCTTATTTATTATGATGTGGGTGAAACTCAAGAAAAATATTTCTTTTGAAAGCTTCAGGCATTGAAATCACAAAACAGATTGAGGGTTGATTATTTACCAGGGTAATTTAATTATCACAATCACTTCCATAGAAATTGTCAGATTTTCATAATGTACCCAAACTCTGGTAACTATGCATGCAAACATTCTTCAGGCAATCTCGCTTATCCATCCTTCAATCAATTAACTTGCTATTTTTGTACGAATTTCTTCTGTTTTAGTCCAAGCTGCAATTTTTTTTAGATATAAATCATATCTTTTGCCTTCAATTCAATTTTAAAATATCGTTTGTGGAGTTTACCAACAGTTGATGAAATACATGGTAAAGTTCTGTGGGAATGCAGTATTTTGACATAAAATAGCTAAACAGAACAATGATGGGGTTAAGTTTGGTAGACAGCCAGGTGCAGTGCCGAGTTTGTGCAATTCTGTGATTTTTTTTTTAGTGGAAACAAATCATTGTGTACAGGGGGAGAAGGGTGCTAAAGAATTAAAGAAGGATTTCATGAAAAATATGTTTTATTTTTTTTAAAGTATCATAAATAAATAAAATTTATTTTAAAATTAAAAAACAAATTTTTTATATGTTGATAATATTTTGGTGACTTAATAAATATAGGTAAATTGGGAATATTAAAAAAATGAAAATCACCAACTTGTATCCAATATGTAAATTTTTTTTGCCTTTTCATTTGTAAGAGATTGTTAAATTACACCAAAGTGATTGCAATAATATGTAAGTACCTTTGTCAGTTTCTAATATCTATGAGCCACTAAGGTAGTGCAGTGAACTAGATGGATCCACCAGAAAACAAAAATGAGTTTTTTAAATCATAATTGAAACTGGACTTAAGTATTAAATATTATTTTTTGCTACTTTATTTGGAATAAGAGACTGAAATGCTAATTTTTTAATTTAGAAGTCAAACAACAAATATCAGCGTAATATCCGCAAATTTTCAGGACTAGTTTCGATGGTTTGAGCTGCAAATGAACAAGATAAGATTTTTCTTGTTTGATTTCTAAATTAGTCTTTGTTCAGTGTGTTATTTTAACCTAAAAAACTGAAATGCTATTTAAAAATGTATTTAATATTACTTTCAAATAAAACTACACACACACACACAAAACAAAACAAAAAAAAATTGTTTACATAATGGTAAATAATCTGAGGAATTAAAGTATGGCAAATCTTTAGTTTTGATTTTGATTTTAAGTCCATTCTGTATTTGATGAAGTTATTTGAAAATTGTGCCATTTTTTTCCAGAACATTTTTCACCTTTTTGTTTTGAAAAGTAGGATTTAATTTTTTTTTTTAAACTAAATACAAGAAAACATGTTCTATTCTTATTTTTCTTTCAAATTTAGTATGTTATCATTTATTTCTATTTAATTTTTCATTAAAAATTTCCATTATTTTTTCTATAATATCACCATATTGTGGCCATTAACACATTTTTTGAGGCCAGTAAGATTCCATAACAGCATGCTCTTCTGTAGTAGGCAGATGCCAAATTACAATCATTTTTCTTTTTTTGAAAATGCATGATTGGGGGGAGGAAGGAGTCTTTACTCAAGAATAATAACTAACACTTGTAATCAAGGTTACATCAAACCCAGTGTGTTTGAAGGAGACTTTTCCATTTTTGGCAAAAAATCGTGTAGTTCGGCATCTTTTCCTTAATAGTTAAAAATGGTCGACGGGTTTTTACGTAAGTACCGATGTATATTCTACTTTTCCTCACATTTTGAAAAAAATATTTGGAACAACATGAAGGATATTTTCACATGACATGGGTATTTTCAAAATTGTAAGATCCGGGCATAAAATAAAGCCACAATATGCAACTTTGGAAACAGATAAATGATGGAAACATAATGAGAAAAATTATGGTAAAGGATTTAAATTCTTTATGTGCTATATCCATAATTTGTATCTCTTTATTATCTAACTAAATAAAGAATGATCTTGGCAACATTTTTGCTAACTTTCACATTCAGCAAGATTTTGTAATTGGATCAGATATTTTCATGTTTACTTTCTCTTTTAAGACCTGCAAAATACAAATGTGTTTCTTAAAGTCTTATATAATTTTTATATAGTCCTTTGATATGAGCTTGTAACAAATAAGATGGCTTTTTTTTTTTATATATAATAGTGGAACTTTGTTCATTTTCTTAGCTTTTCTAACATGAATTCCATTTTTTATACTCGCAACTATCTGGCATTTTCGTGTATCCAGAATTCAGCTTTTACTGTACTTTCAAACTAAAATCAACTGACCAAAGGTTAATTCATAGTTTGAAGGAGTGTTATGCAAGATAAATGGGAAAGAATATTGAGAATTCAAAGCAGAGAATGTATTTGTTAATAAAGCAAATTTGTATGAATTCATTATATCCTTATCAATTTTCAAAAGCAGCAGCTTGCAACTGTTTTGCAAAAATTGTATTTGTTATCAAAAATAATAATAATGTGGATAATTTGCCTGAATATGTTTTTTTCATGAGCTAGAAATATATACCAGATTTCTTATAGCATAATTAAATTTGTAAATTTCTCGCAGAAAATCATAAGCTTATACTGTACATTGGTTATTATAAATTAAGGAAAAATCACAAAAATCATGATTACTGAAAAAGTTACATGTAGAATTTTATGAAACTTACCCACAATATACAACACACAGTAAGGTATCAAATAACATAAAAAGAAATTGAAAATAGCATATGTATAAAATGAACAAATCAAAGGTGTCAGTTTGCTATAGGAAAAGTACCTTCAATATGGAATATGATTGCCTCCAGAAGCAATACAGCATATACAGCAATGTGTGATGCTTTCAATTATGCAGTCTATCAGTTCCATAGGAAGCGAGAGCCATTGCTCTTGCAAAGCAGTTGCAAGCGCGGCAAGGGTCTGAGGGGGCGGATTGAGAGCAGCTAGACATCTCCTTAAAGCATCCCAAACGTGCTCAAGTCTGGGGATTGAGCTGGCCACTTCATTTGCATAATTGTTTCCTGTTGAAGATAATCATCTACGACGCGAGCCTTGTGTGGTCTTGCATTGTCGTCCTGTAACAGGAAAGCATCACCTAGTGCCCTGGCATATGGGTGCACATAAGCATCAAGGATGTCATCTCTATAAACCTGAGCATTCACGGTTCCCCTTAGAAAGACACAGAGGTCTGTGCGTCCATCCAAAGAGATGCCACCCGAAACACAGACACTGGCACTTCCGTATGCATATCTTTCACGGATGTTTGACGAGTGATAATGGGTTCCAGTTTCTCTCCTTATCAAATAACGCCTACTATTGCTTTCTAGACTAAACCTGGACTCGTCCGTAAAGAGAATAGCCCTCCATTGATCAGGGGTCCAGTGGACATATTGTCGTGCCCACTGCAAACAGTCCCTCCTATGGCTTGACGTGAGCAGCATGCAAATGGCTGGTCGCGTCGCATACAGACCACCTTCGTGAAGCCTTCTAGGCACAGTTAACGTTGACACCAACCTTCCGGTGGCTGCAGCAAGGAAAAATCTAAGAAGAGACAGAGTAGCGGTTCTATTCCTGCGTGCACATAATGTCAAATATTGGTCATCAGCACTTGTTGTAGCAGTTTGCCGTCCTTGGGTGAACCGCCTAGATGTCGAATCTGTGGTTTGAAATTGCCTCCAAAGTCTCTGAACCACAGAAGGACTCACATTCAGCCATCTGGCCACTTCTGTTTGACTTTGTCCTGCCTCTAGTCTCCCAATGGCTCTCCATCGTAGTTCTGAATGCAAATGATGCCTAGAGATAATTGTTACAAATTGGCTATCTCAGGTTTCTGATGTCACTATCAAAGTGAAATATGTGGGCTTGTTCCCAGACACGGACTTTTATGCTCCTCGCAGATGACATATTCCCAGTGCAGCGCCACTAATTTGCATATTGCAGTTTTACTGAACTACTCTTACTTGGCAACATATTCAAATTTTACATGGTTTGGCTTAGTTTTGAGGGAGTTATTGCTATTTTTGTGATTTTCCCTTAATTTGTAATAACCACTGTAACATCCTAAGTGAAATGCTAAAATTTTGGTCCAAAAAATGGCATTATTTTTGTTAGAGTATATATTTCTTTTCAATGTGATGAAAGAATGAAATGGAATCGTCAAATGAATTTTTGCAGTGTGTGTGTGGGGGGGAAGTGAGTGAATTTACATTGCTGAGGTAAGTGGTTTTATAAGTAATGAGACTTTAAGAGGTGTAATGGATGCATGTATTATGCATCTTTAAAATCACAGTAAAAACAGGGGATGGGGTTATAAATGAAACAAAATTGCCAGGTCTTTGGTAGATAAAGTAATTAAGGCATTTGCTGCTATACAGCTAAGTCTCCAGTCTGAAGTCAGTATGCCAGGTGTTTTTCACATTTTAAAAAATGTGATAGTATGACAGTAGTAGATTTTCAAATAAACAAAACAAATTTAATAGATTTCCTCTTTACATAAATTAAATTGGTGCATATATATTTCGTACAATACACGTACACTGTGCAAACAGAAAAATGAGACAGCTCCAAATCTCCCGTCCCCTGGGCCGACTTACGAAATTCAAATTGCATTTTTCATGTGTCGAAAGTGCGACTTAGGATATATATTACATTTATATATAGCATTATCCTAATATAGGTATTTTCACACAAAATCTGACTTTTTCTGAAATAACATACCATTTTTCCCCATATTTTGATTCTACAACTCAAATTATGCCTAGATATTAAATTTTGTAATTTTTGGTAAGAAATTTAAGAATTTGTCTTGGCAGATTTTTTTTCAGAGTGCACCAAAAATAATTCACTTGGCGAACTTCTTAATTTATAGCAACCTATTTTCCTTTCCTTTTATTTCATTGTCCACAAGCAGGAAAAAAGTCTTCATTTGTACTTTCAAATAATTTTAACTAAGTGCATAAACCACATTTTCTTCATTATCGCTTACGCCAAGTTTCAAAATGCGCCAAAATGTAAATTCATGTATATCTTAGGAAATTTTGAATAAGGAACTCTAATTTTTTCCTGGTGTGCTTAGAAATACATCTACTTTAAGATGATGGCAAAAATTTTATAGGTTTTTCGAAAAATTTATAAAAGTTATTTAAAAATACATCATAAATTTGGAATGAACCTAAATTTCGAAATAGGAAAGGAAGAATCGGATAAGTTTAATAAAAAAAAAGAGATTAATAAATATATACCAATACAGTGTACATATGTGCTCAATGAACATTGAGGAGCTAAAATTTTGAGAGCTGATTTTTTAAAAACTCATGGTATTTTTGCAAAAATTGGTAGTCTGGCATGATTTAAGTTGTAGAATCGAAATATAGAAAAAAATAGGTAAGTTTTATCAGAAAAGTCCGATTTTGTGTCAAAATACCTATATTAGAACAATGATATATACGAGGGTGAGTCAAAAAGTTAGTTGCACTGCTTAAGAAAACAAAACAGGATAGAAATTTTACAATAACTTTATTTGTATCTTAAAGTTGCATTCAAAATCTGCTTTTCAACATAATTGCTTCCATTATTTAAGCATTTGTCTAGGCGTGGTACAAGTTTTTCTATGCCTTCTGCAAAGAAATCGCGTCCAATATCCGATAACCATTGTTGGGCTTTAGCTTTCACTTTGGCATCCAAATGGTACCGTCTCTTTGGAAGTTCTTGTTTCAGGGAACCAAACGCATGGAAGTCAGGAGGTGAAAGGTCTGGGCTATAAGGAGAGTGATTCCACACTTCCCACCTAAACTTTTTCAGAAGTTCGCACGTTTGTTTTGCTGCATGCGGTCTTGCATTGTCATGCAGGAGCACAATGCCTTTCGACAGTTTACCTGGCCGTAGATTTTTAAGTGATTTCCGCAATCGTTTTAGTGTTTCACAATAAGAAGATGCATTAATTGTGGCACCCTTCGGCATGAATTCTGTATGCATCATGCCTTCTCTATCGAAAAACAGCGTCATCATCACCTTTCCTGCAGATTGAACAGTTCGACACTTTTTTCGTGTCGGGGAACTGCAATGTTTCCATTCGAGCTAGCTGCGTTTCGTTTCAGGTGAGAAGTGGTGAATCCAAGTTTCATCTCCAGTCACAATTTTGTCCAAAAAGTCATTTCCTTCCGTTTGGTAACGTTGCAGAAATGCAAATGCACTTTCAAAACACTTTCCTTTATGTTCCTTCGTCAATAGACATGACACCCATCGAGCACAAACTTTATGAAATTCAAGGTGATCGGTGATAATTTTGTGCACACTTCCATGAGAAATATCCAGTTCATTTGAGATTTTGTTTATCGTGATGCGTCTGTTTGCAAGAATGCATTCATTCACGCGAGCAGCGATTTCCGAATTTGTTGTAGTTGCTGGTCTTCCCTCTCGCTCATCGTCGTCAATATCTGTACGTCCGTTCTCAAACATGTTGCACCATTTTGCGATAGCTTGGTGTGACATTGCATTTTCACCATACACTTCATGCAACTGCCCATAAATTTCAGTGCAGTTGCAGCTTTTTGCCCACAAAAAACGAATCACTGTACGCATTTCCAATTTGGACGCTATTTGCACCGGTCGAGACATGTTTGAGACTGATTATCAGAAAAACTAAACTTGCCTCGTGGAAGTTGCTATGTCACGCGATACAGGTGCATGTCTAAAGTGTTGCCACAAAGTTTCATCAAAATAGCCTCTGACAGAAAATTTTTACGAAGGAGTGTAACTAACTTTCTGACTGACCTACGTATAAATCTAATACATATCCTAAGTCACTCTTTCGAGACATGAAAAATACGATTTGAATTTTGTCAATCTGTCCAGTAGAACGGGAGATACAGAACTGTCCCCCCCATTTTTTTTGTGCAGTGTGCATATATGTGTATACATTTGCACATTAAAATATGATGTATAAAGGAAAGATATTACTTATATATAAAATACGTAAGATAGTGGGCAGTGCTGCAAAAAATGTCTTAGTAGTTCGTATGAGTGTTTTGAACTGCTTCAAACAAAACAAAAACAATAACAACAAAAAAAGGCTGGTTTAACGTGGTACCTTGATTGTAAATGATATATCATTTTCTAAAATATAACATAATTTTAATTTAATGAAGAGGGATTCTATATGTTAAATGGAATTTCGACTATATTTTCTAAACTAAATAATGTATTTTTTTAAAAAATAACTCTTTCACTGAAATTTTAAAATGCTCTTTAATATTATTCTAGCTGCAATTCCCTTAATTGATCCTGATCACAAGTTGCTGCCGATTCAGTTTGCTGTTGATCCAGGAGTAGAGGTCAGGTGGGGTCAAGATGAAAATGACCCCATCATAATCTCTAAATTAACTCTAACTGACAAAGATAAACTTGGTTTATTAAATGAATATCTGGATGTGATTGATCTCCCTGTTTTTGTTATGCCAAAGCAAGATTCTGTAGATTTTCAGGAAGAAGATTCTATGTCCAATAGCACTGACATAGACCGTAGTTCTGCAGCTGGTAGCTTTGATTCAGATGATAGTATTGTTGATAGGGGATCTGGTAGCTCCAGTCCTGGAGGACTGTTATCTGTACAAAGAAGTAAGGCTAGCAGGCAGTTACAAAGTGTAGCTAAACAGTTTGGTAGTATTGGTAGAACAATGAGCAAAAAAATAAAGAAAAATTTTGGCAGCTTTACTCGAAGAGCAGGTTCTTTTAGGGGGACACCTGAGAGCAAATCTGTGGATTCTTTAAAAAACAAAAAAGTTAAAGATCCTGCATTATCCATTAGATTATCTGCAAGTGGAATAGTAGGTACACCTGATAGTATTATTGCAGCTGTTATTCATACTGATAATAGGCATGAATATCAAGAAGAAATGATTCGTAATTACTTGAACTCAGCAAGATGTCGTTTCTTGAAAGAGAAGGAAAAGAAGTACCAGAATGAAGGAGGTTATGCTACAGATGTCAAAAATGAGAACCACCCAGATCTTTCACAATGTATTGTACCTGGTTGCAATTTATATGGTATGGCAAAAACACGTTATATGTGTTCAAATTGCTATAGCGAGCAAAAGTTTCATGTAAATAATGAAAACAAACATAAAAATTCTCCTCGTAGTTCTCCAAAGAGCAATAAAATATCTGGAATAGAGCGTCTGGATTATGAACGAGGAAATGCTTCTGATAAAGTGGCCTTAACTGCTAAATCCTCCACAAAACCCTATGGTGTAAGTTTATCAAGCAAATCAGCAAAGAATGAAGATATCAGTAGTTCTGTTCAAAATGTAGTTACATCAGGGAGCTGTATTAAAGCTGCTTCAAAAGTAAAAATGCATCTTAGCACAATCTAGATGCAATAAATATCGCCTTATGTGTATATGTGTATTTATTTCCTAAGAAAATTTCCTGTCAGAGATTCAATTTATAAATCACTCATTTGAAGTGCACTAATTATTTTTTTATGTTGTAAATAATTCATTATAACACATGATTGTAATATTAATGCTAAATGAGTCATGTTTTTCAAATAATTATGCAAAAATGTGATGAAAAATTTTTGTAAACAGTATTAAATAACAAAAAATTTTGTTTGTTACTGTGTTTGTTTTTTATTCTTATTGTTAAGTTTCATGTGTTATTTTTTTTTGACATTTATAGTATTTTTAAGTGTTTGTAGTTATACATATTAAATTGTCAATTGTGTCCTTATGACATTGAAAAATTATGTATTTTTGTACTTGTTAGATGTTAGATGTTTTCAGTGGCTTTGTGCATATTAAATTTGAAAATTTAATATTTTTTAATTTTATTAATTATGGTTCAAGCAACTGAAGTACAGCTTCAGGTACGTTTTTCAAGTTCTATAATTGTGTAATATGATATTGTCCTAGAGAAATTTATACATGTAAAATGCATTAAAAACTATCATGTTTTCAAAATAACTGAAAAATTGGTTATTATTGATTGGCTAAGGTGATTATAAGTGAACAAAATACAGAATTTAATATTTTTTATATGTAATTTCATGAAGTTGTGATTTTTTCATAGTTGTTTTATCTTTTCTATAATAAATTTGCCCATATAAGAGCCAAATGATATGTAAGCAGTTGCTTGCATTCTTACATATTAGAAGAAATGAGTGTATTTTTGTTAATATTGTAATGTATATTTTTAAGAATTTTTACAATGTCATTAAATGCAAGCCAAACCAAAAAAGATAAAAATCTCAGTAGGAAAGCTTTCTTTTGGTTTAATTTTTATAATATATTGTTAGCACTGACTAACATACTAGACATTTATATTGTTATCTAATTCCATTCAATTTGTGTTATGTTTTATTTTGAACTGTAGTTGAAAAGAATTAAAATATATATCTCTGTAAACAGAAACAAGTGCTAATATATTTAAAGATATTTAAAAAAAATTAAATTTAGTTTCAATTTATATTTGAGTATTTGCTTATGTACATAAATTTTTCCATTATAAAAATTTGCATATAATTTTCCCAACATAAAAATTTAATTGTGGTTAAAATTTATCAATTTTATATGCTGACAGAAGTCAGCGATATTCTGTTTACTTTTGAATGTGTCTGCTTATTCCACCTGGATTTGAATACATTTTTCATCTAAATTTAATCAGATTTTATTTCTGTCTTTGGTATTTGTTAAGTGACATTTGGAATTTCTGTATGTTAAACACTGTAAGAAATTTATTCCAATCATTCTTTATTATCTGTGTAATGAAAATCTGCTTAAAATCTCTAAGTATATAATTTTTTGTTAAAAATTCTTGTATGAAATTTAAGTTCACATTTTAAGGTAGTTCCTAAAAAATTCAACTATTTTACACAAAATATATTTTATGTGAACAAAAAGTTGATTGAAATTTTCCCTGTGCTAGCAGGATGAATTACTGAGGGGGGGGAGTAATTTTTTTTGAGGGTAGTTAATAATTTTGAACCATCTAGGTGGTTATACTTTTTTCCGTAGACATTTTAAAAAATTCCTTGTTTATTATTAACATCATAAAGCTTTATGTAATAAAATTTGTTTAAAAAGAACAACTAGAAATATTTAAACCTGTTTATATTTGCAGTCAGCCCTGTAGTGGTAGCATTGTTTTCTACCGTATAATAGATTCAAATCCCACAAAGGGCTTGAATGTTTATAATTGTATTCTGTCTCTGGGGCATGTAGAACTTAAAATGTACTGCAAGCTGAAAGTCTTCTCAGTGGTGGTAGGGGTCAAGGAGGGAACTCTTGGACTTCTCATCTGAAAGATTCTCTTTCAAAATGCACCCCCTTATATAAATTATTCACATCAGAGCATTATGTAAGAATCATTAATTAGGATGGAACTATGCAACATTGTATTGTCCCTTATTAAGGTGCCCAATAACAGATATAAACCTGCATTCCCAATTGTGACTAAATTCTACATAGGAGATGTTTACCTGGCATTTGTTCTCATATTACTGTCAGACAAATAACCAATAATTAGCAAAGTAAAAGCAATAATCAGCAAAGTTTAAGTCACAACACACAAATAACCAATAATTCGCAAAAATTATTATAACGACAATTCCTATTAAGAAGGTGAAACTAAATTTCAATCTAAAACCTACTTATCTCCCTAAAGTCAGAGAAATATTTCACATGAATCTTATAGTTACCATAATTTTTTAATCTCTTTGTATTTATTTTGTAATATATTCTGTAAGTTTCGATTGACTAGCTACTCAAACAATTCAAGATCTAGATTCGTACTGAGCATTCATTTGTAGCTTACTTGTAATTACATTATTCTCTCTCTCTCTCTGTGTATATATATACATTCTAAATAAAAGTAATTATGAGTAAATTAATAAGCCTATAAATTTAATAATTTAGAAAAGTTGGTGGCATAATAGATTTGTAAAGAAGAAGCTTACAGTCATGGTCAATTTAAATCTTCCTTTTTTATTCTAGTTGATGAACATCTGTATAAGCTAACAAGATAAATTGGGGAAATAAGTGCCTGCTCTTGAACTGCATAAGTACTGATAAAATTTGGAAATATGTTTGAGGTAGGCAATAGTCTAGCTAGGAAAAGTCAGAGAGCAAGAGTAATGTATTCAAAATGAAAGACTGGGACAAAGTAAAAAAGTTATGGTTTGCAAACAGCTAGTTTCAGTTTCCTTTATGTAGATTGGATAATAGTTAAGCTTCAAAAACTATTATTGCCTGAAGCCTTATGTAAGTTATCTGCATTCGCATTATTTAAGAATCATGTAGCATGGATTAATTTAGAAATTATGCAGTTTAGACATTTATTATAAGCGTTTGCTATTTTTAGAACAGAAAAGAGGAAATAGCCAAATTAAAAAGTCTCTTAAGAGACTATTCCAAATTAAAGTTAGTATTTTGCTTTGCATATTTTTATCTTATATATACCTCTGTTATACTTATTATATATCTCTGTTATATTTTATAATCATGAATTGCATAATGTTATATAAAATTATGAACATTTAACTGGGTAATGAGTGCAGTAGTCAGTTCCTATTACTTTGTTCATTGATGGTTGGGATTATCTTGTTTAGGTAGTTCCAAATCATCTTCAGGTGTAACCTATTTCTGTTTACATTTGTGTCTACAGTATAAACTTCATAGGAACAGATGGAAACAGAGCAGCTTCTCAAACAGGTACTTGAGAATCATTTTGGTATATTTCCTTTGAATAGCTGCTTCATTTTAACCTCAGTCCTCATAGCTAAAATAAAAGTCAGTGAACAACACATTCATGCAGCTTTGCATACAACTCAAAATCTGCCTGAGGAATGACAATTTATGCCAATAGAGCACTTTTATTTACTTCTCAACAACATAGTGTATCACCCCAGTGCATCACTTCCATCTACACATTCCATTACAAAATGTTATTTTAGTCTCCTCTACCTACCGTTTACATTTTTGCCAGCTATTTTTTAATCATCTTGTATTTGTGTGTGTGTGTATCTCGTTTTCTGTAGAAGAATTTCCAAATGTTTTTAGATTACCTTGATATTTTAAGTTAGTGGCAATGAAAGCAATGAAAAATATTTCTCACAATTTAAATGTCGGTTAAGCTTGATGCATAATTTAAGTTCTAAATACCCACTCACTTTTAGAAAGCATCAGCTATAGTGTATTGTCAGACAAGGAAGCCTGATCAAACTGCAATAATTTGCAGTTTGTTATAAGTATTTAGTTCTTGCTGTAGTAGTCCCCCCCCATTCCAGCAAAATCAAATGTGGGTACAAGCTTTTCAGCAAAATAAGAAATTTTATAAATGTGAAGGCTGTTTTACTGGCATAAATTTATAAAGATTTCTTATATATGTTAGTTATTTAATTTCTCATCTTCATATTGAATTTATTAATTATTTCTTCTGCAGATATGGATTTAATATATAGTATTCAAGTCCAGGTAACAGTCATATATGAGATGGGACATAGTAATCAAAATTAATTTTGTATTTTATCTAGGAGAGAATAATTAAATCAATCTGTAACTTACAAATATTATACAATATAAATTTCTTGCTCTGTCTGCTATCTTGCATTTTAGAAACATCTTACATTTTAGAAACATCTTGTATTTTGGAAAGGTTGTCTAATACAACACAAAAGTGATATGTAATTGCTTCTATTTTTAGTTAAATATATATAAGTAAAAGCATAAAAGTTTTTACTTTTATATATTTAACTAAAAAAGAAAGTATAACTTTCCCAAAGCATTGTTTATATCAGATAAGTAAACCAAAGACATTTTTATAATGGTGTTATTGGTTTCAAAATTTTGAAGCCATTATGAATTCAGAATATTTTCATTCCTGTATAATTCTGATTTTTATGCACTTCATCGATATGCTAACTTATTTTAACTAAACTGATAGCAATTTAATTTCTTAGCAAGTGAAAATTACATATTGTGGTTAGATATTAAAGTTTTTTCAAATATGCATTGCATCTAGTATTTTTCAACTTAGTACAATTTGTTGTGATGTTTTCTTTACAGTTTCATGCTTAAAATAAGACTCATATTTTGAGAAATGTTTCCTATGCTTGGCATTAGAATATAATTTTTCTTCCAGTTTTAATGCATTGTATATGTGTGTATTTTGCTAGATGTAAAATTTGCTTAAAAATAATATGTTCCAGTCTCGCAAGATTTTACTTCAGCATCAGTAACATTTTAAAAATATTTGTTGAAGATAATAGATTGATTTTTATAGAGAGGAGAATGTATGAAATGTTAAACAGGAATACATGACATTGGAAACATTAAAAAAAATTGTTGAATATTTACCAATGATTTGTTATGTACGTATTCTTATTGATCCTAACTGAAATAGGTGACCGACATTCTTCTTAATGTGAGTTTGATGTGTAATCATACTTTGTTATTATAAAGTTGGTAGTTGTAACATTTTATTACTGGATGTGCATATTTGAAATTCTTGATGTATATTCTGTAAATGGAAGTATTTTTTTCCTCGATTCTTTTATTTTTCACAACTCTTAACAAGAGTGTCATAAAATTCCTGCCATCATTCAGTTATGCAAAATCATGTAAGTTTCTCATAGAATCATGTCACTATATATATCATGTAAATATCTACTTTGTAAATACATTTTTATCATATTTCATTTTTCTTACATATATGTTTTTCATTCATTTTCCATCTTGGGCATTATAGCAAGATTTCAGGAATTTTTTAGTAGAAACTACTCAAAATGGGATTTTATGTAATCTAGAATAATATTTTCAAATATCCTAAAATTCATATATATGTATCATGATACTATCTTATCTGCTATGCATGATATTTCCAGGATACTAATGTACTACATTCTGTGTTCACAAAGTATCAAAGAGATACTTTTAGATCAAAATATTTTCTTAAATTTTTTTATTGTATCTTTTGATAATTATTATAATGTAAGTTTATTTTGATTTGTGTTGTTTGCACTGATGAAACATTTTGAGATAATTTTGTAAGATATTTTAAGAACATAAATTCATTGACTAATTATTTTTTGCTACTAACTCATAAAAGTGATGTACAGAAAAGTAAATGTATGATTTAACTGAGAGAACTTTAATAAAATTCTTGTTTTGTGATTCATATTCATGGTAATTTAAAAAACAGCTTGTCATTATCTGAAGTCAGCTCATGGGTACTTTTGTATTATCACATTGACCATGAAAGTTGGCAGAGATCTTGCCAAGATTTCACCAGTCGTTCGAGAGAAATTCTGAGCTGCACTTCTAATTGCAATTCTTCCAATAAAATGTCATTAACTCTCTCTGTAAAATCCACCAAATGGCTGCTGTTGTGGAAGCATTGGACCTGCTTTGTAAAAAAAGGCTTTCATCAGTTTCTACTATTTTATTAGGCCCTCCAATTAACATCGACCTTCTATTTAGAATGCTATCAGTTCATACTTTCTGCAGCTGATTGTTCCAATCTACTATGTTTTGTTGGCAATATCTGTCTGTCCTTTTTAATAGATGCTAATTCTCTCGACCATCTGTAAATAAACTGGAGTGCAGTCACACATGTTATTCTAAATCGCTTGAATCACATTCCTTTAGAAAAGGACATTCTCTTGTCACAATTTTTTACATTGCACCACCATTGCTTATCATGGTTCCATCAAAAGGAAGCAGAGATGTTATTAATGTATTACATCATTGCCCTTATCCATAATTGGTGCTAAATTGCACCACTTGGCGATAGTTTCACTGTCAATGGGATAGTATGTAAGAACCATTTCATGAAAAAAGTATTCTTTTGAAATATGAAATCATTTTGTTAGTTTTAGTAGGAAATTAGGAAAATGCATGTACTTTAACACGTGTATCCTTAAGAAGTATATTGTATTATAACAAAAGAAGAAATTATGATCAAATGGTATTCATTATTTTTTAAGTAATGGAAAAAGTTATGTCACTTGCATGAGAATGTTAATGTATAAACGGT
Source organism: Stegodyphus mimosarum (assembly GCA_000611955.2). Classification (NCBI taxonomy): domain Eukaryota; kingdom Metazoa; phylum Arthropoda; class Arachnida; order Araneae; family Eresidae; genus Stegodyphus; species Stegodyphus mimosarum. The sequence continues at coordinate 247,800 of KK120478.1, forward strand.
AAAAAATTCATTTTATAAACTAAATTTACATTTGTAAGCCAAAGATCTTTGCATTGTTTTTTGGATGTAGCATAGCTGCCAATTCTTCCGGTTTTACCAGGAGACTCCTAGTTTTTAAACACATCTCCCAGTCTCCTGGTAAATCTCCGAATCTCATTTTATAAATATTTGAAGTGTCTTTCAACAATACAGTTAAATTCTGCAAATAAAAATTTTGCTCATTTTGAATTCCATTATTGAATTAATGAAGCTTTAATTGTATAAATTTCATTCCCCCATCTTGATGATCTTCAGTATAATTTTTCTTATTAAATTAAATCTGAATTGTCTTAACCGGTGTAAATATTTATAGAATGTTATATGAAGATTCAACTAAATTAGTAAACAATAAATGTGTGCATTTAATTTTGTTTTAATCAATGTGCGGAGTCATTAGGTCCTTTTTGGAACAAGAAACGAAAAATATGCATTGTCACTGGGATTCAAATTCCACACCTTCCAATTGCTGGCTGGGCGTTCTTCTGATTACACCGGAAGGGCAGGGTGTTTTTTGAACCTAGTCACCAAATCCTGGTAAACACGAATTATTGCCCATTATGTTTTTTTAGTCTGTGCCACTGTAGAATCAGTTTTTGATTTTTTAGAGGCAGGAGATGTAAAAAATGTGTGTTGGTCTTGCCGTGATTCAAACTCTGGACCTCCTGATTGCTAGCTGGATGTGTTTCCAGTTACCTGGCATGTGGTAAGGAGAGAGAAAGTATTTTATAAATATATGGATTTTGAAGTTTATCCGTAATATGTACAGTAATTATTATTTTTATCGTGCTTAAGCATGATTTGATGAATTGAAACTTTCTTTCCGTACTCAGAAATTTCTGAGTATAAAAAAAAGTGTAAGGAAATTATAAAACAAAATTAGCCAAAGAATATAAAAGTAATATATATAATTGATATATTTTATGTTAGAATCATAATATAAATAATTAAATAAACTGAATCATGCATTTTAAAGCAAATTTTAATCAATTTTGAGTTCTTTTCAAATGGTGCCACCCCACAACTCGAAAACCTCGCAAAACTTCTGTTTTTTTTTTCTGCATTTGCTTTCCAGTTTTTAATATTTCAGTTTGGCAGCTATGGTAGAATATATTGAAAGCAGATCATTGTTTTCGATTTTCTTTCTCCCCCCCTGTTTTTTTGTACTAGTATGATAAAATTTTATATATAACAGCACTTCAATCTGTAATATAGGAAAAAATTATTGTTTACAACCAAAAACATGTTTTAAAAAATGGTTTATTATTGATGCTTTCAGTGTCATAAAAAAGTATGGTATTGAAAGCAAGAGTAAAATTTTATTATATAGGTAATTAAAAATTTATATGCTTATTTAATTAAAAACTTGTGCCGTGGTATATTATAGAAATAATATTCAAAAGTTTTGACATTTGAATTATTGAATCTTAATTGGAGTGAAATTGACGTTCAAAGTTGCACTTTCATAGAATTTTTTCCCTTTGTGTATTTTTGTAATTGTGGAAATGTTTAAAAAGCAGAGGTGTTTGTTCTTTTTTTAAGTTTTAAATTATTAAAATTCATCAATTTTATCTTGGTCAAGAAACATGATTAGTCTAATTGAGGAGAAGCATGATAAAGTAATATTTGAAATTAGGCCAAGAAGCAATCATAGATTGCATAGACTTTAAATAAAATGCTATTGCATACCCAGCATTGTCTCACCACCTCTTCACTGAGACATTTTTTTTCTTTCAGAATCATAATCAAATTTGGTATGTGCTTTTATCCTTGCAGCAGTGGCATAATAGATGTGTTTTGAATGTGTTTCTTAAACATTTAAAAAATGTTAAGTAATACATTTTATTTCTGAATTTTTTTAAAAATTTTGTTTTAGGAAACAAATAATTAGAGGAAACATGATTAATTTGATTAGAGGAAAAACATGTTGAAGTAATATTTAAAATTTAGCGAAGAAACAAACAAGGATTGCTTAGAAACACTAAAAGTTTAGGTATTTGTTGCATTTGCATAGCATTAAACAATTAAAACTTATTTCTCAATATGGAAATAGAATGATAATTATTAAAGACTTAGATAGCCTAGGATAATCTGGTGGGTAGATTTGTATGAAATATTTTTGCATGATTTATCAACTGAAGTCGACTATATTGAAAAAGCATGCTAATTCTGCATCCTTAGATATCATTGTAAATAAGGACTAGTGATTATGTTTTTAGAATTTTAGACGGATAGTTTATAATTTGTACTCCCATAAAATATATGAAAATAAGACATATGTATAACAGTGTAAATGAGCAAGTGTTTACATCTTGGACCAATAAATGTAGTATAATCCTTATAAAGATACGTGAGTTGATATTTGTATAAACAAGTGAATGTTAAAATGTTTATTTTGGAAATGATCCAACCAAATTTTCCAAGCATAATTCTTATTGCTCATTTGTTTCTCTCCCTTCTGTTCTTCGGACCAGTTCCCGTTATGCTTACTCTATACCTAGTCTGTCTATTTCAAAGGTTACTGACATAGGTCCTCCTTCTTCAGAAGCAAGAAATTTTCGAAGATGGGAGGAGCAAAGAAATAAATATATGAAGAAATTGAATTGTCATTTAATCAACAAGTCAAAATTGTGGTTAATTGACCAGTTATGATTGGCTGTTGAAGACTAATTTATTTCTTCTTTTTGAACATAGGATTTATGTGCATGCAATTTATGTGATTTGTGGGACTTAGGCTATGTATTAGATTTACACATACCATTGTTCTAACATAGGTATTTTGACACAAAATCGACTTTTCTGATATAAGGTACCTATTTTTTTCTATATTTCGATTCTACGACTAAATTTGTACCAAAGTGCCGAATTTTGTAAAAATAGCACGAGTAGTTTTTAAAAAATTATCCATCAATGTTTAAGTTAGCTTTTCAGTGTTAATTGAATTTGGTATATATTTATTAATATCTCATTTTTTTATTAAACTTATTTGGTTCCTTTTTCACAGTTCGAAATTTAGGTTTAATCCAAATAAAATTCGCGGAAATTTTTTGATGTATTTTTGAAATTTGTATTTCCTAGTAGTTTTTATAAGTTTTTCGAAACAAAGTTTGAATGATAATCTATAGAATTTTTATCATCACCTTAAAGTAGATGTATTACAAGATACTTAAAAAAAATAAGTTTTTTTAATTCAAAATTTCCGAAGATATACGCGAATTTATATATTGGCGCGTTTTGAAATTTGGCGTATTTGTTATAAACGATGCTTGCCAAATATTTACGCACTTTGTGTTAAAATTTTTTGAAAGAATGAACGACGCACTACCCTACCCCTCTCGTGCACAGTGAAAAAAGAAAAAGGAAAACAGGTTACTATAAATTAGGGAATTATTCTTGGCGCAAACTGGACAAGAGGGGGGGGGGAACCAAGATAAATTTTAAAATATCGCGGTACGTTTCTCACCAAATTTTGCAAAATTTAATATTGGGGGAATATTTCGATACGTGAGTTCGAAATGTGGGGGAAAAAATAGGTATATCGTTTTAGGAAAAAAGTTCGATTTTGTGTCAGAATACCTATGTTCGAACAATGTTATGTATACATCTAATGCCCATTGTAAGTCGTTCTTTCGAGACATGAAAAACGAAGTTAAATTTCGTCAATCGGCCCAGTTGAACGGAAGATATAGAACTGTCTTCCTTCCCCTCCATGCAGAGTGTACCTTGATGCGAAAATTGAACATACTTTTAGTTTGACTGATATATGTCAAACCATACTGATAAAAATCCTATAGATATAATTTTTTTTTAAGTCAAGTTCTTTAAGAAACAAACAACGAATCTTATTGTTAGGTAAGGCAATTATTTTAAAATTTAACTTGAGGAGAATCTGAACAATTTTATAGCTGGTAGAAGAAGGAAATAGGATGGCAAGAAAGTTATTGAGGTTATTTTTAATAGCACGATGTCTTAAAAGATATTGTAGAGGGTTCTATGGTAAGAGGAAATGGTTCTATGAAAATAAGAGGATTCTGAGGTAAGAGAAAAAAATCACTTGTCAGTGGAACTGATATGAAATATTATAGTTCATGGAAATAGATATTGTAAACAAACCTTGAGAGCAAGATAAGAAGCAACTAAGCAAACTAAGAAGGTTATGGTAGTTGTCTGGAATGAAATCTATTATGAATGGTTAGAATGTCAGAGAAAGGGAAAGAACTGTCCAATAATAATGCGGCCATCTAGAAATATATGTATATTTAAGTGTTATTACATTATGGATGCAGAAATATTTTAATGTGAGTATCTAAATTAAATCAAATCTCTGGAGGGAAAATATTTGATTTTATTTTTGTGAATAAGTATTTTGAATTCAAGTATTGATGAATACATTTCTCTCATTACCATAGACATCTTCTTTTATTTAACAGTAACAGAAATAAAAAATGTACCTAGGGGAATTTTTCTAAATTTATTTAAAAAAATTTTTTGTTTGTTTTCATTTTCTGTGCTAGTCTTTCTAAACTTGTACCAAATTATTATCAAAAGTTACAAAATATTAACACTTTTGTATCAGATATTAACCTTGATTTTTAGGTTTAGGCTTTTCTTGAATATACCATTGCACATGCTTAAAAACTACTTTATTTATAGCATTTTGATTATTAAATGCTTTGTTAAATTTTTTTTATGAAATTATATTTTAAGTCATAAAATTTTGGATATACTCGTATGTTTAGAAGTAATTTTTAATCCATAAATTTTGATGAGTGAAAATTTAGAATGTGTATTTTATTTCGTATTGATATGCTTTTATTGATTTACTATGAGTAGTATTTAATAGTTTCGATTTGATGTTTTGATGATAGATTTTTCATTTATAATTTAAAAATTGTGCCTTTTTTAAGTGAATATATCTTGTTTTAAAGTTTCGAGAAAATATAACTTATTGTAAATAGTATAATACTTCTCACTATAGCAATATGGTTTTCTCTAGTCTTTTATCAAAAGCCGTTTACTTAAACCTGTCATTTTATCATACTTAAGAGATTCCTAACGTAATAACTGTCAAAAAATTTTGCGGGTAGTAGAAATCTGTATTAAGTGTGTTAATTAGTTAAAATATATTATAGGAGCTGTTCAGTTGTATTTATTGTTTTATCTCATTAAACATAACGTTTTTATTTGTATTCTTTGTTATGATTTCACATTTTATACTAATACGATTAACTGTAATTCAGTTCAATATAGGTAGTGGAAAATTCAATAAGTATTATTCCACGCCAGAGGTATTTGAGGTGTGTAAAAATTTAGGGAAACGTGAACTTTTCAGATGTAGTCAATGCATGAAACATGAGCATTTATCTTCCGTTTGATACTTCATTGTTTAGAGTGTTGCCTTTCAACGAAGGATAAGATCTTATCTTTCAATTTAATTAGACTAATTTAAAAGTAATAAACACATTTCTTAATTAAAATGCAGATTTTTCTCTATACATCTGATAGTTAGTTTAAAATGGATTACATTTTTAATATATTCAGTTGATAATTATGAACATTTGGAGCAGTAATGTAATTAATAAGGGATCTAATGATATATATTGCATGTATCCCTGTAACAAAGTTTTATTGTTATTATATTATGCTATTTTGTGGGTTAAGTGTTTTTTTTTACTCATGCTTAGTGGAAAAAGTAATCGTGGACCAGCTACTAAATGTAAAATTTTTTATGTAGAAGATGAATATTGTGTTTGATGTTTAAATCCAATGGTGAACCATGGGAAAAAAATGTAACTTAAATATGCAATTGTTTTTCAAGCTAATATGAATTTATATCAATAAAAACATGCTCTACTATCTTTAAGACAAATTTATAAATTTTATTGGAATTCTTAATAAAAAGTCAGTTTTAAAATTTTGTAAATCATGAAATGTACACATAAGACCTTTTAATATGGTCAGAGGTATTTATGAGAGGAGGAAGTCGTGTAAAAAGGCTGCAGGGAGAAAAAGATTTCAAAATTTGCTGTTAATGGTTGTTTGGCTATATATCTTGGTGCAAACCTTCACTGAAAGTCTTGACTAACGTTATCTTCATTAAAAATTAGGTCTTTGATATTACGGTCATTGACGAGAATGCATTCGTCGTAACAGAAACTGCTTTATGCATATATAATAATATGTGCATTTTTTATCTTTCATAAATGCTTTGTTGTTATGTTGAGTAACATGACAGCAAGTGATGTATATTTTAACTTTAAAATGGACATTCATTGCCCGCATTATCCATAAAAATTCCATGATGTGTTTCGTTGAGAGTGGCTAGAGTTTTCAAGATGGCGCCAACGCTTTCATCAGGCGTAAGTTGTGCATTTGGGCCTCCCATATCTGTTTTAACCCATCCTGGACACATCATGATTACCAAAATGCCTTTTTCTCTGATGCTGGCAGCAGTAACACGCATGGCCATGTTAAGAGCCGCCTGCAAATAAATATGAAACAATATGCTTATTGTCTAGTGAAATTGAGCGTTTTCTGTCAAAACCAGCTAAACCAAATGATGATGATAAAAGTGAAGTAACAACCTGTGTTAGGCGTAGATTTTTAGCACAGAAACTCTATCGATTTCGAGAGCGAACAAAGTCCTTCATCAGGAGCAAAGAAATCTGCAAGTGAAAACCAAGTTGGGAACATATTTATTTATATCCTAAGAAAGTCGGGAGAGACGAGAGAGTAGCACCACGTGTTAGTAGAAATAATAACGAAAATTGAAAAATTAGGATAATAGAGATTATTTAAAGGCGTTAGGTAGGAACACGGTAAATTTTTATGAATGTGCAAATAAATTTTTGCAGAACCAAAGTCGAAATTCTTATTAAATTTCCGAGTGTGATTAGCGATCGAATACTTGTAAATTTCGTCTTTTCGGATATAACATTCATGTTCTCGAACCACATTGTCATAATATGCTATAAATTTAAAGCATATCTGGTCAATGTGGTTCGAGATATATAGGCCAAACCAAAAGAGCATTAAGTTTAAGAAATTTGAATCTTGTGTCCGAAAAGGTGAAATTTTGACAAGTCTTCGATTGCTAATTGTAGTTGGACACAATTTCGACTTTGGGTCATCAAAAAATTATCCAGAAAGCTTCTTCCACTGGAGAATTAGATTTTCTTGAGGCTTTTGACATTCACAAAAATTTACCGTGTTTCGTTAGATTTTAATCCAATTTTACGTAACGCTTTTAAATCTGTTATCCTAATTTTTCAGTTTTCGTTATTATTTTTGGTGACAGGTGAGAGCAGGGTCCGGACGCGTAATGGCAAACCGCACATTGAGTTGATCAATGTTAACGAATTTCGCTTGCTGCGCATGCTCAATAGTGTACCGTTGGAGTGGGAGAACATACTGGCCAATGAAAATAAACAATCCTACATAAGCCTGTTCGTCATGTAGGCTTTAGCGACTCTTTACGATTGCAATACTACGGACGCTTTTTTTTTTTGCTTATTGCACTTGCTTCTGTTTCATTTCATTTTGGTTTATTTTGTTCATAAACATTACATTTAATATCAGTTATTTGTAATAATTTCTTTGGCTTTCATTCAGTAATTTAAATTAGGTATATTCCTCAAGTTGTTAAAGTATTTATGAATGGAACGCATGGTAAATAATCGATTGCTTTTAATCCTCAGAAGTACTATCAATAAACAACATCGTGTAATGTTTCCTGTTTTGTAATCCTTCTTAAACGAAAATTGGCGAGTTTACAATTGATATTTACACCTAAGTCATGAAGCAATGTACAACCTAACAAGTTTTAAAACCTCGAACTGTTTGCGTCCAGATAGCAGAACAACCATATACCATATTTATCTTCTTTTAAAATTAAGCCAAAGTCGTAGTTGCACCAAACTCTCTTCTGGGCATGCGCAGTGTGCGTAATTCGTTTAACATTGCTCAACCGAATGTGCGGTCTGCCATTACGCGGTCCGGACACCCGGGCGGCTTTCACTGATTATTCGTGTGTCGTCCGTATCCCGCAACTATCTAGAAAAACAATATTGCAGACGTATTGCGGATTCTTACAATACCAAATGCGGATTGTACACTATATGACAATATACAAATACTAAAAAGTGCTGTTACTATGTTAAATTACCACAGTAGTAATACATCGTTATACATTATACATTAATAGTGCGCTATTATAATAGTTGACATAGAGACGATATATTTTTACATATAATATTTTCTAAACTCTACAGACATATTGCAGAGCAGTATCAATGCGCATTGTATAACCTTTAACTATATATATTATACATTAATAATTACATGCATACATACATTATTTTAATACATACAAAGATTATTTTAATGCATATAAAACTATTTCTACTAACAGATGGCGCTACTCTCTCGACTTCCTGAGGGTATAAATACGTTCGTAACCGATGTGTCCCGATCAATGGCGCATATTGCCATAAAGGCACATAACATGAAGCAGTTATAAGTAGGACCTGGAAGGGAGTACCAGTGAGTGGAGGCAAAGGGCAGCAAGAGGATCATAAAATGATCTGACATCGCAAATAAGGAAAGCCTGGAGTGTATGAAAAAGCAACTCGATAAGTGTAGTAAAATTAACTGGTAATGGTTTAAACTAAGAAAATCTCCTCATAGTGTAAAAGAATACAATGCAAAACAAGTACAATGAAATCCAAAACAAAAGCGAAAACAATGTAGAAAGAAAATCTGAAAAAATAACTAGGTGATAGGAAGATCGTAATTGAGATTTCGTCGCGTTAATAGCAATTCTCCATAAGGTGCACCATCTCTCGATATGAGGTACTTGATTTTATAATTTTTTAATCGGATGGTTAACATTTGTAGATTAGCCGCGAGAGCCGACGTGCTCTGCAAGGTGTACAAATGCTTCCCTGGCCATTGTTGTCTCCTCATCTCTCACCAATCGAACACATTTCGGTTGTGATTGGACGCCATTTGCAGACACTGCCATTGCCGCGTTGAGAAGACGAAATGGCAAATGCTTGACACGGAATAGAAAGTCATTCCTCAGGACACCGTAGTCTCATTGACTCTGCACGTAGACGTGTTGCTTCGTGTGTCGCCCTCCAATGTGTTCCTACAACTTACTGAGCCGACGCTGTGCTCACACTGTATTATGTATATCATTTCGAAATAAAGATCACTTATTGTTCGTTCTCTTTTTGTGGAGTTTCATCACTTTCTGGCCACACTTTCTTGGAGCTGCATTTTTGTGTCGGGTAGTGTAAAAGTTTCTTGCCGCAATTCAAAGGTGCGTGATAAAACAATATCACGTGACAGCCATCATGCACTGCTATAGTACAATAAAGACGAGTGTTCGGCTTCCATATCCTCGCAGGTGTTTGAAAAAGAAAACATTGCTTTCAGTAGACAAGATTTTATAAAATTTACTACATTCACCATACATTTTAACACCTGATTCAGTGTAGCACACAGATGCTTTGACGCAAGCGAATATTTATGAATAGCGCAATGGCTGCACATTGCATTTGGCGATTTGCTTCGAATGTAAAATGCCTGTAATCCTCCATAGCAGCTAGAAATGAGCTCCATCAGTACAAACACCAACGCACTTCAGCCAATTCAAATTATTTTCAGATATGAATGTATCAAGAATCTGGAATAGGTAATGAGACTTAGCTCTTGCAGTGATACTTTTACAAAAAAGATCTTCTTTAACAATATTACCATAATTAAACCGTATATAACATATTAAATGATCATCCTTATTATTATCCGCAGCCTCATCTAGCTGCAAACCAAATTCCACGCCTTCAATTTTTTCTGTTGATCGTTGGTATCCTCTGCCCTACTTTGTATTCTCCCACTTATTGTGCTATTGTACAGAGGCACTTTTAAAAGCAGCTTCCTAGCAGATATATCATGCTGTTTATCATATCTGTAGCAGCCAGTAGGATAAGTTCTTCTGCGATGGTATGAGGCTTCTTACGTTTCGCAGTTCTGTAAGCCAACTTGTAAGATGCTAGCCAGCGATGTTGGTACTGATGTAGCCTTAAAAATTCATTGTTTCTCTTCTTTCAACTTCTTGGCAGAAACATCACGAGGTTTGCCAACCATGCTGTGGTTTTTAGCTTCTAAATGGCGCTTCAGTTATCTTGGAAGCATACACTCGGCTGCCATAACTTTCATACACATCGTGGTATGTCTTCACCATTCATTTCTTTTAACGTAAAATGAAACTAAATAACCGTCATCATATTTACGATATTTTCGTTTCTTCGTCTCACTGGTTGAAGACATATTTTCTTTACTTGCATTATTACTTTTATTACTGTTCAAAAATGGGTCCATCATCAAAAACAGAAAAGCAAAAAAATCGCAAAACTATTTATGAAAGACAACAAATAAAAAGTAATATAACACTAACTTTATTACACGAACTAACTTGTATGAAGCGCGCGCTGAGTGTTCTTTCATTGTGCTTTGCCGGTTCGATTCAATCAGCCGGTTCATAGATTATAAACCGACTGCCTGAATCGAGCCGGCAGCGCTTGCTTATATGCTTTTCACAAGATCTTCCAGAACAGTTGAAATCTGTTGTGAAGAGTTTACACATCTCGACGTGTCTATACTACCGGCCAACCTAAATTGAGAACACTGGATACAGTAAAATGTATATGCACCTGCCGTAGTTCTACTATTTCAAAATGTCGTATTGTAAAAATTTCGCTGTGATTGTTTAAATATTGTTGAGTAAGGGGAACGGAATAAAAAATATGTTAAATAAAAGATTACGTAGCATATAGCTTTTTATTTTAGAATTTTCTAATATCATGTCAATCAGTCGATGACCAATAGGAAGACATCCCATTTTTCCTCGTCCACACCTCACTGTGGATGAGGAAGCAATTCTTAGGGCGTCTGCTTCATCTTTAATATATGTGTACAATTTCGAAACTTCAGGCTGGAAAACGACTATGCAGTTCCGCTAAGATTACCATTATGAAAGTTTTTGACAAATTAAGGGAGCATTTTTCTAATGAATCCGGTAACGAAGTTGTTAATTTGCTGCTGCTTTGATTGGAGTGTCTGTGACATGCATAAATTGCCTGAAATTCGACCTGAAAGAAAATGATGGATTTTCGACTCACTGGAAAAACTGCCCCTAAATGACGGTACACGCATATCCGAATCAAACAATGTGATAAGATAAATTTAGCAACGATACGAAGAAAAGTTTGCAGTTTCTTTCTACAGAATGAGCAGTGAAAAAATGGTTCTAGCCTTGTACGTGTTCTCAGGTTAGATTGTCGTGCGGTATAGCGCGATCGAGAAGATGCACTGCTGCCGTCTCACATTCGCGAGAATATTCTGTGCTGGCGACATTACTTTTATAGAGGATCAAGTAAAAACAAACCGCACAAAATGTTCTATATATTTTTAGCTTCTCACTTTTTTTTGTTTAATTGGGTCAAATGTCTTGGTTCAATTAATTATGAAGCTTTTACAGTATTTCGCAGCGCTCTTGTAAAGAGACCGTGGCTAGGGGGTGCGCCACGGCGCACAGATTAGAAACAATTATCTTATTGGGTTCTGTATTACTTTTTTGTCGCATCCATTATTAACTTTCCTTGATGCCATCAATAAAGATCCACATTCAATCATCAATCATTGTTGCTATTATAATTAGCGGAGGCATATTGAATGCTATGGCATGGGTTCAGATTTGAATTTCGAGTAAGGCATGGATATTTGTGACTATTTTGTCTTTACGAAAAACGGGGACACTTAAAATATGTTGATTCAAAAGGCTTCTGGAGAGATTTTTAGTGGGAAAAAAAAAAGACGTAGTATAAGATCCTCTTTTTCTACTTTTTTTTTTTTCAGGGGAGGACTCTTTCTCAAAATGGAACTTAAGGAGATGGCCTTATCTTTTAAATTAATTATCTTTCTAAGAGCAGTTATAGCTATTAAAGGGTTTAATTAAACTTGACTGTATGCCTCGTATAATCTAATCGTTTGGTTTATATCGGTGGTTCTCAATTTTTCTGCAGTGAAAGAAGACATCCCGCTTTTAGAAATAACAATAATGACCTTGTCTTGCTTCTGTTTCATCCTTCAATCAGTTACAAAATTGCACGGATTGTTCGTAAGTTCAATATTCAAATTATTTTCTCGCTTATCAATAAACTCCATAGTTCTATTCTTAAAAATTCCGTTTCTAACTTTAATTCTTGAGGAATTTATAACATATCTCGTCGATGTGGTTTGAGACATATTGGCCGAACTAAAAGAGTGTTAAAGTTTTAAATAAAAAACACGAACCTTATGTCCGAAAAGGCGAAATCAACTATTCTCTGGTAGCTAATCCTAATCTCTGGAAACTGAATCATAATTTTGACTGTCGGTCTGCAAAAATTGTCCAAAAATCTTCTTCCATTGGTGAATGGGATTGTCCTGAAGCTTTTCACATTCACAAAGATTTATTTAGTTAATGATTTTATTTTCAATCCAATTCTTTTTAACATTTTTAAAATTCTATTACCTCAATTTTTCAATTTGTTTTACTATTTCTGCTGACAGATTGCTCTACCGTCTCTTTCCTTTTACGCCTTTTGGGTATAAATACAATCGTGGATTTCCCTTCGTTGTAGATTTCTTTGCTTCTGATAAAGCGGGACCTTTATCTGTGTGCCCTCGATAAAGTCTTGTCTAAAATTTACGCCAAACAAAAATTTATTGTATTGCTAATTTTATGTTTTATTTTGGCGCGTTTTTTTTTCCCTGTCTTAATATTTATAGTTGTTTGTTTAACGAACTTGGACACCGCCATAAGAAAGGTAAATCGATTTTAATGCTTCCATTTTTATTTTTTGTTTTTTAATTTATAAGTTCTCAGAAATTAATCAAAATCCAAAAATTTTAAAGAAGGACTCGAAGCTTCATATAACGTTCCTTTAGTTTACATATAGTTTTACATATAGTTACATATAGTTTTAATATAGTTTTACAAAATATGCTGCTCGGTAGCAATATAATTTAACATCGTACTGATAAAATGATCGAAACTATCAAACAACAACTGATCTCTGAATTAAGGGTTAATTTGCCATACATTCGGATGAGTCTACTTTTGGAAGGAATAGCGTTTTAACGATCCATATGCGTTGTTATAGTGATGCTAAAGAAAAATTTATCAGAGAAGTGTTTTTGCGCAAAGCTTCTCGAAATATGTGCGAGAGGAGAAGACACATTTCCTTGTTTTGAAAACAGCAGTATGATATTCCTCCGTCCAACAACATTATTTCAAGTCTGATGTTGTTGCCATCTTGGGCAGGCAGGGGGAAAAAAATTCTGAAAGCTATCAGATTTCATATTACGCTCAAAGCGGCGTTTTTTTTAACGTTTTCCATGTTACCTTTATTTATTAAATATTATGTTCTTCGCACTTAAGCCATGAAATTAAATTCAACAACAATATCACAAAATATTTAAAAAGAGCGTATCTTTAAAATTTCCCATACACAGTCCGCGCGCTGGAGATAAAAATGTTTTTTCCCCTCCCCCTCGTACAGCTTTGTTATTGCTCGCTTTGAAATCGTTGAGTTTGCTAATAAAAAATCCGTAAACGTTTTACAAAATATGAAATAGATAATAAAACAAATTCTAAATGTGGGCTTCCAGATGCCAATATTCGAGTGGTGGACTACGTAATTCAAAATTTGATTCTCTACCGTTATTTTTTTCACAATGCGAGAAACGTACATACTTTCATGCAGACTATTCATTATTTAATTTCTTTAAATAGAATGCACGGCTCTAATATTTGGTCGCAACAATTTGAAAAGTGAAACGCCGTTTTATAGTGGAAGACGCAAAATGCCAAAACGAAATTAGTAGCCTTTCTGGACAAATTGCCCCTTTGGGCTATAGAAAGGGAAATTGAGATTTTTCGGATTACTGGGTATACCGGTCACATTTTAAAATTAATGGCTAAAAAAAGAAGCAGCCTCTTTACCAATAAATACATACTATAAATTCATTGTTGATATAATATAGATGTTGTTGATATAGCATGATATAATATAGATTCGTTAATTATCACTATCTTGTAAAAATTCTCAAAGGAAAGGAAAAGTTGAAACTATTCCAGCCTATTCCAGCATATTCATAATACTGAAATGAAAACAATTTTGAAGCATGTATACTATGTATACAGTAGTTATCTTTAGAGAAATGTTTATCTAGAATCCTCGAGCAATAAAACCGCATCTTACATGTTTTAAGAACTATGTAAATGTTTGTAGAGTTGTAAGGTTTTAGTTAAACTAACAAAGTTTTATTTTTATTTTACTTTTTCTATCCTTTCTCATTTCAACTTCTCGTTAGAATAAGCGCGCGTTTCAGCTTTATGCTAATTTGAAGTGGAGCCAAGGAGTATTTAAGCAAGAGGTAGGAACCTCTCAGTGTGAGAGAGCTTTCAGTCTCAGACCACGTTTACTCTATTCGACGTTCGCCTGACTAGCTAGCATTTAAATTCTAAGCCGTAGCGCTTTTACGTGATTGTTTATTGAAGTAATTCCAAGTGCGTCAGTATCAGTTAAATCTTGCTACGCACCATTTAGTTTAGAGGCCAACCTCGCGTTATAGCTCTGCGAGCAACAACTATTTAATTTCTATTTAGCTTTAGTTTGAATATTATTTGATTGTTCATTTTAGACCCAAGTGCGGTCTCTACTTTCTGTATCCCTCCCGAGTTGGGAAGTGGTTGTAAATAATTGTGATTTAATAAAAGAGGATTTTAAATCCCTTTCAAGTGCAGTTCTTCTACCACTTAATCACAATAGTCTACCACAGAACAAAACTGCATTCAGCTCCCTGTTCAAGATCAGGACTTTAAGCCGTCACGAAGATGTTTTCCAAGAATATGCACCGAACACTCAGTCCTGACAGAGTTAACATAAGATATTTGATTGAAAGTAATAAAGTATTTAAAATAAGGCTACTGCTTCCAATCTTAAAAATAATTGCAAGGAAAATGAAGTAACTTATTAGAAAGCGAGCAGCTAAGAGGAATTCAGTAAAAAGTAAACGTAAAGTTGATACAAAATCTCTCAAAATGGAGAGAGGGAATTACTCGAGAATGGAAACAATAATGAATAATTTGCCAGCCTTTCTAGTACGTTTCCTTTTGTCCTCATTCAATTTTCTTAACACAAATCTGCTCAAAGAATTCCATAAGTTCACAATTTGCATTCAATTATTATAATTAAAATTCAATAAAGATATAAATAAATATTTAATATGTTGTTAAATTAATAATAATCAGTTAAATAAAAGAAATAAAATATCGTATCTTGTTTTATTTGAGGTTCTGACTGAACCTACAGCTTCGTACAAAAACTAAGAAATAGCTCAGCCGGCCTTCGGCTGAATTTAGAGCCTAAATATACAGTATACCATACTAATTCAATGGAAGAGGAGAATTACTTTTTCTCCAGCACACCACTGGAAAAAGGTAAAACGATTAAAGGGTCACTAATGAAAATATACGGAATGCTAGAAACAATATGAGAGCATAGTAAGAAATTTTAATGGAGAATTGTAGCTTCGAAAACAAACAAAGAAGAATCCAACGCTTACTGATCGCGATCCCTGCCAATATAAATCTAGCTCTTAAGCGGAATACGAAAAAAAAAAAAAATGCCCCGAATCCGAGGACACCACAAGAACAAATACATTTACTTCCAAAAGTTAAGCACGAAGAGGAAAATGCTAACTTCCGGAAGCCAGTCAGAATTGAAGAGGATGCAATTCGCTGCAGAGGTAGATGGAAGTAAGCAAATATGTTAGGTAACAGCCAATCGCGCTTTCATGTCAAGAAATATACAAAATAGGCAGTCTTATAAGAAGCCAGCTTTATGAAGGGTTACAGAAGTTGATTGTAAGTGTTGATAGAAGGTGTTTAAAACTTTCGTACAATTTGTTTTCAAGGCATACGTGTTTCTATGACTTCCAGAAGACGAATGGAAGATTGAGTTCTGGCATGCTGTGAGGCGCATTGAAGCAGGACAGTCGATCACAGATGTTGCTCTTTTCTTCGGCCTTCATCATTCTGTAATTTCACGTTTATGGAAACAATTCCAAACCACACAGACAGTTGCCCGAAGGCTCGTAAGCGGTCGCCCAAGTGTTACAACCCCCGCGGAAGATTGATACATTTCTATTGTACCAAGAGGAATCGCAGAGCGACTTCCGCACGTGTGACATCTATGGTTACAGCGTTTATTGGTAAGGCGATATCTGCAGCTACTGTACGCCCGGGTACCTCAAGTTTGTGTTCCTCTATCCGTCCAATCAAGAGGGACACGATTATAGTGGTGCCGGGAACATTGCAATTGGAATGTGTGTGACTGGGGCAATGTCATGTTTACTGATGAGTCAAGATTTGCTCTGGAGCCAGATGCTAGCGTATAAGGATATGGCGTGAACAACGAACACGCAATCAGTCTCAAAACATCACCGAATATCACGCATTCCGAGCGGAAGCATTATGGTGTGGGCAGGATTTCATTAGGATTCCGCACCGACCTGCACATCTTTAAACGGGGTTCTTTGACGGCTGTCGGTATCGAAATGAAGTCCTAGAGCCCATTGTGAGATTGTGCGCTGCAGCAGTTGCCTCTACTTTTGTTTTAATGGACGATAACGCACGTCCCCATAGAGCTGACATCGTCGATGACTACCTGGAGAGTGAAGGGATTGCGCGTATGGCGTGGCCAGCATATTCGCCCGACCTTAATCCCATTGAAAATCTTTGAGATGCTCTCGGGCGTGCTGTATTTTCACGTTTCCCACCTCCAGCCACTCTTATTGAGCTGGAAACTGCTCTACAAGAAGAATGGCGATTGCTTAATTCTGCGGTGGTTGACCACCTAATGGAAAGCATGGTCACAAGGTGTGAACTTTGTGTACAGATGAGGGGGGATCACATACCCTATTATGTCCTTTTTTTCATTTTATGCTGTTTATTTTCCCTTTATACATAATTCTGTGTAAGTCTCCAATATGTCATTATCTGATAACTTACAAAAAATTAATATTGTTTTCATTTCTGTATCTAATTATTGATTTTGTTTTACACATAAATATATATGCTACTTTCCTACCGGATTTTGTGTCAATCAAAGCAGTATTTGTTGATTTTTTTGCATTTTACATCTTCGTGCTTAACTTATGGAAGTGAGTGAATAAGGCCTTCATAAGTGACAATTTTTGTCCTCGGTATTTGGTTACACATTTCAAGTCTGCAGTAACTCTGCTGTGAGAGGTCACTAACACTGTACATGGAAGACTGTTAATACTTTCGGGAACAAAACATTTTACCCGCCTTCTTAAATTTATTGCACTACTTGGAAAATAAGGCTTTAACACGTAGATGGGGCTTTTCTTTCCTTAAAAGTTTTAACTTCCGTCACAAAGAGTTTGTTCTCTAGAGAAAGACAGGCATGTACTCGGAAGTTATAATCAGTTTTATAGGTATATTTATTTTTAAAATAAATTTTTCTGCTGAAACTGTACTTCACTTGTGCAAAAGAAGTACTTGAGCCCTTTTATTTAGGGCTCTGGGTAGAATTAAGATTTACCTCAGAAACTGAGAAGTATTGGAGCAGGCGCCAGTGGGCTCCAGCGCAATTTAAGCTCTGGTTTTCCATGTCTTGAAAGCGCGACTAAGGATATACATTCTTTGCAAAAATATTGAAGCACCAAGAAGGACTTTTGCGATCGTGACGAAATTTGGTATGTAAAAATATATTGATCGAACACGCAAATGAACAAAGTTTCAAGGAATTGCGATCATAGCGCGCATTACTAATGCGCAATTCGCAAAGTATAAAACCAGTAACAGAGGCTGAAAATGTATCTTTTTTTTGTTCTGCCTTTGTAATTCCATAAAGAAGCAATTAAAGATGCCATTACGACGATATCGAAGACCTTACAGACAACTAAACGACTTCGAACGTTGTCAAATTGTAGGGTTGCATGAAGCTGAGTGATTATACCGAGCAATAGGCTGCCACCTGTAGCGTACAGACACTGCTGTGCAAAGATGTTGGCAGAAATGGTAGCTACAAGGAAATTGCCGACGAAACGAAGGTTCTGGAAGACCAAGGAGCACAAACGCGAGGTAAGATAGGATGATTGTTCCTCAGGCCCGAACCTCCCCAGAGGTATCATTGTCGACTATTCAACGAATTATAGTCACGTCTATACCTCCCGTGGTACCGTCCACTATCTCACGGCCCTTGTCTGAGGCGGGTTACGCTCACAGAGGCCTTTAAGACGTTTGCCTTTGACCCCACAACATCGGCGGGGTCGTCTGGAGTGGTGTCGCAGCCGATCATCATGGCTGCCATCAGACTGGCATCGTATTGTGTCCAGCGATGACCTTCTTGAAGCAGATGACCACCGTGTTCGTGTCTGGAGAGGAGGGGGCCAGCGATCCCAATCAGCCTTTGTTTTACAAAGGCATACAGCCATAACCTCTGGTGTGATGGTGTGGGGCGCTATTTCTTATGATAGCAGGTCATCTTTAGTCATCCTCCGTACATCTTTAACAGTTCAACGGTATGTTGATACCATCCTGCGGCCGGTTGCATTACCCTTCATGGCACTTCATCCTGGGACCATTTTTCAACAGGATAATGCCAAGCCACATACCGCTCGCATATCTCTGGACTGTCTCCGTAAGGTTGATACTCTTCCTTGGCCAGCAAGGTTAATAGGCCTTTCACCAATCGAGCATGGTTGGGACATGGTAGGCTGCCAGATTCGGTCCCCACAAAATATCGCAGACCTGGAGCGACAGCTGATGGATGCCTGGTAGAATGTGTCGCAGGATGCATTAGGAACCTCTACCACTCCTTGCCTCGACGAATTCAAGCATGCATGGGCTGTTCGACCAACTACTAATTTGAACCCTCAATGGATGATTGTGAGTCGTGAACAGGTACTATGATCTTAATATTTTAATCATTTTATTATCTGTGTATGATCTATACACATATTCAATTTTATCAAAAACTACCACTTCCTTCATGGTGCTTCGATTTTTTTGCAAAAGAGCGTATATTAGATTTATCAATAGTATTTTTCTAACATACGTATTTTGACACAAAATTGGACTTCTTCTGAAATGACATGAAAGGATTTTTTTTTCATATTTTGATTATATGACTCGAATTATGTCTGAAAACCAAATTTAGTAAAATCTGATGTGAAATGTAATCAATTCGAAAATTTACCCTTGGCGCACTTCACAGTTTCCTACAATCTATTTCCCTTTCTCTGTCATTCTACTAGAGCGGGGAAAAGTTTCGCGTTTTCTTTCTTGCATATACTCGTATTTTTACTTCATATTATATTTTTAAATCATAGTTATTAATTTATATTTTTTAAAGAATTTTATTTTAATTATTTGAGTTGCGTAGTTGAATTATAGTTCTTCAAATAGTTATTTTAAAAACCTCTATTTATTCATTCGCATTGTGTATTCTAAGCATATTTTATTCATATGAAGGTTTTTTATTTGAATAACATTTGTTTCGAACGAATATTTTTTCACTCACGATGTCTTTGAAAACTTCATTCCGAATTAATAATTTACAAGAGAAAATAAGCACAGTTAATGCGTCTTTCATTAGGCCTTTCAGAAAAGATATATAAATGAGAAAATTCTATTGTCTACATTTTAATTTAGAATTATATACATACAAACAATTTTCCACTGTACCATTGCTTTACACAATTTTATCATCCTATATTCGGACCCACAAGCGGCCAAGCCGCTGAACACTGGTAGTTCGAATCCCACGAACGGGACGCATGCATGGGCGCCTTCGTGGCTTTCTCCATGCGCAACGTGTATACCAGTCAGTTAGTTCCCTTAGAAAGTCTTCCACGAAGACATCCCTCCCTTCAGGCAGTAGCCCTCGAGTCTTTGCCGTAATTACATAATCCAAACCAAACCATCATCCTACATTTGGTTTGTTAAAATATTATCCATAATTCTGAATAAGTTCAAATTTTTCGCTTTTCAAATCAACAAAATGAAATAGCATAATATAAAAAAGACAGATAACCCTAGTGTGCTTTGCCATAATCTCAATAAACCATAAACCAACCCTATCACAGCTTTCAGGTAACCCCAACCCAGGACCCCGGACCCCGACGCTGACTGCCGTACCAAAAGGCCCGGGTTCGAATCCCCGAAAAGGCATAGATGTTTGTAAATGTATAGTGTCTCTGCGGCATGGAGGCACTCTAAATATGCGGCGGGTTGGAAGTCCTTTCGAGAGTTTGGTGATAGGAGAAGAAGGGTGAGAGACCCTCGGACATATCCCCCGGGTGCTCTCCATCAAAATTGGGGGCGGAACCGAGCAAAGTCGTACTGTCACCTGTCCAACGACGGGCGCAATCTTGCACTCCTTGCAACGATGAATTTTGTGGGCTTGTTCTGATGTTACTGTCAGACAAGTGAGATAAGTCACAGCAGTAACAGCAAGAAACCCTTTGTTATCTCATTTATTTGAGAAAAATCCCTTTTTTCTTCTGAAATAAAAATTTAGTTAGGTTTACTAATTATGACATTCGATATGATTATAAATGCAGCAGTTAGACTCTTAAGGATAAAAAATCTTAGTTTTATTTCATACCGCTTTATCTTTAATTAGAAACGTAATTAAAAACTAAACTTGATTTCGAAAAATCTATTAATTTTGTTTGCAGGTAAACTGAAAAATAGGCCTTATTGAATAAAACGTAGTGCTAGATAGTCCATTTTTATACAACTTATATTTCTTAAAAGAAATTTTTTATTTGCCGACATGCCAATACACTCTGTCATACAATATATCTATATCTATATCTATATCTATATCTATATCTATCTATCTATATATATATATATATATATGCACACAGAAAGAAAGAAATTGCAATCACAGAAGTTAACATGTATGTAGTGTATGAGGATATAACCAAATGATTAAAAATTCAGAATGAAAGATCGTTTAACTAAAAAATTTTAGCATGGAAAAGGCCGCAAATCAGTAAGTAGTATTGCCACCTCTGACAGCTATACAAGCTGAAGCACGGCGTGGCATCGAATCAAGTAAGTCCCTATACACCCCTGCGGAAGACCATGACATATTCTTTGCAATTGGGCAGTTAATTCACCAGCATTCCGGGACGGCTGCAGTTGCCTTCCAAACATGTCCCAAACGTGCTGTATTGGCGAGAGGTCCGGTGACTGGCAGCCCAATGGATCCTTGAAGTCATATCCTTGAAGACATTGTTGAGAGAGTGGCGCAGTGTGTGGATAAGCGTTGTCGTGCTGATAAATAGCACCTGGGCGACTTGATAGCATAGGCAGCACAACCGGCGTTAAAATGTCATCCACGTAACTTCGAGCCGTCATAGTGCCTTGAAGGACGACTAGAGGTGATAGTGTGTCCCAGCAAATCATTCCCCACACTGTCACACCTTGTACAATCGCCATATGCCGCTCGACAGCAAATGTTGGATCGGACCGCTTGTCTGGCAGTCTCCGCAGGCGTGCGCGTTGATCATCAGAATGGAGAAGGAATCCGGATTCTGCTGAAGATCACACGCCTGTCTGTCCCACTCCAGCTTGCCCGAGTTCGGCAAAAATCCAATCGACACTGCCTATGATGTGGGGCCAGTGAAAGGCGTCTTAATGGACTTCGGCAGCTTATACCAGCGTCTACCAGTCGTCTCTGAATGGCTTCTTTTGATACCACTGCATGCCTGGAAGGTGGTCAATGAAGTCGAATCAATGCTAGCGACGTTTTAGTGCGGAAGTGGCCGCTCTCGTGCTAATTTGTGTTCCTGACGCTTTGACCCTCCGCGACGGTAGACTATCCCTTCCGTGATTCACTGTCGCAAACACTGAGCAACTACCATATCGCTCCGAACGAGGCGGTGGCCGATACGTCTGTTCGACCAACTTGCTTCTCTGAGACCTACTGTACGCCTCTTCTTAAAGGTCCAACAACTGTTCGTACTGCCGCCGGTTACGTCTCAAAGGTATCTCTTGTCACAACACCACCCATCTAAGTCGACAGATCTGTTTGAATAGTCCTACGGCACGACCAATCATGCTTGTAAACACGAGCACTCATGCTTGTAGTCATTTGTATCATTCGCGCCGAAATTCAAATCATTTGTATATCTTTTATTAGACTACATTTCTGTCGCGTTTCATGAGTGTGGCTCGATTTCTTAGGGGTGCATATATATATATATATATATTTAGTGATACAGCATATTTGGAAAATTTTGCAAAATAAGATTGTTAAAATTTTAAGGAGAAAAGGTTTATTATATTCACACCAAGCAATACAGATTTTAAATTCCAGCTTCAATTAGGTACTTTAAGTTTTCAAAAAATGTTAAACTGAAGCTGTCCATATACATAAATAACAGATTCTAATTTGTGTGAGTTTCTGTACAGCAAAAATAAACCCTTTGCTGTCATAAATAATGCCTTGTTATTATTAACGAATGTCTACTAACCTTACTTATTTGATAACTAGGTGCTTTAAGTCCTTGTGCGAGTTCTGCATTTCTAATGCTTCCAAGCGTAGATGATATATTCAAGACAGCAGCTTTACGTACACTCATTCCACCACTGTGATATGACGCAGCTTTCTCTAGGAGAGGCAGCATTGTCTAGAACAAGACCACTTCTAGTAAATATTAATGAATAAAAAATGATTAATATTTAGTAAATCATAACTAATTATTTCTTAAGAATAAAGAAAGTGTTTACTTGCAAAACCATTAGAGGAGCTACTGTATTCACTCTAAAATGTAATTCTAAGTTTTCAGGAGTTACGTAAGGGAGAGCTTCTTCCTGTAGAATGCCAGCATTATTGATCAGGAGTGTAAGACCTCTGTCCCCCACAATCTCTTCGACAATAGTCCGAGCTATCTCCAGTTCTTCTTGTAGCGTTACATCTGTAAAGAGAGTTTCAAACTGAACGGTAAAAAGATGAAATGATCGGAACAATTTTTTCGTACTACAATACTTTAGTAAAATTATACTTCTAATAATTCATTCCTATATAAAACATCTTATTCGTGAGACATCTGTGGAAAACTTCCCATGATTAAGACTAGTTTTGATAATTAAATATACTATATTGTATTAAAAGTTTTATTAATGTCTATCGGAATCCTTCAAACACAAATCTGTTGTTATTCAGTGACATCCAAAATATTACCTATGTGTTTTTACATCACTTATGATTACATCACTTATCTGACGATAACATCAGAACAAGACCACGAAATTCATCATGGCAAAGACAGCAAGATTGCGCCTGTCATTGGCAAGAGCCTTGATCACCATTTGAGTGACAGCACGACTTCGCTCAGTTCCGCCTCCCCCCAGTTTTGAAGAAGAGCAACCCGGGGAGACAGGTCCGAGAGTCTCTTAGCCCTCTCCTCCTACTACCAAAGTCTCGAGGACTTTTGTAGCATATTTAGAGTGCTTCCATGCCGCAGAGATGTGATATAAATGCAAATGTGAGTTTGTTACGCTTTCACGCCTTAATTACTTAGTCGATCATCATGAAATTTTCAAGAAATATTTTTGATATTGTTACGTGCGTACGGGTTCGTTATACACTGACTACCAATAAGCATTTGGACACCTGTGATAGAAAAGAAAAACTAACTTTATTCAAAATCAATAGTTGGTAGAGCCTCCACGAGAGGTAATTACAGCGTCACCCTTCGAGGCATACTTTCCACAAGTCTTTGTATGACAGCTAGTGATATATTCTTTCACTAGGCTTGGAGAAGACATAGAAGTTACTTCACCGATTTTGCACGGGTAGTGCACCCCTGAATTCGGCGATGCAACTCGTCTCAGAGGTTCTCGATAGGGTTCAGGTCTGGATTCTGGGCAGACCAGTCCATTCGACGAACTCCATTGGCACCATACCAAGCCTTGGTTAACGTCGAAACATGATAACTGGCATTGTCGTCCTGAAAGTAACAGGGGTCCAACCCATAAAAGTGCCACAACATAGGAAGCACATTGTCATCCAAAATAGTGCAGTAGGCATCGGAGTTGAGCTTACCATGAATGGGGACCAAGGGTCCCAACCCATATCAGGAGAAACACCCCCAGACCATAATTCCACCTCCGCCGAACTCGACCGTTGGCCCAATGCATTCTGGCAGGAGACGTTCTCCAAGTAGACGCCAGAACCAGACCCTGCCATCCGAACGGTAAAGGGTGAACCTTGATTCGTCACTCCAAAGAACCCGTTTCCACTGATCTACGGTCCAATTTCGATGTGCTTTGCACCACATTAACCGAGCAGCGCGCTTGGACTTTCTGATCAAAGGCTTATGGGCAGCAGCACGACCATGAAAACCAAGCAGATGTGCTTCCTTACGGATGGTATTCATTGAAACAATACTCCCGGATGCCTGTTGAAACTCCTCGCGGATGAGGGCCATCGGTTGGGTGCGGTTCTTCCGAATTTCTCTGGACAGCACTCGTCGGTCTCTATCTCCCCCTTTCGTTGGTTTGCCGACTCGGGGCACATTCCGACAATCACCGATCACCTTCCACTTCTGAATCACATAGGCCACTGTCGATTTTGGGTACTTCAGATCGCTAGATATGTCCCTTAGGGATCGGCCACATTTGTGATACCCCATAATCATACCTTTCTCGAAATCAGGGAGTTCCAAACTGCAAGGCATCTTGCATGCGACTAAAGCCGATGCTGTTTCCGACACGATATATACAGGCGGAGCCCGTTACGTACCTTAGGACCGCAAATATCGTTATTTGCATAGGTGTCCAAATACTTATTGGTAGTCAGTGTATATTGAATGCACAAGTCGTAAAAAGTTAACAAAAATTTATTCTTTCCACAAGAAATAAATTAAAATGCTGAAATATTTCTTCACAGATATTCGCACAATATCATAATATGTCAAACGTTTAGCAAAAACTCAGTTCAAAACAGATAAAATGACTCTATCTCACAGCGAAATCGCTACAATCAATAACAGCATTAAGTAAACAAACAACAGTTCGCTTTTTACAGCTACAACTACAACAGCAACAACAACAACTGAGATGAGGTGTTTCAATTCGGCTTTTATAAGCTTTTTAATTATCAATAGAACAATCTCGATTTTTCTAGATTTTTCTGGATGGCAACAGTAATTACGAGATATTTATTTATTAGGCATTAAATGAGGCATTAAATGCGCGCGCTCTTTTATTTTTTATTTTTGTTTGACGTAGCTTTCTCTTCAAAAATCGTCTGCGTTGCTAAGGCAACATGAAGCAAATCTAATTACAATTCAAACAATTCTAAATAAATAGCCAAATAAATGTGAAATTCGTAACATTGCCCCCTTCCCAAGGACTGCACGTCCCGGGCAGTACAATCCTTGGACAGGAAGCCAAACTTACAACTAAGGCATCAGTGCTATAATAAACATTACTTTATAATAACAAAATAAACAATAATTGAAATAAGTAACTTTCAGCAAATTAAATTCTATTCAACGCTAAATACAATTCAAATACTATCAAATACTATTAAATACAAATGCTATCAAGTGCAAATACTTATCAAATACTAAACAAATACAAATCAATACTAAATACAAATAGGACCATGATCTTATACTATTTACAATTATGCACACTACGTACTATGGCCTTAGTAATGAACTAACCTGTCGTAATGAACGACTTTAGGTTTAGAGTTCGATGACTTACGGATCCGAACCACGACGTCGTTCAGCCTGTTTAGGACTCTGTAAGGACCATCCCAAGGTGACTGTAGTTTCGGAGAAAGTCCTTTTCGACGAGTCGGATTCCATAACCACACCTTGTCTCCTTCGTTGAAACGATGTCCAGTAGCTCTCGTGTCGTAGCGGGTCTTCATCTTCTCCGTCGCCAAGTTGACTCGCTCTCGTGCAAAGTTGTGCATCACTTCAAACCGGGCCTGGAGGTCTTGAATGTATTCCTCAGGCGATGAAGGCGCATCCGGAGGGCGACCATGACTCGCTCCCGTGCAAAGTTGTGCGTCACTTCAAACCGGGCCTGGAGATCTTGAATGTATTCCTCAGGCGATGAAGGCGCATCCGAAGGGCGACCAAACAAAAGATCACATGGCAGACGAAGGTCACGACCGAAGAGCATCTGAGATGGGCAATAGCCGGTAGTCTCGTGGACAGCACTGCGGTAAGCCAGTAAAAATAGTGGTAACTTCTTGTCCCAGTCCTGTTGGTTTCTGGAAACCATTACTGTGAGGTTATTGAGGATGGTTCGATTAAACCTCTCTACCAAGCGGTCTGATTGGGGATGTAAAGGCGTCGTTTGGGTTTTGTCAATGCCGAGTAGCTTGCAGAGTTCTTTGATTACAGCTGAGGTAAAATTCCTTCCCTGATCGGAATGTAACTGAAGAGGAACTTTGAAACTGGAAATCCACTGCTGTATCATCATCTCTGCTACTGTGACAGCCTCTTGATCAGGAATAGGATACGCTTCAGACCACTTGGTGAAGTAATCAATGACAACGAGGATGTATTTGTTGAAATCAGCAGTTCGTGGCAGAGGTCCTAAGATGTCAAAGGCGATACTTTCAAAAGGTGCTCCTACATTGTAACGTTGCAGCTTCCCCCGGCTGCGTTTCTTCGGTCGTTTCCGACTTGCACAGGCATCGCAAGATCGGCACCACTTTTGTACGTCATCCTTTGCATTATTCCAGTAGAAACGCTCCCGAACTCTCTGCAAGGTCTTCATTATTCCGAAGTGACCTCCTGCAGGGCTGCTATGTAGTTCTTTAAGGACGTCTGGTATCCGGGATCTTGGGAGTAGCAGCTGCCATCGGAATGTCTTTCCATCATCCGATTCGAATTTCCGGTACAAGACACCGTTTCGAATATGGAATGAGTCCCAGAGAGCCCAATATTGTTTTGTCGTGGGACTGTAGCTCGAAATGTCCTGCCAGGTAGGTTTTCTGTTTGAGGTCTCCATTAACTCAATTATGGGTTAAATATAACGGTCTTCCGGCTGGTCTTTCCTAAATTCCTTGTCACTCCATGGGTCTGGATCAGCCGATGTTGATGTTGTAATTTGCCGTGCGACTGGCTTAACCAGTTGGTATTTAGCTTCGACCCTGGAACAATATCGGCAGTTTTCTGGGCAAGGTCTTCTAGACAAGGCGTCAGCGTTTCCGTGCGACTGTCCCTTGCGATGACGGATAGTGATGTCATATTCCTGGAGTCTCTGTATCCACCTGGCTATCTGACCCTCAGGATTCTTGAAATTTAAAAGCCAGGCCAATGATGCATGAACTGTGCGGAGCAGGAATTTTCTGCCGTATAGATAATGATAGAAATGTTCTACGGCTTTGACTATGGCGAGCAACTCTTTTCTGGTGACACAGCAATTCCTCTCGGGTTTAGATAGGCACTTGCTCCAGTAAGCCACTATTCTTGGCCCTCTATTTCTTGGGACAAAACAGCGCCGACACTTTCATTACTTGCATCCGTGTCGAGAATAAATGAGCTGTCGAGCTGAGGATACGTCAGGATTGGAGCAGATGTTAAGACTTCATTCAGATTTTTAAAGGCATTCTCATATTCTTTTGCCCACACGAACTTTTGCTTGCTCTCTGTCAGCTTGTGAAGGGGTCTTGCGAGGGAAGAAAATTCTTCACGAATCTCCTATAGTAGGTGCAAAGCCCTAGAAAGCTTCTCAGCTGGTGGACATTTTCGGGACGTCTCCAGTCTTTAACTGCTGACACTTTTTCAGAATTCGTGCGCACACCTTCAGCAGAGATGACATGTTCAAGGTAAGTCACTTCCTGTCTGAATAATTTGCATTTAGCGGGACTAAACTTCAGATTGGCTTCTTTCAGTTTCTGAAGCACCTTTCTAAGATTTTCCAAATGTTCTTCGAAACTCTTTCCGACGATGATGATGTCATCCAGGTATATCAGGCAGGCTTCGTTGAAAAGACCTTTCAAAACAATCTCCATGTGTATTGTTTGTGTAATGCATCTCCATGTGTAATGTAATGCAATTCTTCGCAAGAAATCCAGATAGCCTGTTAAACTTATAAGGTATTTCTCCCACTTTCTTCACATGCCTTCGTGGTGTAGTACACATGCCTTCGTGGTGTAGTACACTTCACATGCCTTCGTGGTGTCCGTGGGTCGAGTCCCGGCGAAGGCGTTGCTCATTTTTCATGCTTCCTGCTTCGAAATAACCTAATGTCGCTACACTAGCGCCCGAACTAAAAAAGGTGGTGAATGATAATTCTCCACCACCAGGATTTGGCGATTAGGTTCCCCAAACCCCAGTCGCCCTTTAAAAAGGGAAGTATGTAAGGTATTTCTCCCGCCTTCTTGGCATGCCTTCGTAGTGTAGTGGTCAGCATGCTCGGCGCGTATTCGAGGCGTCCGTGGTTCAAGTCCCGCCTAAGGCATTGCTCATTTTTCATCTCTACTGCTTCGAAATAAACCTAATGTCTCTACACTGGCACCCGAACTAAAAAGGGGTGGATGATGAATCTCTACCACCGGGATTTGGCGACTGGGTCCCCCAAACCCCAGCCGCCTTTTAAAAGGGGGAGTATATAATGCCTTCTTAGCATGCTTCCGTGGTGTAGTGGTCAGCACCCTGGACGCGTATTCCAGAGGTCCGTGGTTCGAGTCCTGGCGAAGGTGGTGCTCATTTTCATGTCTCCTACTTCGAAATAATCTACTGTCTACACAACTATTCCAAAAAGAGTACTCATTCACCGTTAAATCATAATTTTCTTTTTAAAAAAAAACCTGAATCGTTTTTCGCTTCCCCCCCCCGTAAGAGAATCTGTCAGTCTTCTTTGAATCCCCTTTTATTTTTTTCTTCAACTGTGGAAGTATTAAATTTTTTTTGAAGGGAAATGGCGTAAACAAATGCTCATGAAGCGAGATAACACGTTTATTGTCATATGGCCTAAAACTCATAAACTCCGGAAACTCACGCAGTTCTGTATTCTTCATTGACGATAATGCACAGACTTTTATAAAAAAATGTAAAAAAGTGAAATAATATTAATTTGTAAAAGATTAAAGGGCATTTTATTCTTTTCCGGAAAATCCAAAATAAAGATTTCAATTCCTGTTCATGGAATCTAAAAAATGCGAGCGTCTGGTAAAATTATATCTAAGTATTAGCTGGGTCATGTGGTAACACAACTACAGATCAATTAAGAACTTTTATTTAGAAAACGTGCAAATTGTTACGATGATCATTTCCTATATCGGTAGTAATTTTTTTAAAAGTAACTTACCCATTTTTATTAATATAACTTTAGACTTCACAGATGAATGTTGGATACGTTTTAGTTCCTGAAAAGGAAAACTTTTCGTTAAAACTGAAGAGGAATTTGGATTGTACATAATTTTATATGCATTAGTGGTTTTATATTCACTTATAATTGCAGACCTAACTACACTATTTGTTTTATGCATTTATAACTACTCGATTTGTTACATATGATTGCATAACTAATCTAAGAAATTTATGCATTCTATGAAAAAAAAAAACTATATTTAGCATTTATATATTATCTTCTCATCTTCTTTCTTTCTTTTAAAAAGAATTTAGCTTATAAAAGTTCTCCATTTCCTTTGCTTTTCCCTTGCTTTCGGGAGATGCCAGAATTTCCGGGCGAACTATTGTAATTAAAATATATTGGAATGATTCATCAGCTAATTCTGGATACAGAAAAGCAAGGCTTTTTATGGAAGAGGGATATTAATTGATTTCAGTGTTCCTCCTCCTGACGAAGGGGCATTGAAGTTAATTGAATTCCTCTTCTTTTATATTCTTTAAAGTTCATTAATTTTTTTAATTAGGGTTTTACTTGTTTGAAGTATTTCATTAAATTCTTTTATACATTTTCGAAAGTTATTACTTATGAATTTCAATTTTCGGTCTTTGTGTAAAATTGACTCTAAATTTCTTACTTTATATGTTTACTGATATATGTATGAAATAATAAACACAAAGTTAGAAGTCATAACTAGCAGGAATTTTGGTGTCGTAGAATACTGAGATGCCGATTCACACTGAATGAGAAATTTGGCAGTCGAGGCAGATTAAATCTTCATTTTATTTTCTGTAAACATATTGCGGCCACAAACAACTTGGCACATTATTTGTGCCTATTTCAAGAGGTTTACATTTTTGATAACTTTGCAGCAAGAAGAAAGCAGCAGACAGCAATCCAGCTAGGCCGAAGAATAGCGGGCAAGTGCGTTACGTTCGAGGTGAAATCTTAATTCAAACTGAGTTAGTTTTGGTTTACAATGCATTTTGATTGGATATTTAATATTGCGATAAAACTATTCGAGTTTTAGTTCCATTTACATCACCGGAATTATGTAAGAATCATATGACATAAATTAATCTAGAAATGACGCAGTGCAGAGAGAGGATACTATTTTTAGAATTCAGAAGGGAAATTTGCTTTGCTAATTTAATCTTTTACATATTCTTTAGTTTTCTTACATATATATATATATATTCGAAATAAAAGTAATTAAAAGTAAATTAAAAAGCCTATGACTAGCGCTAAAGCTGCAAAGTAATAAATCAACAATTTATAATAAAACTCTCGTATATACCATCTCCAAGGAACAGAAATTTCATTTACAATCCTGAATGAAAAAAAAAAAGCTTAGTTAGTATTTTAATTAGTATTTTAAATTACTATTTTCAAGACGTCCTTTTTTTAAAAACATAAAAATCTGCTAAGAAAAATCTTTACTCACAAAAATACCAAACTCAAAAGTAAAAATTTTTAAGTGTTGAAATAGTAGCTATTGTCATTGGTCGCAGATTAATGGACTTATCATGGGGATAAACCAATCTACTATCAATTAACAACAACTAAATTAAGAGAGAGTATTTCGTCTTACTTCCAAGTAAGCGTCAAATAATTTGCTAGATCCAAATCATAAGTCACAATTAATATTCAATCAAAATAAAGACACTAGTTCACTTAAGTCAAAAGAATCCTGTTAAACAAAATAAATAGCAAATAATCTTTAAAATTAAAGTTTCTCACTAAGAACACAATTAAACTGAACGGGATGTTTACTTTAGAAGACATATTCCCTATACTCTTATTTTCAAACTCAAAAACAAGAGAATACATTTTAGAATATTAAAAGATAATTCAGAATCATAAGAAAAAAATGGTGCAATCCTTAAAATAAAAGTTTAAAACAAGTAGTTACTTAGAAATTTAAAGATAAAACTAGTAAGTTAAAATTAACTAACTTGCATGCGAAATTTTAAAACCAAATGCCTGGATGTGCAAGTATTAAGTGATGGAAGTAAAAGGGTTGCCGTAAAGTATAGTTTTCCATTTAAGAAAGTTTCTTGAAGATAATACATAGAGAGTAGGCATAATTAATTTGAATTAATTATTCATTTTAATTTTAAAAGTTTTTATTTTATACTGTTTAAATTTTATAATTTTTTGTGTAGAGACATTGGGTTATTTCGGAGCAGGAGAGGTGAAAAATAAGCAACGCCTTCGCCGGGAATCGAACCACGAACCTCTCGGTTACGCTTCGAGCATGCAGACCACTACACCACGAAGGCGTGCGAAGAAGACGGGAGAAATACCTTACATACTCCCCCTTTTAATGGGCGACTGGGGTTTTGGGGACCCACTCGCCAAATCCCGGTGGTGGAGAATCATCATCCACCACCTTTTTAGTTCGGGCGCCAGTGTAGAGACATTAGGTTATTACGAAGCAAGAGAGGTGAAAAATGTGCAACGCTTTCGCCGGGAATCGAACCGCGGACCTCTGAAATACCGGCTCAGTGTGCTGACCATTACACCACGAAGGCACGCTAAGAATGTGGAAGATATACCTTATATTTGTTTTGCGCTCTCAACAGGAAAAGAAGGAAGTGGAGGATATACCAGAAAGGGAGAGTCGATTCAGAAGGCAAATTTCAGCACCTAAGTGGACAAAGGATTATATCATGGAAAATTCAGAGATTTATGAAGAAAATCTTCCAGAAATAAATGAAATTACAAGTGGAATTTAGTGCAGCTGACAATCCAAGAAACAGAAATATGAAGGCTCAACACGCAAGAAAGATTTCCAGGATGATCCTGAAACTTCAAAAGAGGCATTAACTAGTCCAGATGCAGAAAAATGGAAGTTAGCCGTGGAAGAAGAGTTGGAAAATTTAAAACGAAATGAGACCTGGGATATAGTGCCTAGGCCAGAAGAAAGAAAAGTCGTGAAATGCAAGTGGGTCTTCAAGAGAAATCTTAACAAAGATGGACAAGTGGAAAGATATAAAGCTCGTTTACTTGCTCGTGGCTACACCGAAGTCGAAGGAATTACTACAAAGAGACGTTTTCTCCTGTAATAAAAACAAAATCAATTAGAACATTATTAGCATTCTCAGTTGAGCAAGATTGGCAGGTTCATCAACTGGATATTACTGCAGCCTATTTAAATGGAAAATTGAGTGAGACAATTTTCATGGAACAGCCACCCGTGAGTCTGCATGAGAAAACACACAGAGAAGTTTGCTTGCTAAAGAGAAGCCTTTATGGACTTCATCAGTCTGGGAGAGAGTGGAATATCTGTCTCGATAAATTTCTGAAATCAGCGAGCCTAACAAGATCCAGAGCAGATCCTTGTGTTTACAATAAAGAAAAGGAGTTAATCGTAGGTGTGTATGTGGATGATCTTCTTGTAATGTCCAGCAAAGTTTTCATCGTTGAGGAATTTAAGGATAATATTGCAGCCACATTTAAAATCAAGGACTTGGGAGAAATACACCACCTTCTTTCAATTAGGATAAGCAGAAAGGAAGATAGCTGTGTGACTCTTGATCAAAGTGTCTATGTTAGTGAGCTCTTGGAAACAATTAACATGCAGGATGCTAAAGGAGCATCAACGCCATTAGATCCAGGTATGAAATATGCAACAGCCACTAAGGATAACATGTTGAATGCTGAAGGAGCATTAAAATATAGGCAGGCTGTTGGAGGGCTCTTGTACCTAGCAGGAGAAACAAGGCCAGATTTAGCTTTTGCTACTACTTACATGAGCCAATTCAATAATTGTCCAAGCAAGGAACATTGGGCATGCGTACAACATATCCTTCGTTACCTAAAACAAACCAAGGAATTAAAGCTGTCTTTCCAAAAGACTGGAAAAGATTTGGAACTGTTCTGCGATTCTGATTGGGCTGGTGATAAGATTGATAGACGATCATTTAGTGGCTATGTGGTACTACTAGCAGGTGGAGCTGTCTCATGGAGCAATAAGAAACAACAGACGACTGCAATGTCAACATTTGAAGCTGAGTACCTCTCAATGTGCCATGCAGCCAAGGAAGTACCGTGGTTCCAAAATTTTTTAAAGGAAATTGTGGGAGAACATTTTTTAAACTTTCCACAAAGCTTATTTGTTGATAATCAGGGTGCCATTTCTTTAGCCAAAAACCATGTCACTTCAGAGCATAACAAACACATTGAACTCAGGCATTTTTTCTTGAGACAGAAGGTTGAAAAGAAATTGTTGAATTTTACCTATGTGCCGTACAGTTCAAACGCAGCAGACATGTTGACAGTGTGCAAAAGAAAGCCTTGTTCAATCAAAGGTTCCGTATAGGACTGAGGGAAATTTAATTAAGGGGGGAGTGTTGCAAATAACATTTAATTTATGATTATATTTCCCATTTGTATTTTGCAACATATGTGGCAACACGTTTTTTACTTTCCTCCTCTTGGCAACGTTTTTTTTTTCAGTTGTTGTCACGGTTTTTTTACTTTACCGTTTTTCATGTAGAATGTGCTGTGCTGATAACGATTTTGTATTCCAATACATGTTAATCTAGCTGAATCTCTGTTTATTTATTTGTCTCCATTCCTAACGTTAGACTTTGTGCCATGTCCAGAATAAATAACTCAGACTTATGCCATGCATTATTCGTATGACTTCCTGCTACCTGCATCTCCTAAGATAAATGTCATGACTCGGATTGAATGCCTCTGAAGATGAAATGCCATTTTAAAATTGCTTAATCTCCGATTATGCCTATCTATTATTGCCTCCGAATGTTGATGCCATGTGGGCATCATTTCTTTAGGCCTTTGGCAAATAGTCTAATCTACTAATCAAGACTCTATGAAGTCGATGTTAGCCGAAGATTGAAGATCACAAGATCACAAGATAAGAACTTTACAAGCTAAATCCTTCATTAGTCAGTCTACAGTGCCTCTAAGATTGTGAATCAATATAGCTGCTTGTTTACAGTGTAGCAAATCGAGATGTAGGCAGCTATAAACTATTGTTGCTTTACTACATCGATAAGTAATACTTTCATGTTATTTCTTGTTTCAAATTACATTTGGTTCGATTACATAGGTCACGAAATATATATATACAGATTAGTTTGTTGGACATTTTACGCATTGTAAAAGCACATTAATAGCTTACAACCTCTTTTCAAATTACACGTTAAAAATTCTACACTACCCTTTAAAGCATTTAAAAGCACAGTGAATGAATGGAAAAGCGAGAAAGGCACATTAGACATTATGCGTTATGCGGTATTAATTTCTTCTTACTAATTAATTTCATATTAAAGAAACATACTCTGCATATTACAAAGATTACTTAATATATTATATTTCCAGTCATTGTAGTACGTGTGGAACTAAATGTAAAGCGCGAAACACTATGACAAACATAAAATTCACTAAAATAGATTCATTAAGTTATGAGGTATTTTCTCCCTCCTTTCTGCATGCCTTCGTGGTGTAACGGTTAGCACACTCGGCGCGTATTCGAGAGATCCAGGTTCGAGTCCCGGTGAGGACATTGCTTATTTTTCAGCTTCCTGACATAAAAAAATAACCTAATGACAATACAGAGTTAAATAAATAATAATACGATTGAAAATCTTGCAAAAAGTTGTAAGATCCTTGTTATATGTTGTTTAAAATTTATTTACAAACTTTGTTTTTTCCATGTAATCTAATATAAACCAGATTCCACAAATTTATAAACTGAACTAGAAATTCTGTGTAGATATTGAGCTATTATACTGGATGTTAGGTGTGAGGCAATTAGCGAAATGACTTAGGAAAAATTGTGCAAATGCAATTATAAAAGGTACTTTTTAAATAATCGCATTTAGTGCTTAGATAATGAAAGAGATCAAGCAGTT
>KK120478.1:287370-302626 GCA_000611955.2 Stegodyphus mimosarum
GTCTTGCTTTGAAGCTACGCTGGAGAGATTGCTCGGTAGAATTTAGATCAGCGCGTGTCGGCCTTTGTGCCTAGCTTTGCAGAAGTGCTAGACCTTCAACTGTTAAATCAGTAATCTTGCTGAATATCAGCGATAATTAAAAACGCGGTTAGTTAAGATCTCAGAGCCTCGTCGGTAGTGTTTGACATTTGTTCATCTAGTTTCTTATTTTCAGTTTTACCTTGCTTTTAGTTCAACCGCCGAGTTGGCGCAGTTTGTGAGCGTCGAGGAGACGCAGTTGTAATTTTAAAAGTACAATAAAAGGGTTTCAACCCCTTCGCACGTTTTTGTGACTCACTATCCCAGTGACTGACAAGTTGGGCCAGAGAGATCTTACAAACTAAAGATTTGAAGATATTCACAAGTAGAAGAATTACGCTACAGGCCTCAGACTATCCTGCTTCCTAACACAGCGTTGATAACCTAGTGGCAACAACGTAATAGCTGCTACGCCAGCAATAAATAATAATTTTAAACCATCAATAAATAATAAACCGAAGCTGACGCTACAGAACGCACAGAGTTTGCCCACACTCTGACTTTTTCTTCTAGAACTTGGCATTTAAGCCTTTTCTCCCAGTAGTAGAATTTGCATTTTACTTCACACGCGCCCACAAATTTAAATATTTTGGCACTGACAATTAGGGGAATGAAGGCTTATAGGAAAGAAACTTCAAATTAAGTTAAACTGGTTATTTAAAATAAATATAAATCTCTACACACTTTTCAAATTGTTGCCACCAAATATTATCCCCCTTTATTATATTTAAAGAAATTAAATAATGAAGAATGTGCATAAATGTAGGTATGTTTCTCGCACTGTGATAAAACAACGGTATATCTAGAGCCATCCAATTTTGAATATTGAACGTTTTTACCCGAATATGGGCATCTGGAAGCTTAAATTTGAAATTTGGAATTTGTTTTATTATAGATTTCATATTTTGTAAAACTTTAACGAATTTTTGATTAACAGACTCAAGGATTTCAAAGCGAGCCATGGCAACGTTGTATAGAAAAACATTTTTATCTCCAGCGCGTGAGACAATGTATCGGAAATTCTAAAGATATGCTAAATTTAAAATTATTTTGCTATATTGCTCTTGAACTGAATGTTATGGTTTAAGTGCGAAGAACATGATATTTAATAAATAAAGGTAACACATAAAATGTTAAAGAAGCGCCCCTTTGGACGTAATTTAAAATCTGAAAGCTTTTATTTTTTTTTAATTATATTAAAAAGCATCTTCAGTGAGAGCATGAATATGTATTAAGGTAATAGAAATTATTACAAATTGTTATTAAGTATATATAGAGAAAAGTATATATTTTTACTTTCTCTGGTTTTGCTGATACCGAACCGAATATAGGCAAGAATTCAAGCAGCACTCACGTAAATTGAATTGTTTTGTCGAAAAGAAACTAAAGTACAACAGAATGTTTTTTAACTGACAACAAAGGGGACAGCGCCCTTTCAGAATAACTGAATACATATTCCTAGAGCTTACTTCCTCATGTTTTGCGATGCCATCTATAAAAATTGTAGCATATGAAATCCGTCGGTCATGTTTTTGATCTAGCGGCCAAAATGAAATAAATAATATCCAAACCTATGCAAAAAATGTAAAATTAAATCACATAGCACGATTTTATATTTCAGAAAAACAAAATTAAACAGCATTTTAAAACTACATTTTTTATTATCATATGACTATTACGGATTTCATAGTAAATGACACATAACTTCGAATGTCTTCTTGCTTATAAGAGTGTCGCTATAGTTTTAAAAATTCGCCGCGTAAACTATGAAGTTTCATACCGTCATATACGGCCATTAAAAGACCATTTCTCAGGAAAACTTTTGAAAGTCTGAAATTGTTCTTCGGCTTCCTTCCACGTAATTTTCTTGCTCTGAGTGTAGTCTTCATATTCAACCCTCCTTCTTTTCATCATCTTTCTCCTTTCCCATTACATATCCGATTGTTACATCGTCATCTTTAGAGAATGAGGCAGGAGCAGAATTGTCTATATCCCTCCGAACATACACCTCATCTTTCTTGACACTAAACTTCTCCAAACATGTAGGTAAATCCAAGATGTCTGTCACGGGCACCGAACATGATTTAAATCCAAAAGAATTTTCGTCACTCGTTTCGTCATCTACAAACAAGATTTAAAATTAATGATTTAAAAAAAATGTGAAAGGTTTCAGAGCTTAAATTACGTCCAAAGGGGCGTTTTTTTAACGTTTCGCGTGTTACCTTTATTTATTAAATATCATATTCTTCGAACTTAAACCATAAATTCAGTTCAACAACAATATCGCAAGATAATTTAAAATGAGCGTATCTTTAGAATTTCCGCTACACAGTTCCGCGCGCTGGAGATAAAAAGTTTTTTTTTTACTCGTAGAGTGTTGCCATTGCTCGCTTTTAAATCGTTGAGTTTGTTCATCAAAAATTCTTTTAAGTGTTAAAAAATATGAAATACATTATAAAACAAATTCCAAATTTGGGCTTCCAGATGCGTATATTCGGGTGGAAACGTATGTTATTCAAAATTAAATGGCTCTAGGTACCGTTGTTTTATCACACTTCGAGAAATATACATACATTTATGAAGATT
This sequence comes from Stegodyphus mimosarum, assembly GCA_000611955.2. Lineage (NCBI taxonomy): Eukaryota > Metazoa > Arthropoda > Arachnida > Araneae > Eresidae > Stegodyphus > Stegodyphus mimosarum. Next base: position 290,035 of record KK120478.1, read on the forward strand.
CTTCATTATTTAATTTCTTTAAATTTAATACAAGGCGATAACTTTTGGTGGCAACAAATTGAAAAGTGATACAGCCTTTTATAGTGATTCAACGCAAAATCGCAAAACGAAAACAATAGTCCTTCAGGAACAAAGCCCCTTTGGACTAATAAAAAAGATTAAAGTATTTAAAAGTAATTAATACTAATGACATGTTAAATAATTAAAAAGAATAAATAATTAAAACTAATAAAATAAAACTGATATCATCCCAAACACGTGGTTCAACACGTCGTTGCCACAAACATGAAAAAAATGTTGTTGTCACAAAAATAAAAAACTCCAAAAAATAAGGTCGTTGCCACACAATGAAAACGAAACTTTGAAAAAACTCGGCTACATCACTTCCAGTTGTCACGTGATCTAAGATGGCGGTGACCACGGCCGTTTTTTGTAACGTCACTTCCGCCGCTGCTTACTACGGCTGCTTACTACTCACTGGCCGCAAGATCGTGTTCGTGGCTCTTTGGAAAGCGGCAGGGGCCCTACGTAATCCGAACGGCATTCTTAATAAAGCATAGACCCTGGACTTTGTAATAAACGCTGTTTTGGGTATAGCTTCAGGCTTCACCCCAATTTGGAAATATCCGAACGTAAGGTCCAACTTTGTCATGTATTTGGTTGATTTAATTTTTCGGATTATTTCCTCAATTAAGGACAAAGGATAGGTAGGATATCTCCTAATCGAATTCAATTTTCTATATTCAACGGCGAAACGGCATCCTTTATGATTATTATGTAGTAGATTTTTTTTTCCTGCACAAACTCCTCACTGGAGCCACATTCCCAGTTTGTATCTCGCGGCTTACAATGTTCGTGAACACCGGCCAATCATAAAAAAGATCTGAAAAAGTGCTCAGCACCCTAATGAAAGTAGAGGTGTCTGGCTCTTTTTTTTTTCTTCGAATTTCTTCATCTGTATCTCTAGACTAGAATCACAAAAATTAAGGTGCGCTCCTGCCGCTTTTAAGAAGTCTACCCCCAGAATTACGGCCGCTTGTAGGTTTCGTACTACAAAGAATATTACTTTAAGAACTTCATCTTTTACCTGCATATGCAGTATTACTTTTTCAGTACATGTGCACTGCTTTCCTTGTGCAGCGATAACTTTTCACCGCTTAACATAAAAAGTCTAAATTTACGAAAATATTTCTTTAAGAAGGTTTCTGAAATGAAACTTCATTGAGCTCCGGTATCAACGAGAGCTTCAGGGGGGAAATTTTCAACAAAATTTGCATTATTTTCAGCTCCTAATTTCTTATTATCACAGTATTTAGTTTAATTTCTGAGGGCTTTTTCTTATTCTGGTTTCACTGCACTCTCTTCCCCGAGCACCCCATTTTATTTTAACTTGTCCCCCTGCCTTTTGTTTACTGTCCGACCACATATTCAAGATTTATGTAAACATCCGGTGTGGAGCAAAAGTGGGCATATCTATCAGTAATGTAGGCGTGAGTGCAGTAGCCGGGTAGATTTAAAAGGTTCTTCCATTTCACACTCTTATCTTTCGAATGCTGCACAACAGAAAATTCTTTTCTGCGCTTTATACATTTTAAATCGATGTACCGTGAATGTTTAAAATTATAGAATTAAATTAAAATACATAAAAACATCAGAACGTAACATTTCAAAGAAAAAACCAGTATAAGGACTGTAATAGTAAACTGTATACCTAAATATAATTCATCATCAATTTATACATATTTTAATAGGTAATATTAGTTTAATAGTAATTTAATAGATATCAATTCATTTAATAATAATTTAATAAATAATACATTTTAATTAATTTCAAATATTTTCAAACACTGGATGATAAACTTTTATCTGTCAAATATGATTAAGTAAATTACATTTCTTAATATAATCAAATGATCTGTAAATAAAATAAAGCTATTTAATAAAATGAGGTTGCGTAAAAATGATTTTAGTTTTTATTAGACATGCCCTGCCTTTTTGACCCCCTTTGCATTTATTTTGGTGACGCAGCATTAAGGGTCCTCCGAACTCGTAGAGAATTCAGAATCCGAACTGTCGCTGACAGTAAAATTTAATGGTTCAAAAAAAATAATTTTTCTATAATACCATCTTTTCTCAAATATTCAGTTTCCAAATTTTTCATATGATCACAATACTTCTTCCAATTCTTCACTGAAACGTCTTCAATAGCCTCGTTTGTAAACGTAATAAATTCAACATGCTTATATCTGCAGTCGTCGGACTTCGAACAGAAATTTTTACTTGAGGCCATACATACTCTATGGCGCTTATATCACAGTGATATGGTGGGAGTCGCAAAACTGTATGGCCTTGTTTCTTCGATTATACAATCAAATTTAAAAGTTTTGACTTTGGGAGCAGTTTGTTTCACTAAATCCAGCAGCTCCACTTTTCGCAAATTCGAACAAAAAGAAATGTTGCTTTTTGCCAGCCAATGCATTATATCTTTCTTTTTGGGGAGGCATTGGGGCTTTATTGAGCTACACCGAATGATAAGGTGCATTATCAATAATTATAACGGAATTTGGCGGTAGGTTTGAAATTAACTTTCCGTTTGCCCGCTTTTCAAATATTAAGGAATTCATTTGTCCGTGATAACCGCCAGTTGTAGAATTCGCTTTATACATTAAGCTAGTATTGGGAATGAAACCCATCTCACCACCAGTACATAAAATTATTATGCGGCGAGAGGTGTTTGCTGTTTCTAAAATCCCACTGATTTCATTTGATTCCCAGCATTTTCCAAATTCTAAATCGGTATCCATGTTTCTTCTATGTAAATTAGGAGATGAGATTCTTCTCTGTAACGTTTAATAGTCGTCAAATACATTGTTCTTGACAAAACAATGTCAAGTCTTTCTAGTAAAACTCTTCTATTATTCCGGGACTTTTTTCAGATGATACCAATTTCTCGGAGAATCTTTCTTAGCGTTTCTCTTTGCCGAGGAAAACTGATTGTGTCTTTTAATACAGGAAGCAATTTGACTGTAGTTGGTACTTTCTTTTCCTTAACATAAAAGTCTTGAACTGCTTATCTTAAAATATTCGAATCAAAATTATCTAAGTCTGTACTTACAACAGTTTCTCTCTTTTCGTTTTTTGAGGGGAAGAGAATTCAACATTTTCTTTACTTTCAGATTCTTTACGAATTCTGTTTATGCTGGCAATAGAAAGCCAGTCATGTTACTTGCTCTACGTGCTGGCTGTGTAACTGAGATGTTCACTCTTCCTAATTGTGATTCTTCATCACAAACTGTAATCATGTCATACACTAATTGCTTAAAATTGCCACGGAAAGGCTCATTTCTAGAGCTTCCTGGAACACTAGAATTCATAATAAGAATGAAGATTTGAAAGTAGAAAAAAGTTAGTTATACCAATGCTAAACGATTGTAAGCAAAAACGCTAAATGACCTCCGTCTTCCGAGATACCCGCATTTATCACCCACACTGTCCCCGCTATTTCCGGTCGAATTTTTTTCTCTCCTTTCGAATTTCTTCTGGAGGCTAAGCTGCGGTTTATATTGAGGCGTGAGTCTTAAGACTTCGCTGTTTTGGCCTCCTACCATGCCCTATTATTCGATTCTTTTTTGCCACGCGTTCGATTTTGAAACTTTGGCTAATTAAAAGAAATTTTCCAAAGTCGTTGGATTTTGAAGTAATCTTGTACCTGGGATAGGAGTCGCGACAAAATTACTTGAATAATTTCTTCGTCCTTCCTTTATCCGTACAACATATTAAAAATTTGTACTTTCCGTAAGATAAAGTCTGTGAAATCCTCGATTTTGTACTGGAATTTGTTGAACAGCTCTAACTCGAGCTTGCCTCTATCCTTTGTAAGGTTTTAGTTAAACTAACAAAGTTTTATTTTAATTTTACTCTTTCTATCCCTTCTCATTTCAACTTCTCGTTAGAATAAGCGCGGGTTTCAGCTTTATGCTAATTTGAAGTGGAGCCAAAGTAGTATTTAAACGAAAGGTAGAAATCTTTCAGTGTGAGAGAGCTTTTAGTCTCAGACCACTGTTACTCTGTTCAACGTTCGCCTGACTAGCTAGTATTTAAATTCTAAGCCGTAGCGCTGTACGTGATTACTTATTGAAGTAATTCCAAGTGCGTCAGTATTAGTTAAATCTTGCTACGCACCATTTAGTTTAGAGACCAACCTCGCGTTACAGCTCTGTGAGCAACGACTACTTAATTTCTATTTAGCTTTAGTTTAAATTTATCTGATTGTTCAGTTTAGATCCAAGTGGCGGTCATTACTTTCTGTATCCCTCCCGAGTTGGGAAGTGGTTGTAAATAATTGTGGTTTAATAAAAGAGGATTTTAAATCCCTTTAAACTGCAGTTCTTCTACCACTTAATCACAATATTCTACCACAGAACATAGCTGCATTCAGCTCCCTGTTCCAGATCAGGATTTAAGGAGTTCACGAAGTTGTTTGCCAAGAATATGCACCGAACACTCAGTCCTGACACCTTCACTATTGGGAACGCTTTAATTAATGAGTTCTTAAAATTGTCGAGGTTGGAGCTTTCACTACCAGGCTCACCCAAGACGAATTTTCTAATACATTTATACCACGTAGAAGCCTGACCTCTAAATGTAGACTTGGCAATAGCCACTTTTTGCGCTTCTTGTACTGGATGCAACAAAATGTTAAATGGTGAAGTTTTCTGTGACATAGTAGTTCTTCTTATAAGTTGAGCGCCAGCATAAAGTCTAGTTTTCTTAGGGAGCATACACTATAGACTTTAAAAAAGACTGCTCAAGAACTATCTTCTAGCCTTGTGAAACAAAACAAAGTCAGAAGAAGGGTTTATAAGACACTTTTATTCAAAACATAAAATTAACAATTACCCAACTTTGGCTTACACAAGGCAAGCACTTCTGGCTTAACAGAAATACGAAACGATGAATAAATTCAAAATGTGGTAGATTAGCCTAAAGGCTCACAGGATAATTTAACGCGCAGCCAAGGCTCTGGTTTGTAGAAAACCGGCTACACAAAGACAAATGGCTAGAAGCACTCAAAGCCACTAAATCAAGTCGCTAATAATCACAGCACAACGTGGCCTGGAATAGGCAGACACCCTCTAAAACTAACTTCCGAATCTTTCGTTTAAATAGCATTCTTTCTACCTGAATCTGATTAAACGTTCGCTATCTCATTTACATTCTGGCATGAAAAGCGTGGGTGAAAAGAGAGTAATAGGGAAATTCTAACTTAAAATTAAACTATTAGTTAAAAATAAATAGATAAACATCGCAAATTAAACTGTGTAACTATTAGTACGCATTACAACTATCAGTACATTCTACACCCCAATGTCATAGTATCTCTTTGCAAATAACAGCAACTTTCTAATACTCACGATAAGCGGTCATCAGCATTTTCCACTTACTTTTAACAACAGTGTGCCCCACCAAGCACTTTCCCTCGATGTTCCGGTCCTTCTTTCAGTAGTCTTCAATTTATATCATCAAATCCCGGAAGACTAAGTTTTTTTTTAATTCCATCGACGGGATGAGTACTTGACCCTGTTGGCCAGCTGTTCTGTCGATGGCGAAAGGAAAAGAAAAAAAAAATGTTATGCATACGTAGACAAATAAACAGATTACGATTCTTCACACCGACGAAGACATTTGAAAGATTTTGAAGCATCTAAAGATACAGGCAGGGAAGACACACTTTCTACGCACGAAAGTGATGGATCATACTGGAAGTATCCAAACCGTTATCATAACAATGGAGGACAGTGACACTTAAGTCCCATAAAGATATGTCCACCAGCACCTTTCACCGACGTTTGCTGCAATGAACTCTTATAGCTATTTCCGCTACTGCAATTTTACTTCATCCTCTGTCTTAGAAGTGAGCAAACAGTTACAAGAAGGGGTGAAGGTATTGAAACAACAAAAGAATTCATCTTTTCTGTAGTATCTCGGGACATTTCCTAAAGAATGAAGATTGGAATTTCGTTGTTTGCTACAGTGGGGAGTGCGGCATTGCGAAACCACATCATGATGCCAGCGTAAACTTCATGATTTGTTGTGGCATATTTCATTCTGGTTTTCTTCTTCTATCACTAGCATACTGTCAATAGACCAGAGGAACTTGGCTAATCCTGTAACATTTTAGGCATTCATACTTTCAAGTATATTTTTACATAACATTTAAAAGCATTAAGAAAACATCGTTTTACCATTTTAATTCCTTACACGAAGTAAAGGAAACATTGTATTTGCGAAAAATTTCGGGTAACAAAAATTTCGGGTATCATATTTAGACAAGGATATCCATTCCAACCGCTATCGAAACTATTTGAACCATGTTTTTGCGTGACATTTGTACGTATGGAGATAATAAAGGACTGTTTTTTTTGCCGAAAGGGATTATGAATTGGATTTCAAATGGATTCAGAAGAGACTTTACTTCTGTAGGTACGCACATATGTATGTATCTCACATAACTCAAAAACAGGAAGCCTCAAAACGCTGAAATTTTGTATATTGGACTGCTATAACATATACTTGTGCACCTCCCTTTTTGGTGCAATCGGCAGCACCAAAAGTACATAAATATATGTATATGTACCCACTCTGTTACACGGCTCGTTGAGCTCAGTATTTTTTTATTCTTTTACGTTGGTAAATTGTGCATTTTTTGCTTTAAAAGTGATTTAATTATGTTTTTCTTGTGTTCCGGTTAAGGATTTTATGCCTTTAGTTAATCTGCATGCAATAGTTGTAGAATTATCAAAAATTTAAAAGTTGTTTAGCTACGACTAAGTCTAACCGAGTATCCATTTGTTTACATTTGAAACTTAGCAGATTAGTGAATTAAGTAGTTTCAGACCTTCAGTGTCGTTTTGCCGAGAGGGACCAAAAGTAAACTTTCAATTTTGTACTCCGAAACATCTGCCATCTTCCCTCCTGGCCGAATTGCTTGTTTTTGCGTAGAAGCTCTAATTTTAATTGCGATTTTTTAAAACTCTTTTAACTGTATTTGGGGTTTCACTTTTTTGTATTTTTCAGTTTTTAATGAAAATGAATTTTAATGAAGGTGTTTTGAGTTTTTATGTATTTTTTCCTTGCCGTTCAGTGAGAACTGAATTAATCGAATGACAAATACGTCTGTAATGTAATTCGAGAAAATAAGTTTAAACGAAATGCAGAAAAAATGTGTATAATTTAATAAAACGTAGAAGGAAGTCATGTGGTAACCACATGAGATTTTTTTTATCCTTATATGTGGGTAAATAGTGCATTTTTTGCTTGAATTAGAAAGGGATTGAATTGTGTTTTTCTTATATTCCGGTTAAGAATATTATGTCTTTAATTAGCTTGCAAGCAATAATTGTAGAATTATCAATAATTTAAAAGTTTATGTGTGGCTAGGTTTAACGGGTGGCTATTTGCTTACATTTGAAACTTTTAGTCATACAGTGAATTAAGTCAGTTGGTGCACTAACTTTAATGTCCTTTTGTTCAGTGGGATAAAAAAGTTAACTAAAATTTGGTGCATTGAAAGTTTGTCTTCTTACCCGTTGGCCGCATTGTTTGTTTTGGCGTAAAAACTCTAATTTTAGTTGCAAATTTTTTTTTCTTTTTTAACTGCATTCGGCGTTTTAGTTTTTTCTTTATTTCACAGTTTTTAATGAAGCTGTTTTGAGTTTTTATGTATTTTTGCCTTGCCAAGAATTGAGATTTGAATTCATTGAATGCGAAATATATCTTTAATGAAATTTGATTAAATAAGTTAAATTAAATTCAAGCAAAAAATATATATAATTTAATAGGCCGTACAAGTGGTGTCCTCATCAGATTTTTTGAAACCAAGCGCCGTTCATGTTTGTTCAATGTAATCGAATATTTACATGAATGAGGAAAGCTCGAGTTGCATCTCCTGTATGCAAGTACTAACTAGCTGCCTTTCACCTGTTTCCATAGCTGCCTTAGACATGCCGTTAATTATTGGCATAAGAAATTTTAATTTTCTCATGACTCTTATAAGCGAATTAAATTTAACTTTCATTTCTATATTTCAGCATCTTCAGAATAGCATTCTTACGCTGCTTGAAAATGCTTGAAGTAAAATATACTCTAAGGAAAACATTAAGTACAAGGAGAGGAAAAAGATATCGAAAAGCTAATACCCATACAGGAGATCATTATGGAATATGTGCAAACAACTTCGAGTTGTTTTATATTAATGCTTTCGGTGATGAGCTGTCAGTATCACAACACACTAGTTTCGATATCTTGCCTATCATGTTTTGATCCATCTTACAAAATGTTTGACCACGATGTTTCAGCATGATCCATGTTTGACCACGTTATAAAAGAAGATCTATTCCATATATTCTCATTTGCACAAACATGAAACATTATACCGTCATTCTAAAGTAGAATATTTACTCCGTATGCAAAATGCAATAAACCTGTCATGTCGACCACCTCCATAAGACGATTGATTCAGAAAGTGACCAAGATTGCAAAGAACATAAATAAGCACTAGAACTGAATTTACGCTCTGTAAAACGAGCATTCCCAGTGGCCGAGGCTTTATTATCATATAAAAGCTTATAGTTTTTTTTTCATGTCTGCCCCTTTTGTAGTGAACCACAGCACACCGCTGTCTTCTACAAATCGCAGGCGTTATGAACAACTAGCAGTACATCAATTATAGGTCCTGGAATCAGAAGTTTTCCGTCTCGTATGCAAGCTACCTTTTAACAGAATATTGAGGATCAACAGATTGATGATTTCAACAGAATATTCGATGATCAACAGATCGATGACTTCAACAGAATATCGGTGATGAGATTAGTATTAAGGAATTTTGGGTGCTTATTACGTTTTCGTACAATGACATTCCACAGGTCGCCTCTTAGGTTCATTATCTATCAGTGTCAATCCGTTATGCCCTCAAGTTCTCGGGATCGAGATACAATCGCCATAGAAAATACTAATTAGAAGTTTATTGGCAATAAATCTGTAAAACATATGAAGGATGCACAACCATTCGAAAGTAATCACGCCGTGAGCATTCAGTTATAACCGCCAAAACTCAGCGCAAGTGCAGAAGTTATATATTTTTGACAAGCATATTTGTACCCTATGTCATAGCAATTTTGTATCATATGACGTCACTGTCATAAAGAGTGTTACAATGGTGATTTTGTTGGTGTTCACTGAACAGCAATGTACCAGACCCAACTATTTTCAACATATACTTTAAACATATGATTTTTTTTCATGGATCTACGATATAAAATCTTTTCATGAATTTCTACTGATCGATTCATAATTCTTCCTAGTTTAACAAATTTTCATTCTATAAAGGATTTATTTTTAAGGATAATTTTCTGCGCAATATTGACAATCAAAAATAGAAAATTTTTCTGCTTTGAAATTTTCACGCAGTAAGTCTAATAATTTATGACACAAATGGAATTTTGTATTTTGATAAATTAGAAAAGAAAGTTTTTTTGTTTAAGTTTTCTTGGATTTTCTTAAATTTTTTTTCCAACACTTTTCTAGGTATTCTTTCTCTAAGAAATCGCGGGTGCGTTTTAGACAGACTACTTTTCTGATATGGAGTTGCTATGAGTTTCGCGAGGTTGTCCGCCTTAAGCAAGTTAAAATTTTTGTCTGTGAAAATTCTTTCAGTAGTTTTCTACTGGGGTTTATATATGTAAGATATAAGAAAATACGATGGCTACGTTACGAAATGACTGGCGAGCTCAAAATTCACTATTCTAAATTTTATGTTCTCCCCTAATTTCGTCTGTTCTCACAAATTCGAAATCTTTCCATATTACATAACGCTGCTTGGTAAAGAGAACTAAAACTTAAGAGTAACCAATTACAGATTTGCTGTACATATGCACCTGCCTAGTATAAATATTACTTCGCGAGCAATTACGTCACTTCTTCTTCTTCTGCCATGCCAAACCTCTGTTCTGCTTTGCTGTATTGTTCTGTACCATAAAACCCGTGTACATAATTATTATTGTTGCTGACTACGATCTAGACGTATATTGTCTACAAAGAAATAACATGTGTGTAAAAATAAAGACTGAAAGTCCTCAAATTCAATTTAGTTAGCTTCGTCTGTATATCTTCACCCTCAACCATGACGACTGTCGGAGGTTAACTGCGCAATTTTCAAGCAACGGGAATCCAGACTTAAGACTATCAATTATTACCGGGCTACTGCAGAAGCAATGTTACCGGTTCATGAATTAAAGCCATTATTAAAGGCACATGACATGTTGAACTCTGGGCGTGGATAAACCTCAGATGCGAAGTCGGAGGAATGGGGAAAAGGAAAGAGGGGCCTAACAGGACAAAGGAAAAACGATGACAAATCTCAAAGCCAGGTGAGTGGTGAGAAAACCCTTAAGAACAAAAGAGCATTCAAGATAAATACAACAAAATGTACAATATACATATACAAACATATACTATAATACAGTGATACAACAAGAAAATACAACCAAAGTCAACAACAAAACAATTACTACAAAATACAACCATATTCGATATCAGACATAATGAAAGTAAAGACAACCACCGACCGAGGAGCAAGAAAGCAGAAAACTGATCGTCTCACAGATTGGTGTGAGCAGCAAGTGGTCTGATGCGTCAATCTTCATAAAGAACTTCATAGTCGAAAACTTGAGAGTACTTTACATAATCACGTTGGACTGCTTTGAAGAAATATTTTTCATTAATTCTTTTTAATTAGTACGTGATGGTTTCTAGTCCCTGTGCAAAAGTTCATTTCTGATGTGATAATCAGCATTAGTAATAATACGTAAAAATTTATTTTGCACTACTTGCAGCTGATGGAGTTGATTCTTGGTGGCAGTATTCCATGCTGGAGCAGCATAACAAAGGATTGGACGGATGCACGTGAGGAAATCGAGTCTTTTAGTGCGTAAGCTAAGATTAGAAAATTCTCCAATGACGAGAAGGAATCTGCACATAATACCAATAGCTTTGCTCTTGACGCTTGTAATATGATAAGACCATATGAGTTTTGTCAGTTAAGATAATACCTAAATATTTTGCAGAAGTGACTCGCGGAACTGGTTCCTGGAAAAGAAAGAGCTCTTTAAAGTTGACATGTTTCTTGTTTTTACGTAGGATAAGAAGTTGAGATTTACTAGTGTTGATCTTGGCTCTCCAATTTGTACACCAATCGTCAACAGAATACGGGTAATTTTTCATTTTAGTAATAGAGTGATTAGCCCTGATGGATTTAATAGCAATCGCCGTGTCATTGGCATAACAGGCGAGCAAAGAATAATTATGCAATCCTGGATTAGGAAAATCGGAAATATGTCATAGGTAAAGAACAGGCCCAAGGATACTACCCTGAGGGACTCTTGATCTGATTGGTCTTGGGGCCGAAGCTTCATTGTCTTGCACAACGAAGAACGTGCGATGCCTGCAGAAAGGAGGAGATCAGAAGAATCATTTCTCGTTGCAGACCCATTTTGATGAACTTAAAGATGAGCCCCTCATGCCAGAAGGGCTCATCTTTAAGTTCATCAAAATGCGTCAAAGGCTTTTGCCACGTTCAGCATAAGGAGCGCAACGCTTTGCTTATTATGAAAGGCGGGTCCAATAAATTCCACGATTCTAACAAGTTGTCTTGTAGTGCTTAGATTTTTGCAAAATCCATATTGGTCGTTGGGCAGCAGGTGGAAGTAAGGCTCTAATCTTTTAAGAATAAATCTTTCCAAGGCTAGATAAGAGGCTGATCGGCCTGTATCCGTCTGGTTTAGTAGGATCTTTACCGAGCTTTGGAAGAAGAAAGATCTTCGCCTGTTTCCAGGAATCAGGAAAGTAATTTGAAGTGAAGCAGGCATTAAGAAGACTGGCTATTTTACAAATGATATTTCTTGGCAGATTTCTAAGCATGTTTTGGTGATTTGATCATTACCAGGAGCTTTTTTGACGTTGAGCTAACGAATAATATTAGTAATTTCTAAAGGAGTAGTAAGCTTTGGAAGATTATGGGCAGAAGGTGAGAGAAGCCAAGAGTGAACATAACTTTCCACAACATCTTTGAAAGTAGAGTTCATTGGATCTGTATTGGGTGTAAATTGGTTCTCCAGATGCTCGGCAAAAATGTCCACTTTGTCCTTAGGAGAGCAAGCAATTTTGGAGTCCGAGTGAATTGGTCTTGTATTGATATTATTCTTTTTGAGATTTTGCAAGTATTTCCAGTGGAAGCCGTCATTAATATTGAGTTTAGAGGTAAAGTCTTCTTGCGTTTCTTGCTTGAAGTGGAAGATAAGTTTCTTAATTCTTCTATTTAAGATGTTAATTTCTCTTTTGAGAGCAGGATCCCAATTCCTATTCCACAATTCAAGCATTCTGTTGCGTTCTTGAATCCAGTTGCGTCAACGTCATTTTTATGCATCTACGCTCAGCCGTAACGACTGCCGGAAATTGAAAGTGTCGGGTTTCTTCTACGCATTAAAATATTACACACACACACACACACAAACACACACACACACACATACACACA
>KK120478.1:302636-319643 GCA_000611955.2 Stegodyphus mimosarum
AAAACGACTATTAGTCTCGAAATTTAATTTTACGTTGATTCACTTTAAATGCATTATTTCAATTTTCCTTCGCGTCTGTTGTCATTCGACAAATTGTAAGATATTTATCTTTCAAATTTAACATATCTGTTATTGATTAACTAACTAAGCAAGCTATTTAAACACAATAGAGGCAGTTCTTGAGAATATTATTTTTTTTTTACTTTTTGATCTGATTGTTTTAAATAAAAATGTATTTTATTCATAATTTATCATCAAAAACATTAATTATTATAAATTATGTTGTATATTTTCTCTTTCATTCTTTCGCAACAGTTTTGGGGAACTTTTTAACCCTATATCCATTTTTTAACAAGAATCACAACTCTTCTCCGCTCTGTTCTGAATTTTTTACGGGTGGTAGCTTTGTTGCCATCTTTCTTCACCTTCAAGGCTAACTTTCCGATCACTTTAGTCAATCTTCCTAAGTTTCAGCTCTGAACAAACTATAAGTTCTTCCCAACTTACTATTTATAACTTTTTTAGGAGGGGAGGCATTACCAGAATCTTTAAGAAACGTCGCTACTAAGATCTAAAAAACATTTTTTCTGAAAATTTTCAAAAGGTCGCCAAAAAAGACAGAAATCGCTGGTTCAACCGATTCGTAATATAGTAGAACAATAACAGCTCGTTCCTAAAACAGTATTTAATAGTACCGAATTTTATAAAAAAAGTAAATGAGGCGAAATGCTTATTACAATAGATATAAGATGCTTATTACAATAGATATAAGATGCTTATTACAATAGATTATAGATTATAGCTTATTACAATAGATTATAGATGATAAGCATTGCCGTAATAAAGGCAGGCCGAACTGGAGACCATCTATAGCGCTTATATAAAATATTGCTTCAAGAAGTTGATTTTTGAAGACAAAATTAAACTGAAGGGCTTCTTAGAGGCTTTCTGCCTGCTGTGGGAAATATCTTTATCTGAAATTGATGCTACGTTTGTTTGTTTGAATACATTGGAGTACACGAGGGCTATCCGTTCATTCGAAGGACTACCCTTCCTAACTTTATAAGGTGAACTATTCCGTTTTATGTTATACAAAGAGAAAATCACAAAAATGCGCGTGCATTAAGTCGGTTCGAGAGGACTCGAACCCCATCACTGTTAGGATACATGAGCTGCTTAACGGTTTTATCTATTGCACATTAGAAAGTACTCGCGAATTTCTTTGTCCTTTTTTCTATCCTATTTCTTTATTGTTTGTCACTTGAATAATTTTAATTTCCGTTTTTAGCCCACGTTTTAACCTGCTTTTCAATTTAGCTGGAAATATTACTAAACCTTTTTTTATTCTATAACTAAAAGTACTACCTTTTCACAAGCTTTTATGTAGTTCAGTAGTTCACTTATGGTGTTCTTCGCTATGGTCAAAAGTTTGTCATCTAATTGTAACTACTAATCGATTTTGAATTAATAAATCTACGAAAATATCCTCTCGACCTCTACTCATACCCCGATATGCGTGTACTTATTGACACTCGCCTACTTTCAAATTTCACCGCTAGTGCAAACAACTGTTCAAGCATACTCGGGTTTCGTAATTAAATAAAATCCTGAACTTGAGGCAACAATCTAAGCAGGATTATTTGGGTCATCGGTAAACCCTCTTCGTCGGGTTTTTTTCCATACAATAGGTTTACGACTTGAATTTTTCTCAGTATAAACCCAATCAGTTCTTCAACCTTATTTTGATATCTGCAAACAATTCTGCTTCTAACTTTGTTTTATCTTTCACCACGGTGAATGTTTTTATTAGGGCGGTTTAAAATACTTCCAATTTGTAATTTTCGCAGCCTGGTTCTCCCAAAAAAAAATACCGATTCATTTATGCCAGTTTAGTGCCTGTCCCTGATATCGTGACTTGCTACGCCCATATGCTGGGACTGAACAGCAATAGCTTATGAGTGGTGTAGCACCAGGGTGCCTGGACAAAGCAGCCCTACCCCTTGTAGAATTGATAGGTTGTTTTGAATTATAAGATACTCATTAACTGGAAAAGACATATACAAGCAAAACAAAAACAATAAAGAGAAAAGGAAGTGCAGACTTATGGAACGATACAAGAGACACATATGCAAGACTGAAACATGATAAATACTAAATACAAAACATACAAAAACATACAGTACGATAAAATTGACAAGTACACTAGTCGTTAACATTTAAGATGGCCTTGGGCCTTTTACAATTACTGTCATTAAAATTATAGTCATAAGTACGAATTACTGGATTTTCAATATTGGGCAGATTTGCATAGAATTTGCGGGCAAGCCGGCAGTAAAATTTACAAATTTCCTCGACTTTAAGCTCCTCATGTATCTTGCTGTTACGAATATACCAAGGAGCATTGGTTATCTGTCTGAGTATAAGATTCTGCACTCTTTGCAGTCTTTTTCTGGAGCTTTTGCATGAGTAAGCCCACACAGGGCAAGCATAACATAAGATGGGACGCAACACGGTTTTGTAAATGAGCAACTTGTTGTCTATGGAAAGTACACTGTTTCGAGCAATTAAGGGGTGTAGTGTGATTTTAGCAACTCGAAACTTTTGAATAATAGATGTGATGTGTGGGGTCCATGTCAGAGTATTACAGAGGATCACCCCTAAGTAAGGGACTTGCTTGGCCCATGAGATTTCTTGTCCATAAAGAGATAGCTTCCCTTTAATTTCCTTTCTTCTGGTGAACAGTATCACTTGAGTTTTGTCAACATTAACTTTTATTTTCCATTTAACAAGCCAAGTCTCGAGTATTTTTATGTAAGCTTGTAACCGTTGGATTGCTAGACTGGGAAATGCACTTTGAGTGAGGATCGCAGTGTCGTCAGCATACATTGCGAGTGTTGTGTTGTCTGTAACAGGAATGTCGTTCACATATATGTTGAAAAGTGTAGGGCCAAGCAGGGACCCCTGGGGGACGCCTGCAAGGATTTTCCTACGTGTCGAAAGTGTGTTTGCAAGTTGAACGACAAAGTGTCTACCTGTTAGGTAGGAATTAACTGTGTTTATGATGTAACCTGGGAAGCCCAGGTTGTGGAGTTTGTATATAAGTGCTTCCAACCACACCCGGTCAAAGGCCTTAGCTATGTCAAGGAAAAGAAAAAATGTGCAACGCCTTTGCCGGGAATCGAACCGCGGACCTCTGAAATACCGGCTCAGTCTGCTGACCATTACACCACGAAGGGACTGAACAGTATGGAGAAGATAAGCTGCTTTATAGAAGCTGCGCCGTTCCTGCAGTAGGCCGGTTCGACGGTCAAGCTCGACAGGGAACGTAAGGGTGCTGCCAAGTCTGTCTCGGGCTGTGAGATCGCTATGTATTAAATAATCTTAAAGGTTGTCCTTAGAAGTTTCGATCTCTCGAGATAGCATCCGGAGTGTGAGTAGATATACACTCATGTCCATAAATTAAGGATAATTCGGAGTCACGAGGAAATCGAACTCTAAAATAAATATATCACCTGTAAAATCACTACACACATCTTCAAGATTCATATGCAATTTTCAGGAAGTAACCAGATGACACCGATTGTACGTCACAATGACGAGAGTGTAAGAGAGTGATATATAAGGAATACAGGCAAAGAAGTAAAATTGTTCGCAGGCATTTTATAAGCATTTCAGTGCAATTACGAATGTGAAACGAGTTTTTTCAAAATTTGAATCATATTGTTTTAAAATTTAATTCTGAAAGGAATTTTGCCACATATCTTTGCGTAAAAAACAGACTATAACTCTCAGAATTTTAATATTTGCACTGTCGGAAAGAGCGAACGGAGGAATACAGTGGCTCACATTTGGTTTCGGACACTTACATTGTATTTTTGAAATGTGTTTGTGCAGATCTTGTACTACATATTGAAACATGGACTTCAGATTTTTTATTGTAATTTTTCCTTATTTTAAGCCTTGTTTGTTGCAAAATAAATATTATCAAGTATTCTTTATAATAAAATAACTTATTCGGAAAGTGTTGCTCAATAACTCACATATTAACTTGGAAATTCGAAAGTTAGTTCAAATATTTTGACAAAACTTTTGATGACGTTTCTTCTCTAGCTTTATTTCCTTCTACGAAGTAAAGGAAATATCATAGTCTTGAAAACTTTTGTTTATCAGATTTCAGAAATATCCATTATGACTGTTCCTCAGTGCATTTTGACTATTTTTTTGCATAACGTCTGTACGTACGGACAGAATACCGGACTCATTATTCCAAAATGAATTAAAAATGCTTTCTTTTATGACGACTGACCGTACGTACGTACACTCTGTACACACGAAAAAAAACGGGGACATTTCTATATCTCGCGTTCTACTGGGCAGTTTTCCTTGTCTCGAAAGAGCAACTTAGATTTATGTATGCAGTTTTTGACACAAAATCGAACTTTTTCTGAAATGATATACCTATTTTTTTTATTTCGCTTCTAAGACTCAAATTATGCCTAAATATTAAATTTGTAATATTTGGTGACAAACTTACGAGAAATTAAAACATTTATTTTGGCGCTTTTTTTTCAGTTTGTGTAATTTATAGTAACCTCTTTTCCTTTCCCTTTCATTGTGGACGACAGGAGAAAAAGGGGCATCGTTCATTCTTCCAACTAATTTTAACAAAGTGCTTAAGCCACATTTGGCATTATTATCGCTTATAACAAATTTCAAAACGTCCTAATATATAAATTCATATATATATAGGAAAATTTTGAATAAAAACCTCTAATTTTTTGCAGGTATGCTTAGAAATACGTCTATTTTAAGACGATGGTAAGAGTTTTATACATTTTGTTTCAAAAATGATTTAGAAAATTTACAAAAATTACTAAAAAATACAAATTTAAAAAATAAATCGGAAAATATCTGCTAATGTTATTTGCATCGAACCTAAATTTCGAATTGTATGAGAAGGAATCAAATATAAAAAATAATAAAATCAAATATGAAAAATAATAAAAAAAGATATTAGTAATTCAATTAACATTGAGAAGCTAAAATTTTGAGAGCTGATTTTTTAAAAACTACTTGTGGGACTTAACAAAGCATAGCACTTTGGTGTAATTTGAGTTGTAGAATCGAAATGTGGGAAAAATATGTTATGTCATTTCAGAAAAAGTGCGATTTGTGTCAAAATACCTATATTAGAACAATGTTTCATAACAGTATTTTATTTAATTATTTATTAAATTTAAACAATTCATTGCGCCATTGCTGCAAGGAATGAAATTTAAATTATAGTAAACAGTAACTACTTAAAATAGTAATTTTAAGATAAATTATAATTTAAACAGAAATTGTGTAAACAAATTAATGTTAATTATGAACTAATCTATAATATCATTTAAATTCAGTAGCATAAGTAAATAACTCAATTACTACTGAATTTAAATGATATTATAGATTAGTTCATAATTAACATTAATTTGTTTACACAATTTCTGTTTAAATTATAATTTATCTTAAAATTACTATTTTAAGTAGTTACTGTTTACTATAATTTATATTAGAACAATGTAACAGTGTTATATATAAATTTAATACATATCCTAAGTCGTGCTTTCGAGACATGAGAAACGAAGTTAAGTTTCCTCAATCGACCCTGTAGAATGAGAGATATAGAACTTTCTTTGTGTGTGTGTGTATGCAAGGTGTACCTACATACCTTGCTGAACTCAAAACTGATTAGCCGTAGAATATTGACAGTTTGCTTCTGAGACTGCTATAACATCTAATTATGCAACTCTCTTTTTTATTGCAATCAGCAATACGAAACTTATTAAATCAGCAGTACCAAACTTGCAATATAAGTGTTTTAAATGACGAAAATATTCATGTTTTGGCAATGCCAAATAAAAAAAATTAATTTTGGACAAATAATGAAATTTAACTTTTAATGCTGTCTCTTTATTCCAGTACTTATATTTGCGAAAGTTATGAAAAACGTTATGAACTCGTTAGGAAAAGATAACAATATAACAACGTTGACTCCCATACGTCAAAAATTGACCGGAAACTTTAATTTCAAAATCTGAATTTTTTATGTAATTTTCAACTTTCTTTGAGGGTTAATTAAGATAGAATAATTATAGGAAATAAGTTTAAATGGAATGCAGCATAATACGTGCGTAATTTAATAACCCGTACAGGAAGTCATGTAGTGTCCACATCAGATTTTTTGTTTCAGATGAAGTACATTACAAGAATTGTCGGCTGCATTTGGATATTGCCACTTGTTTTGCAAATATAATAACAGTTCCATACCTGAAGTGAACATGTCAAGACGCTACAAATTAACGCCGAATCCTCTTAGAAATTTAATTATCCATCAGTTTAAAGAAGGCAAAATTATTCGAAATATATATATAAAAATTTAAGTAAAGTTTTCTACTATCTTGAATGTATTAAAATGACGGAAGTTGCGTAGAACTGCTGAAATTGCTCTCAAATTTAGATAGCATTCTAAACTAACAGCAGGGAATTGGAAGATTTATCCTAAAAAAATCAAACAAAAGTAAAAAAAATTAGTGCTATAAAACTTGTAGCGGCTTTCGAAGAGTGGTCTGCAATAAAATTTGCCCCTAAAACTTTTAGAAGGTTATTAGGGCATATGTATTCAGTGAGAGTTCAGCATAGAGGAAATTCTTTGTCAACAAGAAAACGATGAAAATACGCCTGGGGTTCGCGAAATCCATGGTAAGCAAAGATTTGTCGCATTGAAATAACGTTATATTTGCAGACGACTCAGAATTTAATACATTTGTGCCCGATGTGAATATTAAATACTGAAAGGCTAATGAACAATTGAATCAAGAAAAGATATTGCCTAGTGTTAAGCATGGGAGTGAAGGCATAAGAATTCGAGAAAATTCAGCTTGTACAGAAAATCAAAAGAAGCCATATAAATATATAAATATTCTTAAAGAAAATTTGAAAGCATCTGGAAGAAAACATGGAATGCAAAACGTATTCAGATAACGATTATAAACCTACAGTCTTAAACTTTCGCTTATAATAATGTACACATTATCCACAAGTATATAATGTATACACTATCGTGAAGTTATCAAAACGCATCCATACACTGAGAATTCTTTCGGAACATACAGTCCTAGACAAAAAAAAAAAGACGCACCACGAATCACCGAGAAGATATAAAGCAAACTGGAAAAAATTGATATACATACAGGTTTCGACGGAAAATGCAAAATTTTACATTTTGGCTGCCAATGAATGAACGGTTGTCGCTACAGCGCATCTGATCTGCGCAACTGGCAGGGTTTTTAAGAGGAGAAATTACTATTCCAGGTCATAAATTCTTCACGAATTTCATTCCGTGTAGTCTGGTAGACAGTAACTATGCCTCGCATACAGGTGCGCGAACGATATGCGCAGATGTCAGAATTTGAGAGTTGTCGTGTAGTTGGGCTCAAAGAAGCCGGTTGGTCTTATCGGCGAATAGCTCGACATTTGAGCAGGAGCGATGCCACTATTAGACGATGTTGGCAAGAATGGCTGAACCATGGCCGCACACAGCGTCAAGAAGGAAGTGGTAGGCCTAGAGAGACGACATAACGTGAAGACCAAGCAATCGTCAGAGCGGCACTCACAGCCCCAGATGCATCATTATCATCGATTGTACGTGCAACTAGATCTTCAGTGACCGCAAGGACCATTCATAGACGGCTCACAGAAAGCGGGCTGAGGTCGGTCACGGCGCCCCTTGCGCCGACTACCATTGACCTCTGTACAACGTCAAGCCAGTTTGCAGTGGTATCGGGCTCATTCGCACTAGAATGTCACTGACTGGAGTAAAATAGTCTTCAGCGATGATTTTCCCTTTGAACTGAGTCCCTATGACCAGCGAAGGCGAGTCTGGAGACGCCCCGGAGAGCGGTGTGATACCAACCTGACTGTCTTCCGGCAGACAGGCCGACAACCAGGAGTAATGGTCTGGGATGCCATTTAATTTCATACTAGGACCCCTTTTGTTGTCATCTGTCCCAACTTTACAGCATAGCAGTCCGTCCACGAAGTTCTAAGGCCCGTTGTGTTGCCCTTTATGTCACGCCACCCTGGGCTTACATTTCAGCAAGATAATGCTTGCCCCCACACTGTACATGTTTGTACTGCTTGCTTTAGTGCTTGTCGAACATTACCTTGGCCAGCAAGGTCGCCGGATCTCTCTCCTATTGAGCACGTTTGGAGCATTATGGGCAGGGCCCTCCAACCAAGTCGGGATGTGGACGAGCTAACGCGCCAGTTGGACAGAATTTGGCACGATATCCCTCAGGAGGACATCCGCAACCTCTGTCAATCGATGCCAAGCCGAAAAACTGTTTGCATAAGGACTAGAGGTGGACAAACAGGTTACTGACTTTTTCACTTTGTGAAGCTCTATCACTTCAATAAATCATCCTATTTTTCTTTCTCAAACTGTAATCCTTTGTTTTTCTGTACATGTACATTACTTCTACCGATTTTCGTCCCATGCAGATAACTCCTTCTTGGTGAGACTTTTTTTTTGTCTAAGAGTGTATATGGAGAAACTCCATATTCTACAGTAACTCCATCTTTTCGAATATCTGTGGAGTGAGTTGGAAAAAAGAATCAGAAAATATAAAAAATGTAACTGTCGGTAAAATATATCCAACGAGATGTTTTCAAAATCTGCGCGTAAACTTTCAAGACTCGTGAAATTATTCGTGATATAAAGCTAGGTGAATTTTGAAGAGAATTATTTAGCTATTATTTCCGATCAAACTATCTGATAAATAATCTATATTTTTTATTTCATTAATGATAAGTTTTAAATAAAAGCTTATTATTATTATTATTACTTTACTTTTTCTTTCACGCCTGATGTTTCTGTCTCTGTGGGCAAAGATTTAACTCATGCAAAACATATTTGTCCTTTTTTTCCCCCCTCTCTTAATATTGTGACTGAATGTGTATTTGATGCACTGAAGAAAAGCATCTCTTTTTATCTTTGCCTATGTAAATATGTGCTTTAAATCATATCTTCATCATTCTTTTTGTCTTAATCCACTGTTTACATTACGGTTATTGGAAACATGGATGGATCAAGAGTTGAAGAAATGACCATTGGCGAAGAATGTGTAAGTATTGTACTTATTTTAATAAAATATATAAGTATAACGTCTTGAAAATTCTCTGATAAGTTTATTATTAATTAATTGATGTATATGTGTATTCATATTTGTAGATTAGCACTTCCAACGACGAAGATAAAAAATTCGTGAGTCAAGCTGTTGCGTTTGTTATAGGACATGGCCGTAACGGTTTTGTACCATTATGTGCTAGTGTTGCTACATTGCTAAAAGAACAAGCAAGGTAAACTTAAAAGTTTTCGGTGAAAATGCGCTTTAGCCCACTGCTTGGCGATGTTTTGAAAATCGCCAATACGGCGCGTTTCTGCGAAACGTCTTTGCAATTGCAACCTTTCCGACACGCTCCGCGAAAACCTATTGTAAACAAAACATAGAATTCTAAAGCATAAATTAGTATGGAAACTGTTCCCACAAAAAGATAATAAAATAATATGCAAAACGAACATTATGATCATTAAAATATTTGTCAGTTAGGTTTAAATTAATTATTTACATTTTATGTTGTAATACTTACACATTTTATGCCGTTACATAACCTTCCCGACACGCTCTGCGAAAACGTAACCAAAATGGCATCGAAGAAAGAAGGAATTTTTTTTAAAAGGGCATTAAAATCACAAACGATACCATGTACACACCGTTCCGTTTTAACTTAAAAAAAATCTGCGAATTGCACAATGTAGGCAACGTACACAAATGAACAAAATAAGCTAAAATAACGAAAATAAATTACAAGAAAATGCCATGTACACAGCGTTCCTTTTAAACTTAAAAAAAACTTCAGCGAATTGCACAATGTAGGCTACGTGCACAAATGAACAAAATAAGCTAAAATAACGAAAATAAATTACAAGAAAATGCCATGTGCACAGTGTTCCGTTTTAACTTAAAAAAAAATCAGCGAATTGCACAATGTAGGCAATGTTTCCGTAGCTTCAAAATACCCAGTCAGCCATGTTGGCGGTTATACGGAGTTACCCATGTTGGCGCGTTTATTGCTCATTCAAAAACAATCGCCGCGAAGCAGTGGGCTAAAGCGCATTCCAACCAAGTTTTCTTATAATATTTTATCATTGTTTAGATGTTAGCACTTATAACGTAGTATTAAGTAATTGTAAAGGGTGATAAGTCGGTTTTTTTTTTAAATTACTGGGCTGTAGTGTAGAATTGGGTGCCCCTTCAATTAATAACAAATTTTGTTCAGTTTTGGCAATGAAACCCCATTTCTGGTTACCATGATAGTTTTTATCTTTGTTTTAGCTTCTTTATTTTTTTAAGTGAAAATAGATCGATGTGTATATAGACACAGAGTTTGTGCAGTTCTTTAACTTCTTATTTTGGTTTTGTGTAGTGGCCATCTTGAAATTGTGCCTTCTTGGTGTCAAAAAAGAATCGCCAAAAAAACAAGGGGCACCCAGTTGTAAACTTTTACCAATTAAAGATCTATACATTTGTTGCGTTAGAGCAGTGCTTCGCAGTATTTTTCATGTGACTGAAGATCTCACGAGAATAAGTAATCTCATGACACAAAGAACATTTTTTTGTAGCTATGATTAATTTCTTTCATTTCTTACTGGGGATTCATGTAATAAAATCTTTCTTTCAAATACTTTTGCATTATAATGCACAAACATTTAAGCTAGATATTCATTTCACATAATTGTTCTTATGCAGTCATAAAATAAACAAAAATACCTAATCTATATATCCTCAGTAATTGATATTTCGCATAATTTTATGTCACATCTATGAACTAAATTTTCAAATCTGACTGATTGAAACTGTGATTAAGTTTTTGGAACACTGTATAAATCATGGCGTGAAATTTCGAGAGTAAAATAAGTATACAGAAAAGATTTATTGACCAAATATAAATATGCTAATAGTAATAATTTTAGGTTTTTACATGTTATTGCAACCACTTTAGTAGAAGCTGCCAGATTCTGGCAACCATTCGGGCAACTATGCTCATAGCAATCCTTCAGTCAATCAACATCTTCACTTTAGTTACAATTCTTTTCGTTGTGTTCCAAGATCTAATGTTTTTTAACAACAAATCAAGATCCTTTTTGCCCTAAATTCAATTTTAAAATATGCACCTGTAGAATTTGCCAATATTAATTGAACAGATTGATAATCATGCTTTACAAATGCTGCCTGCCTACGATTCATCGATCCCAAACTCCTCAAAATGACCACGGTCTGTGATTGGATGGGAGTACGGGATCTTCTCTTCTGCTAAAAGACAATGATCCCCCCCCAGCCCTCAGTTCCAGCGATGACGCCGTTCACTCAACGGCTCCAGATATGCCTCACACATGATTATCAATCTGTTTCTTTTAAATATCACATCATTTACTGCAGATTTAATCTACCAAATTGCTATTCACCGGTAAGTAGTCATTATACTACTAGCATATAACTATATTATAATCCATGCGACCAAGGAGCCTATTGATCATAAAATCTTTCCTCTCTGCTTTATCTTTAGTGTTGTATTCATGTTATAAAATTATAAAATACCCCCCCCCCAAAATATTAAAAATCTTAAAATACCAAAAAATTCTGTATTCTCCCTAGCTCAGTGGTTAGCGCGTTAGACTCGAGACCGAAAGGTCCCGAGATCAAGTCTCGCTAATCGCTGCTTAATTTTTTCCGAAATTATAATATTTTAAGAAGTTCTTTTTGTCTCTGTAATTTTTTTCAAGTCATGTTGACTTTCTTTTTATTTTTCCTTAACATCTTTCATGTACTTTTTCCTATTTCTGCTCCCTTTTATTAACTATGATGTGGAGGTAGAGGGTTCTTTACCCTAGGCACTCCATAATAATTAATCCTTGGATTTGCCAATATTGGGGTTGGGGGAATGTAATAAAAGTTTAGCAAAAATATAATATTTTGCCAAGAAAGCTGTATACATAGAGGGAAGAAAAGTGCAAAAAAAATAAAGAAGGATTTTTTGAAAAGTGTGTTCTACTTTTTAATGTCTCATATTTGCCAACTTGGAATAAATGTCGATAGTTTGGTATAGTTTTTAAAAAAAAGTTGTGTAAATCATGAACTTGCACCAAATAAGTACATTTTCCATTTTCATCAGTGAAAATTAATAAATTATGCCAAGGTGGTCGTATTAATGGCTCTAGTGTAGAATTGGGTGCTTCTTCGATTGGCGACAAATTTTGCTCAATTTTGTCAACAAAATGCCATTTCTGGTTACCATAATAGTTTTAACTTGGTTCCAACTCCCTCTGTTTACTGCGATTAACCTGCAAAAAATGCAGGCTGTTTTCGGGCTATCTCAGTTAGGTGCTTTGATGAGCGATGCAGGTAGGGAAATTCTGAAAGTATGTGGGTTGTAATCCTAATGATGACCAAAATATTTACAGGTCCAAATATACACATAAAGGAATATGTACACATAAATATTTACAATGCTCTAGGGGCGTCGCTTAGTGTGTCACATGGGTAGTCCCCTTCCCAAGCGCTGAACTCTCGGTCTGCAGCATGAATTATCAGATTTCGTAACTATTTACAGAATTAGAACTTTTTATCTAAGCGCACAGAACAATGTATTGAAAATTCTAACGATGTACTCATTTTAAAATTATTTTGCGATATTGCTGTTGAAATGAAGTTTATGGTTTAAGTGCAGACATAATTTAAAATCTGAAACCTTTCAAATTTTATTTATTTATTTTTTTGTTTGATTCAAAATGTATCTTATTGAGATTATATATTTTTTGTTTGGCTGTAGTGTAGAATTGGCTGCTCCTTTGGTTTTTTAAGTGAAAATAGATCGATGTGTAGATGGCCAAAGTGAAGGGAGTGTGCAATGCCAAGTTTGTGCAATTCTCTGATTTTTTAAGTGAAAATAGGTTGATGTATACATGGATATTGAGTTTATTCAATTCTTTGACTTGTTACTTTGGCTTTGTGTAGTGGCGATTTTTGCATCAAAAATTGCTGCTACACAAAGTCAAAATAACAAGTCAAAGAATTACACAAACTCGATGTCCGTGTACTGTCAAAAATCGCCAGTTTGTTGTCAGGACTGAGTGTTCGGTGCATATTCTTTGAAAACATCTTCGTGACAGCTTAAAGTTCTGATCTGGAACAGGGAGCTGAATGCAGCTATGTTCTGTGGTAGATACTGTGATTCACTGGTAGAATAACTGCACTTGAAAGGGATTTAAAATCCTCTTTTATTAAATCATTATTATTTACAACCACTTCCCAACTCGGGAGGGATACAGAAAGTAAAAGACCACACTTGGGTCTAAAATGAACAATCGGATAAATTTAAAACTAAAGTTAAATAGAAATTAAACAGTCGTCTCTCACAGAGCTATATCGTGAGGTTGGCCTCTAACTTAAATGGTGCGTAGCAAGATTTACTAATACTGACGCACTTGGAATTATTTCAATAAACAATCACGTAAAAGCACTATGGCTTAGAATTTAAATGCTAGCTAGTCAGGCGAACGTCGAATAGAGTGACCGTGATCTGAGACTAAAAGCTCTCTCACACTGAGAGGTTTCTACCTCTTGCTTAAATATAACTTGGCTCCACTTCAAATTAGCATAAAGCTGAAAACGCGCACTTCTTCTAACGGGAAGTTGAAAATGAGAAGGGATAGAAAGATTTAAATTAAAATAAAAGTTTGTTAGTTTAACTAAAACCTTACATACTTCCCGCCAGAATTTGCAACAGTTGAACTACTGTGGTCCAAACAAACCATGTTGAAACTTGCAATTCTACGACGAAATACTCAAAATTTAACTCTTCTTAACTTAGGCCAACCCTTACAAAACAATAGTTGTTGGCGAAAATTTACAGACGAAAACTTGCTTTGTACATAACTCTTCATCTGTTTTGTGTATATTTTTTGATTCATCTACATCTTACTCCTTCCAGCAAAATCTGGAAGGAAAGAAATTTTAGTACAACATAATAGCAGTAATTTCTAGGTAACAGGCTTTATTTTCTTACCCGTGTAAATTCGCGCACGCACATTTATCATTCAAGCAAAATTAATTTCTTCCCCCAATGCTCTCTCACCTGTGTTGGGTGAAAAGCAAACTGCCATTGCGGGTTTTTTTTGTGTTCGGGGGTGTTCAAATCTCCCACCTACGATCGACTAACATTAGTTAGAACTTGACATACGAGACCTCAAAAGATGCCCTATAACCAGCTAAACCTGAGGTTCTCACTAGCTTTATGACTAACACTTTAAGTGTATTTGGTGGAGAGCCTTTTTAACACTTGCATTCTAAATTTACTCAAACTTTAACTTTTCATGCATACAATTCTTAGTTTGCACATAGAATGTTTCATTCAAATTGACTTTGCACCTAACGTGCATTGATAGCATAATATCATTTGTTACATTTTATAAAACTTCATACCAATCATGAAATACAAATGTAGGTTAAATTTCTAAATTTACAGCAAGTGCTTCCTATTCTTTTTTCTCAAAGTACTTTTCTGAAATATCACATTACACTGAAATAATAGTCCATAGACTAAATTGTGTTCGTCCTCTTTTTCGACTTTTCATTCTAGAAATTTTACAAGTCTTTTGACAAAGCATAATACAAAATCATTCAGTTAACATTTTTTTTTCAGCAAATTCATTGCTTTTACAAAACTAATCTATTTACAATGCTTCAGAATCTACTTTACAAACATTAAGTAATTTTAAATCTTTGCAGAATTACGATTTTAAACAAAAACATTTTTTTTTCAAGATAAGTAATTATTTATCGCCCACTTGGCATAAAACTCAACCTCGCTTGAGGTAAAGTTGCAGGGTTAACTAACTAAAATTAACTAAACGTTGGAATAAGAAATGCTCTTTATCTTGTTGTGGTCAGCCGTCCTTTTCTTGGCGCAATCCTTGAAAGTTGGGTAGGTTGAAGTTTGGGCCAGTTTCCTTGACTTTGGTTGTTGGTCATTTCCAGCTTGTTGCTCATCTCTTTTCCTATTATAATTCCCTCGTTCCATCCTGGGGTACTTACGCTGGGGAGGAAGGTGTTTTGCTGGGCGTTTGCTGGAGTGGGCCCTTCGCTCCTGGGCCCTCGTTCATCGCTGCTCCTGGTTCCTGCTGCATTCGGGACGTTGATCCTCAGCCTGCAACCGAGGCTGCTTGCTTCTCAGGCACCTCTCCGATGTTTCCGCAGTCCTCTTGGCTACTTTGGGCTGTCCTTGCCCATTCTGCTTTGGTCTTTTATTACTTGCACCTGCATTATCCGTCTTTCTTTTAAATCCACATTTTTGGTTCTTATTTCTTCTACTTAGTTGAGGGGGGGCTTTCTTTTTCTGTCCTTTCGATGCCATTGTTGCTGTTTTCGCTGAAGTACATCTTCCGTGAGAATGGGTTGCCTCGGATCATGAAAAAAATCTTTAAACATTTCCATTTTATTACAGTTGTAGAAAGGTTTGATTTGGTCAACATTCGCCGTAATTTTCTCCCCGTCGTTTCTTCTTAATACTACCACCGCTTTTGTTACTTTCTCGATAATGAACGGTCCTTCAAAACGCGGAAAAAATTTCCCCACCTTTTCTTCTGGGGCATTTGACAAGGCATGTTTAATTTTCAAAACTTCATCTCCCACATTGTACTTGACCTCTCTTCTCTTTTGGTCATAATATAATTTTTGTTTCCTCTGGGCCATTTCCATATTTCCCGAGGCTTCCTGTATAAACTTCTGGATATCAGTCATTTTAAATTCTTCTGCCCTTTCCTGGACAAAGAAAAGTTTATCTAAGGGTGTCAAAATCTTTCTTCCCAGAAACAGTTCAGCGGGTGTTCTTTGTGTAGTATCATGTTTGGCAGTTCTAAGGGCAAATGCAAATTCATTTATATGGCTATCCCAGAGGCAGTTCTAAGGGCAAATGCAAATTCATTTATATGGCTATCCCAGGTAGAGTGGTAATTCTTAGCATAACTTCGGATGATTTTCACCACATTTCTATTAACCCGTTCCGCTATGTTTGACTGCGGACGATACGGGACCATCTTTAGGTGATGTATTTAGTGACTGGGCAGTTTTGCACACATTTCCTCAAAAATATTGCTAACAAACTGGGGACCATTATCGGAAATAACTTTTAGGGGCAGCGCCCCATATTTTAAAATATACTTATTTAGAATTGAATCTACTACAATTTTTGTAGGCGCGCGTTTTAACGGAATCAACTCTAACCATTTGCTAAAATGGTCCACTATAACTAAAAGATATCGGCTTTTGTTAGCTTTACTTCTAGGATAAGGTCCCAATAAATCGATGCCTATTATTTGATTTGGGAATTCTGATTTAATACTATTTAGGAACCCGGCGGGGCGGGGAAATTAACAAAATTATTTAATTGACATGTTGGGCACGACTGGACATACGCCCTAGTAAACTTTTGCAGTTCTGGAAAGAAAACTGCCTCGCGAACTCTCTGAACAGTTTTTCTTATACCTAAATGAGCCGAAATGGCACAATCATGCAACTCCTCTAATACATTCAATCTAATGCTAGCTGGGATAACCAGTCTAAACTCGTTGTTCTCTTTAGTCGTTTTCGTATAAAATAACAGTCCGTCAATTATTTCATAATCTGCGGCCCTATTTCTTATCAGCACAATATCCGGATGACTGAAATTCTCAGGGTCGGCCAAATAATTGTATATATTTTTGAACTCCGGATCTTTTCCCAGTTCGGCTATTACTGTTTCACGAGAATCTAATACTTTGGATGTCAGCATGGCTATTTTAACTGTATTTCCATTTTCATCTAAATTAATTCTGCTTAAAGCATCTGCCACAACATTTTCTTTTCCCGG
>KK120478.1:326489-336596 GCA_000611955.2 Stegodyphus mimosarum
AAGAGGGCATAAAAAAATTTTACATTGCCAGTTTTACCATGGAATGCATGGTGCAGCTAAACCAAAACCGAGAGAAGGAATGAAGGAAAAGCTGGCATGAACATAGATAGGCGCACCAAAATCTTTTAAGTGCTAACGGCATCTAAATGTCCAAAGGGGCGTCCACACGTCTAATGCTAGAGACACAACTGATACAACAAAATGCACGTCGCCGGCAAAAAAGTCGTCCAAATGAGGACGCGAGCGAAGTCTGCGTTTAGGCAATAGAATTATTGAAGAGAAAAATTCATGTGACATTCACAGAGGGCTACAGGTTTAAAATGTGTCATCTTGCTTTTTCATAGTTTGGTCAGAAGAATATCACACTTGATTCGTGTTATAGTGAAATTTTGTGTATTAAGCAATTCAGCAACTTGGATAGTAAGATTAAACAGTTATATGCACAAATCAGTTTTATGCAAATTAAGGTTTATAAAATTGTTTTGGTTGTTAAGATTTATAAAACTGTAAAAATTTTAAATTTAAAAAATTTATAAAACATTATATAAAGAGAATTAAATGACTTGAAACACCATCCACCATATAATAAAATCAACTTCATATTTTTTAATCTTCCCCCCTTCCCTTGGTTTGCTTATTTATGTATGATATGTAAGTATGTGTAAAGGAATCTGTGTAATACAGCCAATAAAATTTCTGAAGGTACGCTGTTTTTAAATATTTTAGCATTAGCACAATGAGATGTTAGCCCAAATGCTCTCAAAACGTGTATGTGCATATAAATGGGAGGGGAAAAAAAAGTTTGGGAATAATATAAAATCTGAAAGCTTTCAGATTTTTTCTTTTGTTTTTCTTTTTATTATTTCTTATTTTATTTATTTTTGAATTTAGAATAAGATTCAAATTTGGCAGTGGAGAATAAAATATGCAATGAGGCAAAAATAAAAAAATTTTTACACGAGATGCATATATATCATTACATAATGGGTAATGGTACCTATTTACAGCATGCATATTTAAACTAAATTTAAAACAATAATATTAATAGATAAAATAAAAAATGAAAACAATAATAATAAAGAGATAAAATAAGAGTAAAATTATTCATTATTAAATCTAAGAAACACGTTCCGAAAAGAGAAAAGCTAACTTTAATTTACAGTTGATGCGGGTAAGGTTCGAACTCGGAGTCTTTTCCTTCGCAGTCCAGCACGCTGACCACTCAGCTATATGAGATGTCAACTTTAACGAAAAATAAAGTAACAAATAGAAGTCATGGCAAAGGTAATTTAATAAATATTTAATAAATATGTATCATATGACTTAAGTTGTAACTGCCCTCGAAAATTTCAGAAAAAAAAAAAATTAACGGTATTTTATTGAATACCTTTTCACAGTCAACTGCTTTATTTTAAAAGTTGTTATATTGTTGAAGTTAGTATTTGGTGTATTTAATATTGGAATACTTATAGAGCTTTTTGTTACACATGAAATAACGAACATTTGTAATAGTTAAGGAGAATTTTATAAGGCAGAAAATTTGATTTCGTAGAAACTGTAACTTATTTAGGTTCCTGTTACTTATGCTGTTACATACAAGTAAAGCATATGGATATACTAGTTGGGTGATTGCTTTATAAATATACAATTTTCCCCCTTAATGAGAATTTGAAATTTATACTAATCTATATGGTTTTGAGAGAAAAGAGGATGCTATAAACAATGCTGATGATTTTATTCCTGTGGACAGTTTCATGATCTCTTTGGAAAAAACTCAATGCTGTGTGATTACGACCATCCGGCAGTCATATTGAAAAGTGTAAACAAGTTTCTTTCGACTATAGCACATGATAAGAACTCAGTCAGCTGTTGGCTGTTCGTGCACCTCACGGGCAAAAAAGCTGAACATGAGCAAACTCAGTTTTATGTCCTCTGCGTAATACAAATTTACGCCAGCAAAAGAAAAATTATGGCAACTATGTTGTGAGCGTACTTGTGTGGACGGGCCTTTGATCCAGACCTGCTTTAGAATAGCAGTTAAAAATTGAACTGTTAAAGTTCTTCCTGTATTAAAAAGAATGCCCGAAGACTTAAGTTGTTACCTTTTTTCCCCTTATAAGTGTCACTAAAAGCAGAATGCACTTAAAATTGCAACTTTACCTGAATTACTAATTCTGAAATAATAGTTTTTCTAAATTAATGATATAAATAGAAATATTATTGTTATTAATAAATTAAAGTTGATTGTTTGAAAATTTGCTAGATGGACATTAGTATTTGATTGTATTCATTTTATTTAAAAGTATACTTACGTACAACATTTATTCTTGATAGATTCAATATTGATGGATTAGATGAGTTAGGCAAAATATTAACTGTACTAAATATTTTTTGAAAGGGAATAAGCTGCCAAAAATGGAGTGACATTTTGCCATTCTGTTAGAAAAGTGCCTTTAGCATGTAGCATGATGAAGGGGGGGAAGGCGGTAGGTCCGTTTTAGCTGAGCCTGTAAAAAAGTTAATGTCATTATGCAATAATAATTATATAATTATTTTAATGCAAAGATAGGTTTAAAATGGGAAAATCAGGTTTATTTGATTCTAGTTATATATATACATGAAATAACATGATTATAAAAAATAGCATGTGCAAAACCAAGATATATATCTCTCTTATGGAATTAAACATGAGCATAGGTTATCCAAAATTGTTTAGCTCCCATTTAATTCAGCAGAATGAAATTCTAGTATATTTTATTTTTGTTTCTAGTATATTATTCTAATTCATATACATTGAATGAAAAACAAACTTTTAAGAAAACAAAATAGATTTTTATATAACAATAAGTGAAATTTATTGATGTTAACAGTTAAAGTTTTTTTTTTTATTTGAAATAAAATCAAAAGTTTTTATTCATGAAATACACAATTTTTAGAGTTGATTTCTGTTATTCCTTTCTTTACAAAAGTTTAACTTTTGTAATCTGTTTTAAGAGGGTTGATTCATAGCCTATATATGCATAATTTATTAATTAACATTAATATAAAGGAAGAGTTCTATTGGGTTAAGAGTGCACTGTATGAAAATAATTAAGAGGTTTAACTACAAATAAGAATTATGTGAAACTATGATGCAATAATCAATAAGTTTAGCAACTGTTTCATATATTTCTTTCATTCAAAAGTATTATAATTACAAATGATTATTTAAATTGAAAAAAAATTCACAGTAAGAATGAGACAGTTGGGGGAGGGGACATAACATTGATCAGTACAAACTGATTCCTTAAAAGTTATACTTATTTTTGGATATTTTGTGATGCTAATTTCAAAATTGGTTTCAGTTTTGCTCCATTTAGTGTACTTTTAGAAAAAAAACATAATTGACTTAAAAGCCAGTTAAACAGATTAAGCCAAAAATGGAGATTATACATATACATATATAATTACAAAACAATTTTTGTAAAACAAAATATAAACATGCCTAATATTTTCATGCATTAAGCTGCTTTTGTTTTTGTCTTTAAATTTCTTTAATTTTTAAATTGGGGTATTGCTTGTTTGAAAAGTTTTGGTTTTATCTTTTTTAAAATTCTTAATTGCATTTATAAGATTATTTTTAATTTATTAATTATGAATTTCAATTTTTGGTCTTTGTGGAAAATTAGCTCTAAATTTCTTACTTTATATATATATGGGTAGATAGCTAGATTTTTGCTAGTTCATAATAGATTAAATGTAGACAGGTCCAGATGATATGTTGATAAAATATGTTTTATCAAAATAAACAGTTCAGAGTTCTGGAACTTTTCAAAAAAATACTTGTAAGGTGTTCACAGTATCCCTAGTACAATCAGTAATTACACTTCAAACTACTAAAAATGTTAAATACAATGCAATGCAAAGCAAAACTCATCTAAAGAGGAAGCTAACCTGCAAATATTTCAGTACTCCATACCTGCCAACTTTTACGAATTTTTACGAAAATGCGTTTGTCTTTACAATTTTACGATCGTAATACATTTTTTACGATTTTTTTCTTTTTTCAAGTGTTTTTAGTGATCTTTGTCGAAGTTTTAGAATTTTTTGCCAATTCAGCGATTTTCGCCAATTGCATCGTGTTTCACCGCCAACTACCGACTACTTCGAATCCAGTAACCTGCGGTTTCTCCCAACTCGCTGCTTAACCAGCCAATCCAATGCGCTGAACTTGTTTCTCCCAATCTTTTCTTTGTGGCCGCCAGATTTTTTCGCGTTCGCTTCAGCAGCAAGGGAATGACTCAGCGAGCATGGATTGTTGGATTCTGTTTTTTTTTTTTTTTTTCCCACGTGCTACGAATTTTCTTAATACGCCGTTGTTACGAAATGAGTTAAAAAAAAACGTATTCTCAATATTTTCAGCCTGCCTACAAAGCCGAATTTCCAACAAATAAAGAATCAAACATCAAAGAAAGTGGATGATTTTTTTTCAAAGTCAGCTATGAATTCGGATGCCCATGCCATTTTGGCAGAGTGTTTGTTTACTGCATTCCTCATCGAAGACAACGTGCCGCTAAGGGCTGCCGATCACGCCGGTCAACTTTTCAGACGGATGCTTCCGGACTCCAAGATTGCTCAGAAATATGCTTGTGCTCGCACGAAAACGTCTTCTATTATGAACGAAATTGCTTGCGATGCACAAAGTAAAACGATAGCTTCACTCCAGAATTCAGCATTTTCAGTGTCAATCGATGGCAGCAACGACAGCGATTGGAAGCTTTACCCCATCGTTGTCACATATTTCTGTGATGTTTCTAATGAAATGAAAACTCATCTTTTGCGTCTTCCATTTTTAAATGGAGACGCTACGGGGGAAAATATTGCCTCTTTGGTAATTAATGAGTTGTATAAATTGTTATTTTTTTAATATCAAAGCATGATATTAATTCTTCGTGTTCTTCTAAATTTTGGAGAAATCTTCTGAATTTTTATCTTTAGAGGTTAGCAGGTATGGTACTCCAAACTCATGCTGAACTAACTTTCTTGGTGCACGAATTTTTATGTCAATGAGTGTGTGATACTTTTGATCAAATAGGGTAGTCAGTTATTTTTAATGTGTCATTTCCATATTATTTCTTTGATATGCTTTCTTTTCAGAATGATCAAAAGACAACTTCTATAATCTTAAAAGGCTGCCTGTGTATGAATTGTTCCAAAGCACCTGGAGGTTCCAGAATGTTTAAAACACCTTTAAAGAAAGGAGATAAGGTTGTGATTCTTGGTGAATTATGTGGAACAGTTCAGTATGTTGGTCATATTGATTCTCAAGGATTTTCTGAAGTATTTGTTGGCTTGTACTTAGATGAGGCTGGTAAGTACCAAAGAAAACTTATTGTTCAGAAAATAAGATTTTAATTAAATCAAAAATTCAACATCTCCAAAAATTTTTTATTGTGTACCCCTAAGACAAAAGTAATTGGAAGTTGTACCCCATATGATAAAATATAATACATATGTGTGTGGTCAAAAATAAATTTTTTTATTTATTTATTTATTTTAAACAATATGCATAGATTTAAAGTTCAAATTTACATTTTTTATTATAATTTAATGTGAGCAGTGTGTATTTGTTTAATAATATTGAAAAAATCTGTTTTGATGCCTCTGCAATTCAAAGATCTAGTTCTTTTTGAACTTTCAGATATATCTTTGTTACAGAGGCACACTTCTGTGTTTCCCTTAAGTGTTTGTGTACATATGCTTTAAAGCTGGGGCATTTATGATGTTCAGCTTCCCAAATTCTAGTAAAACCAGACACAGCAAGCCATGAAAGAACCTTATGGATAAACAGATACACTGAGGAGTGATTGTGAGCTTACATCTTTGGTATACCTCCAAGCAGTGGCAGCTCCTCTATTTATGCACATGAGTTTGTGAAACCCCAAAGAAAAATGAAAAAATTAATTTATTAACAAATTAAATAAAAAAATATTAAATACAGTTCCAGATTTTTGCAGGCTGAGTTTTCTCTTCCCAACTTCCTTTTTAAATGCGGTAATACGCAGCTAATGTACTGTATTGTGGGTTACTATAGCACAGAACACTCGCTTTTCCCTCGATCACATCTGCGATTGAAGAAATGCCCTAGAAAAACAATTTATGGGGCAGAAGTAGATAGGTAAAAGGCATTGCTGATACCATTCCATTTGTACATCTTCAGTGTGCAGGAACTCAAATTGTTTGCAGTTATCTCATACAAATTCTCCCTTGGCTTGCTGTATTCGAGTAGTTAATTCATTTTCTTCTCATTTTTTCCAAGTGTTATCATTTGTTGATAAATATTTTTTAAGAACTAATGTAAACAGTTAAGATGGCACATAGTAAAATAAGTGTTTTGGAACTAAATAAATTGCATTTTTCAACTTTGCCTTTGGAAAGAAAAATTGAAATGAAATTATTCAGCCAACATCTTTGCTAAACCTTATCCAGGTGACGAAATGGAATGAATATTTAGAAATTTCAAAACGAATTTAAAACTTGAAAAGATTTATATAAAAAATGTTCATAGATTTGTGGATGCGAGTCAACTAACAGGCTGTTTCTTTCTCCTGTCTCCTTTTTGCAAAACAGAATCTCAAGTTAGGTGAGTCACGATGTTGATAATTTATTATATCTCACTGAGAAAATGAAAAAGCATGAGTACCACAATCAGGGCTGTGGAGTCAGTAGGGAAAATAACCGACTCTGACTCCTGGAATTTTAAACTGACTCTGACTCCGACTCCCTCATATATATGTAAACATATACACATGTGTTACTTATTTTTTTTTAATATAAAAAAAGTAATAGATGGTATAGGAAAAAATTGATGGCATAACAAATTATTTATATTAATTAGCATTTGTTATGAAACGAAAAAACTGGCATTAGTATCGATACACACTCCAGTCACATTAATGTGACCACCACGTACTTTCCATGTCAGAGTTAAATAACCAATCACGGAAGGCAGGTGGCAGCACAGTGCAGTTGAGCGTATATAAAGGGTGTGTGAGGGCTTCGGAAAACATTTCAATCGTTGGCGGAATGCAGAAACGAAGCGATTTATCCGACTTCCAAAAGGGCATGATCGTTGGCTTTCGGGCCAAGGGTGGAAGCATTTCCGAAACGGCTGAGTTTGTGAACTGTTCGCGTGCCGCCGTGGTAAAAGTGTACCGTGCATGGCAAAATGGGACTGTCCAAAATCAGCGACGTGGCAAATGTGGTGCACCACGGGCCATAGATGACAGAGGCGAACGACGGTTGCGGAGATGCGTTCGGGCAGATAGACGGGCTACCGTTGAGCAACTGACCACCAAAATGAACCAAGGGGCTACCAAAAGTGTCTCCCAAAGTACTATTCAGCGAACATTGCTGCGTCTGGGCCTCCGAAGCAGACGCCTGGTTCGTGCACCTATGCTGACTGCTGTTCATCGACGGCGAAGGCTAGAATTTGCACGCCAGTACAGCAGCTGGACGTCCACTGAGTGGCGACAGGTTGCGTTTTCGGATGAATCGCGTTTTATGCTCCATCGGACAGATGGACGTTGGCGTATAAGGCGTGAAACCTCTGAAAGGAACCACCCTGCAACCATTGCCGGAACGGTCCAAGCTGGAGGCGGGAGCATTATGGTCTGGGGAATGTTTTCCTGGCATTCTCTAGGTTCACTGATCATTGTGGAAGGCACAATGGATCAATACAAGTACGCATCTGTCCTTGCGGACCATGTTCACCCCTACATGCGCATTGTTTTTCCTCAGGATGATGGCATCTTCCAGCAGGACAATGCGAGGTGCCATACAGCTGCCAGTGTACGTGCGTGGTTCGAAGAGCACCAGGATGAGTTTACCGTCCTTCCCTGGCCAGCAAACTCACCTGACTTAAACCCAATCGAGCATCTGTGGGACCATCTCGATCGAGTTGTTCGCGCCATGGATCCTCAACCGCGTAATCTAGCGCAGCTGGCCACGGCATTAGAGTCGGCATGGCTGAACATCCCAGAGAACACCTTCAGGGACCTATGTGACTCTCTTCCTGCACGTCTCGCAGCAGTCCGCTCTGCGAAAGGTGGCTATTCTGGCTTTTGACAGATGGTCACATTAATGTGACTGGACTGTGTATAATTTCTAAGAAACTGTATAGCTTTGGCAAGATCTTTGTTAGAGGACTGTAGAATTCGATTTGATAAACTTCAGAGCTGAGCAGAGTCTTTCCACATTAACTTAAATAAGAGCAAAAGCTGATACTATTAGGGCTACTTCTTTTAACTTGCTAAAAGAGGTGTCTTGCAAGAATAATCATGTTCTCTATTTCTTCAAAGGCTGTGTAGAGATCTTGTTCATATTTTTTTTTTTTTTTATATCTAAAGGCTCTTGGTTCTTTATTTTCATTCGCTTTGCCCTAGCCTTTTCAACATTATCCAAATATTTCTTAAAAGTGTAATTAATCACTGGAAGAGGATGATAGAGACTCAGTTGCAATGTCTGCAGTCTGTGTGTCTTGATTTGAATACTCCAATTGTTCTGAGAATAATTTCATTCTTAGGGAAAGTTCATAGATGGCTTTCTTTGCCTTTTTAATTTGTTCGTCATCCAACAAAATTCGGCGTTTTGAATATACATATAGTGAACCCAGCAAGATCTCATTGCCTAGCAAACTAGTTTCTCTTTTCTTCATTGAGGAAATGATTCCTTCTGCAATAAGCCCTCCGTTTCAGAAAGAACAAACATCACATTTTTCCATTCTTCTCTTCTCTTAATTCCTAAGATTTTAGCTTTTTTGTGGCTATATATGGTGTAGAAAGCATTTCGAATTCTGTAAGAACATTCCACAGTCTTTCTGTTAGTGAAACATTAGAGTTATCTACATCTTCTAAAAAAATGCTTAATTCTAACAACCTCTATGTCATCAAATATATACTTCCCCATCATAACTAAGTTTGTCATTATTATTATTTTTTTTCAATTCACTTTAATTTCATTTCAAATTCAAACTGCCCAAGAAAGACTGGAATCAGAGTTGGAGTCGATGTGCTTTTAGCGACTTCAGCTCTGACTCCGTCTCCACAGCCCTGCTCACAATCATGTCCATCTTAGAATTTAATTTGCTAGGAAAGAGGAATATTTGCCATCAACTTGACAGTATATTTCATTCAAATGTTAAAAGACACAAAGAGAAGATTGCCAAAAAATTTTATGTTCTAAAAGTAAGTATTGATTGTGTTCTGTTTCGTGGTGCATTTGAGCTTGCACTTTGAGAACATGATGAACACGAAGATTAATTAAATATGAGAGTTTCAGAGGTCTTA
The DNA here is from genome assembly GCA_000611955.2 of Stegodyphus mimosarum. NCBI lineage: Eukaryota > Metazoa > Arthropoda > Arachnida > Araneae > Eresidae > Stegodyphus > Stegodyphus mimosarum. The sequence continues at coordinate 335,816 of KK120478.1, forward strand.
CCAATTTCTCAACAAAACTTAATTCGTACCTAATGATCATTTCATTAGTGTTACTGTTTTTGAATGAACAAGAAAAGAAATTCAGAATCATTTATTGTGCAGGCTCACTGTTTGTCTGAACCACATAAAATGATCTGAAAAACAAGTTTTGTTTCAGGAATAGCAGATGAAACTACTGATGTGTCATCCACATAGTTAAATATATCCAAGCAAGTTTGGAAAAATATTAGACAAACCCAAAAAATTATTTTCGCAAAGGTAAGACGGTGCGAGCTTGATGCATGATCATCACGCTGGAGTTCACTTTTCTTTCAAGTACCTACAAGGAAATGCATGATGTACACAACTCACTTTGATTTTTTTGGGCAAGCAACTAATCAGAATTAGGAAGCTTGAGTATTTTTTTCCAGTTTGAGTGATATTACTAACTTTTTCAATAACTCTTTACAGAGAATTGCTATTCTAGAGGAAACTGTCAGAAAAGGTTTAGCTGTTAAATGGAATTTTGAGAGTTAAACCATTGATACTGTGTTAGGGCACAGTTGGTTGAATACATGGAAAAAATAGTCAACATTTAAACAAGCTGTAACAATAAATCAAGCAGGGGCTATTCACTGTATGTTCGAAGACTTGTGGTTTGGGTTACGGTATTTCACAATATTATGCAACATGTTGATGTGTTACACAACCAGTTTCAGAAAACACTACTCGATGCTGCACTCATTATAAAAGTAAGTAAGCATCTTCTAGCAGTCGTTAAGGAAAAAAAAAAAAAAAAAAA
>KK120478.1:336693-389072 GCA_000611955.2 Stegodyphus mimosarum
AAAAAAAGGGAGAATAGACACAGTGACTGGGGAAATATTGGAATCATACGAAACTTCAAGAAAAGCGGAGAGAGAAAATATTGTTATAAATAGAACTGTAGTAGTCAAAGATATATGTGGAATGTTATCACAAACAAAGTAAAAGTGAGATTTTTATTTCTCACTACTATGGTGTTTTTCTCCTTGAAGCTCCCAAATTTCAGGAGTACAAGAAAAAGATTCTTGACCATACAACTGATGTTTGTTCCATGTTACAGAAGGATTGTTTGAAAACTGAAGATTAGGATAGGAATAATTTACAGAAGATCAGACTTCAGAAATATGACTGGTGCCATTAGTCTTCTATAGTTTATTACAAAAACCAACTTACAGGCTATGTTTCCGAAGATCTACAAACTATTGCTAATTATTGTTAATATTCCATTGACCACTGCTGAAGCTGAGAGATGTTTCTCAACTTTAAAACAAATTAACACATTTTTAAGAAGCACTATGAGTGAGGACAGACTAAGCACTCTAACCAGGGTCCCAATTAAAAAAAGCATGATAAATGACATATCTAAATCCAATGAAAAACATTAATAATTTCAAAGAAAAAAATAAGCAGATTAGTGGTTTAAAAAAATTATACCTGTCTGTTTTGTAATCAATGTTTAAAGATATATTGTAATCAATATTATGATTTTATTTCATTTCATTGTAAGAAATAAAATATTATAATTTTTTTTTACCTATGAGAACTTTTTCTATATTTGCATTGTTTTCCTTTAATTTGTGAAAATGCAAATGTATTTTTCAAAATTTTTTTTCTCGACCACCATTTAATCCATGAGCCACCACTGCCTCGAAGTATCATTTTGTGTACCCCACTTTGGAGACCACTGGCTTAATTTTATATGCTAGTTTATCAACATGCATGTATAGTGAACTGGTTTATACATGCATGTACAATGGGTATGATAAAGAAAATTTCTCTTTTGAACCGCTTAAGTTTATTGTAAAACAAAATTTTATTATATTACCAGAAATTTTGTATGAAATTCTGAAAATTAGCAACAGCAATGCTTGAAATGCTTCAGCAAGAATGAGGCAGTGTGTTGACTAAGATGTGTTTGAGTATCATATTTTCCTCACTGGTAGTAAAATCTGATGAGAGGGCAGTAACAGGTCATAGCTACTTTGTATGAACTCAGTTATGGAAAATGTCATAGCAGTTTGTTGTCCTGTGCATCAAGATTGTTGAATCACCACTAAAGAAACTGCCAACAACATGTCATTTAGAACAGTTCAAGTTATTCTTACATCTAATTTTAAAATGCATTGTATCACTGCCAAGCTTGCACTGAGGCTGTAGGTGCCATAGCAGAAAGCATGCATAAATATCCAATATGTCAATATCTTATCAGTAGTTCTAAAATGACCTAATCTTCAAATCATAAATTAAAACTGGTGGTACGAATAGGAATATGACTATGAGCCAGAGATCAAACAACAATGACCTTGTTCAAAAAGCTCACTCTTCCAACACTGAAAAAGGCAATGCAAGTGCTTATCTTGTTTGTGTGACAAAATTCTCTGGTTACATTGGATTATGATATTAGCACAGAATTTTGTCACAGTATTGCAAGGCATATGAGAGAGATTATTCAGTGGCTGACTTTTGGTGAGAGGACAGTTTAGATATTTTATTGTATATGTTTAGAATGCTGTGTATTATTGCTCCTTACCCTTTTTATATTTGGTCCTCTCTGTGAGTTCATTTTGTTCCTCAGATTGAATTAATATCTTTGAAAGAGATTTGGCATGATTTGCAAATGGCCAAATGAAATAGGTGTATTCTAAATGTGCCTAAAAGCAGTCTTAAATGGTAGAATCTCTAGAACTGGTATATTATAAGTTGATTACTTTGAAAAAAATGTAATCAGCAAAATTTCCTCGTTTTAATGCACTTAGTCTCAATATCTTTTTTTTTCCTCTCCCTTTTAATTTTGCCTCATAGTGTAACGTTAGATTTAAATGTTTACTTGATTAAAGCATTCTTCTATTTATATAATGTATTGTAAAGTTTTTTTATGTGTGACTTTTTTTCCTCTCCCTTTTAATCTCGCCTCCCATTATAACATTAGGTTTAAATGTTTACTTGATTAAAGCATTCTTGTATTTATGTTTGCTCCCAATTATAATGTATTGTAAAGTTTTTTTATGTGTGACTTGATTATATTTTTCTGTAAATTCTTTCATAGTGGGAGATAGCAATGGAAGTATTGGAGGAAAAACATATTTTTCAGTTCCAGAAAGATATGGTTTATTTGTGCCTTTGTCTTATGTTTGCTGCCAGATGAGCTGACATTTTTATTACTTCATATAATATTTCTGTGATAAAGTAAATAATAATCCCTACATTTTATATTTGACATTATTAGCATGTGATAATTATTTTATATTTATGCAACTTTTTATTCATATATAAACATACAATTATTAATTTTATAAATGTGACTTTGATGTATAATAAAAAACCTTATTATGCATACTTATGTAAATATTTTATTCTGTAAATATGACAAAATATTTCTTCACTCTGTGAATAGAACATGTCAGTAAAAAACTCATATATTTGTGTAAATTTTAGTATGATGGACATGTGATTATATTTTGCTATTTTAATTTGTATATTTTGTAATATTTAATAAACTTACTTTTTCTCTAAAGTAAAATGTGTATAAACTGAATTATTAAAATATGTACATTAGAAGTATATATACCAAGCATCATGTGCTTATTAGCAAAATAAGGACTAAAAAGCAAATAATCATGTTTGTGTCATTTTCTAACATTGTATTGCTGGTTTAAGAACAGAATGGCTGTCTTGAGAGTAGTAGAAAATTAGTTATTGAAACTGTAGAAAAGACAGATAGCTTTAAAACAAACTCCACTAATTATTCACTTCAAATCTGAATGAAAGATAGGATGAATGTGTATAATTGTAACTTCATTAGGAAAAAACAAGATGTAGCTGATGACCAGTTCTTGTCAAATGCATTACGTAACTGAGTGATTAGAATCTGAGTTTGATATCCATCTCTCTTCATGTTTGTTGTGAGAAAAATTTCTCATATTGTACTTATGCAAAAACTGTTTAATTGACAATTATTTTTAAAATATTATTTGCATCTTCAACTGCAATTTCTCCTTAACTTTATTCTGTCCACTTTCTTTTATTCAAGCAAAGAAAAATTGCTTGTACTTCCTCTGTCCCATAATATTAGTAGCGAGTGCATATTTAAACAGGAATTATTGGCAAATGCAGCAGTAAGTTATGTTGTAGCACAAAATTGCGAAGCCTTCAAAATCAATGTTTCATGACATTTGTCATTTGTTTTGACACATCTTTCAATTTTTAGGTTAACCTAAACTGTTATGAATAACTATTTTGCTAATTACATCTGCTGATCGAAATCAGTTGTTTTATTTCAGTTGAATATCAACCCATTGTAAAAGTAATATTAAAAAGAGTTTTCAAGCAGAGATTGAATTGTAATTATCCAGTTCTCAAAAGAAAATGAAAAGTTGTAGAAAGGTGCAATTACATAAGCTGCAAAACAGCTGAAGTTCAACAGAATGACTATATCAAGAATTTTGAAAGATGCTTCCAAAAATAATGGTCAAGGTGAATCTTATGCTAATGTGATTTTTTGAAAAAATAAAGCTGTGTACATAAATGCAAATATTATGAAGAAAACTTAAACATATTTCTCTTAGAAGAGGCACCATAAAAGCACTAAACACAGCTTTGATAGCATTTCATCTGAAATACTGGATACTTTGAAAACAATCACATTTCTTTCATTTCAATAGGTTGGCAATACTGGAAGCAATGAAGAACAATGGCTGCAATGATTTTAAGTTCACACGTATACGGAAAGAAAAGCTTTGCAGCCAAGAGATCCTATCTACAAGTTTAAAATTCAGTAACATGAAAAATCTGGGAACTGTCTGAACACACAAAATAAAAATTAATTTACTGTTTAATTTGATCAATTTTTAAATAAATTTAATTTCCTCCAGGGGAAGATTATAAAGGTTGCATTCTATGTTTATTTTCTTTTGCTACTATTTTTATGGGACAGAGGGAGTACCTTTTGTCAGATCACTGTGTTATTCAACATTTGAATGGAAAGCTTTGGAAATTGTGTGAAAACCACTTTTCCCTCCCCCTTTCAAATTTTATTTTCAATCTATTGCTATTTAAATAAGTTGATAGTTACAATCAAAGCACACAGTCTGAAAACTTAAAGAAATACTCGATTTTCTGTCTGAAGAGAGGGGAATAATGCGATAATGTGTTCTAGGATCTGATAGATCCACTGCATGCTCATCTAGCACTCCATTTCTGGCTGAAGTCATTGGAGTTGTAAAGCTTAGAAGTTTTTAAGCTTTCATGTACACTTCACACCCCATGCCTTAGTATCGCAGTGTGGCAAATTAAAAATATTTCCTGTTACACACCATGAAGGGCTTGTGAAGCTGGAGAAAGACTGATTGTCAGATTTGCTACCTGCCACACAGAACTTTCAACACCAACGCCCCTGTGGGCTCCTGAATTAAATGGGGTTTTAGTAAGTCACCCTATAGGTTACAGGAACTCCAGGTTTGTGTATTGTATACATCCAGGGCTGACACTGTCACAATGCAAGTCTCATCCAGTACAAAAAAAATGATTTGGCAGAGAGAGGAAGTGGGTAAAAAAAACAAGTACTCATAGTTTCAGAAAAAAGTTTAAAATTTTTAAAACATAGGAATATACTTTCATGAATGGATAGAAAGATAAGCAAGATTTTTGACTATAAATAATAGTAATTAAAACATGCAAAGTCATTGTTAATTCACTTAATGATTTTCATTGTTCAAGAATGTTTTTTATTCTTCAAAAGTGTAGTTGTGGCTCTTGAATATTCCTGAATTCTGTCATGTGGGTTCATCTGGCATAAAGTTTGGCATTACCTTTGTTATAAAATGGGTAGCCAAACTTCATGACAGTAGGAGCCGCATATCAGGCTTTAAAAATGTTCAAGAACTGTAGCTACAATAAAATTTGCAAAAATTGTGAATTCGTATTTAGATCATTTTAAAAATAACGAAATAGTTTTGGATGGAAAGAAAAATTTAGAAGTCATGAAAATTTTGCTTTTATTAATTAATATGTTTGCATATAAATATAAATAAATAATTCATATTTAGGAAGAATATTTCTATGATACAGAAACTTCAAACTATAATAAGATTCAGATAAAGACTTTTTCAGTCAAAAAAGTCTTTTTTATTTTGTCACCTCTTTTCTCTATATTCATAACTGTTGACTGGTTTTGGCAGAAGCAACTTTAATAGTCTTTAAGCATAGAGGGTGATTCAAAACTAGAACAAACTTCTAAAGGGGTGGGGTATACTTGGACAATTTGGAATCCCATAGCAATACAGGGTTATGAAAGGGCTGCGGTATAGTTGTCTGTCGAGCGGTACCCGAACAGATGTGCACTGAATATTTGTAAATTTTCGCCATAACCTGTGTGAATATGGGACATTCTGAAAGAGCAAGCATGACACAAGGCGGCTACAAATTACACATACACCTGCCTTAAAAGATGAGATATTGCATCAAGTGGAAGAAATTTCTGGTAAAAGTGCATGAACCACTGCCCATGATATTGCAGCATCTTAATCCAGTGTGTGGTCCACATTACACAAACAGCATTTACATCCATATCACTTGCAAAGGGTTCAGTCACTGCAGCATGAGGATTATCCTCGACATGTGGAATTTGTGTGCTGGTACGTGGGCAAATGCAACCAGAGCCCAGTCTTTTCATCCTGCATTCATTTCACAAAATGAAGCCATTTTCTATCATGAAGGGACCTTTAATCAAAATAGTGTTTATGTGTAGAGCCATGACAACACATGAAGTATACACACACAAGCTGCCCAGTGACAGCTTTTCTTGAATGTATGGTCGGGCATTATTCATGATTACATACGCAAACCATATTTCTTACCACCTCTACTGGATGGTAAAAAGTATTGCTCTTTTCTGGAGGAGGTACTGCCACAATTAGTTGACAATGTTCCTGTATCTATAGGGCATGCAGTGTGGTGCAGCACTTATGTGAAAAGTGTTTATCTTTCCTCCCTAAAAGAAATATCTTCAACGGTCATTCAGGTTGTCCCAGAATTGAATAAGAGTAGTACTCTAGAAGGAATGGCAGATCTTATGGAATATTGGATTGCGGCTGTTGAAAAGTAAGAGGCTGTGTAGAAAGATTGAAGGAGAAGCTTTTAAAATAAACCTAAAAGAAAAAATACAGAGTGCATTATTTTTAAATGATCTTTGTGCTTACTTTATGCACTCTGCCCCGATTACCCTTATGCTTTGGACGTAACAAAGGCTGCCCATCCGCCATTATAGTGGTCAGTGATTCTGACTTCCATACCACAGGGCTCGGATTCGAATCTCCCAAAAGGCATGGATGTTTGTAAATGTATAGTGTGTGTGCAGCATGGGGGCGCTCTAAATAAGCGGCAAGCCGAAAGTCCTTTCGAGAAGTTGCTGGTAGAGGAAGAGGGGTGGGAGATATTCGAACCTGTCCCCCTGAGTTGCTCTTTATCAAAACTGGGGACGGAATATAGCAAAGTTGCACTGTGACTTGTATGGTGTTTAAGGCTCTTGACAATGACAGGCTCAATCTTCATGGGCGTGTTCTGATGCTACTGTCAGACAAGCGAGATAAGTCACAATAACAGCAACGTCACATAGTCATGGTAGTAATTTGAATCATTTACCATTTTGTTACTTTGAAAGTGAACAACATGAAATCGATTAAATTATTACACATGTAATGCAATTTAAAAAAAATAAAATATTGATTGAAAATGAAGCGTGTTGTTGCACATTTTTGCTTCAATATTCAGTTACTTTGAAGAAACAAAATTACTGTTATTGCAATCGAGTCGTTGATTGTGTTAAGTTTCTTTGCTATAATCGATTAAAAATGCTAATATTTTCAAGCGAATTTTTTTTTTCTTTTGAGTCAAAAGAATATGAAATAATCTCCGGTTCTATACGGCTGTAAATTGAAAGATAATTTCCAAATATTTATATAACGTTGCCTATGAATAAAAAGCTACCAGGGAAAGGATTTTACAAGTTAATTAAAAAGTTATTTCATATTAACAGGCTAGAATAACAGCCTCTTAATTGATAAATGATATCAATAATAAAGACAGGACAGGAATAAGCATATCACACCACCAGGACTTTTCATGTAGTAACACAGGTACTAATCCAGGAAAGCATCCTACAGAAGTCCGTACAAACTTTCCAAACTATATTCATGCAGTTATTACTTAGGAGAATTTGCATACTAAGATAAAGACTTTTTCTTAACAGTTATTGCTCACAAATATCTTTCAATAAATGGTATTATGGATACTCCAGATATAAAAGATCTAATTAGAAATTTTGTAGCGTCTAAAATTAGAATACAAAATTGTAATGAATGGCATATCATTTACACTAGTGCAAAGTGCTTCGTAATTTTTTTGGGAGATAACTGACAATATTTGTTTGGATGATTTATTTTTATGTATACATAGATATAATTTGTATTTAATATATTAAATAAATTGAAAGTAATTATCTTTTAACTCGAAAATTATTCGGGGTGCTGAAATACAACCTTGCAGAAGGTGCCTGATACCCAAGGAGCGGCACTGATGGTAGCTGTTAGTAAATTCAGAGTCTTTCAGCTAACCGCCATCATTCATAAAACTTGTACTTTTTTCAATTTAGTTACGGAAAAAAAAAAAAAAAAAACTATTTTATTAAGCAGTATGTAGAACCTAGCCAATGTTATTATCCTATTGAGCCGAAAGACATTATTGACTTTAATTTACAAGTGCTAATTGTGAGTTTATTGGACTAGATAAAACTGCTTGTAAAACGTTTTTTCCATTATTATTTGCATAGCCTTCGTGCACTTCCCCTTAGTGAATGTTGTATGACATCATTAATGTAGAGTTGCCAACTCTCCCGATTTCTGACCGTTCTCCCGCCAACCCGATTTACAATATATTTCTCCCGATTTTTATATTATCTTGGCTTAATACCTCACTATTTGCATTCCCTAAAAAGTGATTTGGAGTGTCTGAAAGCACCTGGTTTTTCTCTAGACGACATAGAAAACCAAAGTAGTTTCATCAGTGAGAAATTATGGCGCGTTTCTGCTTTGTGAGTGAGAACACATGTCCGTAAACTTCATCGAGTGGCACTGCGCAAGGCCTGGCACATATTAACCAATGAGCACAAAGCAAGATCGGGGTTGATATTTCGTTCATCTTGTCGCTAACCTGTGTGAAAGTACGTGCTTTCGAGGAATAGTTCAAGAAATTATGATATTTCGTATTAGTTATGTCTGCGAAAAAGGTAAATACTCGGGTACTTTTCAAAAACCATACACGGATGACTTTTCTTCTAATATTTCCTCAAGGAAATGTAATGCATTTGTGATGTGCACCAATTGTCATTGCGATTTTTCAATTTCGCACGGCGGATGTTCTCAAACATGTTCGTACACAAAAACACAAGGACAGCATGAGTTTTATTTGGGCGGGGGGGGGGGAAAAAGGGTGTTTTTTTTTTTAAAAAAAAAGCGGGGGGGGGAGAGAACAGTTACTTTTCTCTATGGAAACAAAGGACCAAAAAGTTATTAATGCAAGATATACTGTTTTGCATTTAAGAATTAGTAACTGAACTCTCAGATATTAGTTAGTAACGATTTGAAGTTAATTCATTATTAAAAAATATATTTTTATCATTGAAAATAAATCTTTCGATTATTGAGTGTCGTAGGTTGGCAAGTATGTTAATGGTTAAAATTCATTGCACAATGGTACATTGAATTTGTTTTTATCCGCGGTTTGTGTTTCAAAACCGAGTTTTTCATTTTATAATATGGACAATTAGTCTATTTGCAAATTAAAAATTTTTGCGAAAAATATAGGAAGCTTTTATGTAAAAATTGTTAAGTTTTATTTATAAACACTTTGGTTTCATATGTTTTGTATAAAAAGATTAATTAAAATTTTTTAAGAAAGCAAATTTCTTGTGATTATTTTTATTTTGTTATCAACTGTTCCTTTTAATATCCTGAAAGAATCACCGATTCTATCAAAATGATTAACGACATTATGAATGAAAATATTGGTAGCTTTAAAAACAGCTTAGATTTTTCTTTTACATATTAGACAGAAAGCCATAATTAAATTACACTGTATACTAAAGAAGGTAAATTACTGTATACTGTTTGATATTCCACAATAAAAATCAGGCAAATAAGACCACCTATTGTGATTTCAAGTTTGAAAATTAGTTAATATTATTAAGAATGAGGAATTTTTATCACGTTGTCATAATATATAGATAATTTTCAAGAAATAAATAAGGTGTATTTTACGAAATTTTTTTTACAAATCCTATTGTAAGACAGTTTCTGATCTAAAGACAATTTCTGCTTTTTGAAATTTCATTCTCAATTTAGATTATTAAGTTATCATTATTTTATTTTTTAAAATAATTTTTACCCATTTACACGTTTATTTATTTTATTAGTGGTATGTATAACTTACATGTGTAAGCCTCGTGGTATAGTTTGTGGAACAAGAGGAGTTAAAAATTAGAGGTCACAGAAAAAAGAAAAAAAAAGTTCTATTGTAAACACCTCCTCTCGAGAATAATTCCAAATCTACAGGTCAGTGATGGATATGAAAAAAGTTTGCATTCAGAGGCTAAACAGGAATGTGGAAATTCACATTCCTCTGAAGTTTAAATTTTAAGCAGTTCATAAGTCAAGGTACCACCACAAATATAGCTATACTGTATCTATGGGATACCACTGTATTTCCATTCATTATAGTTTCAAATAATTTTTTTCTCTATAACTTCTCTCATATCAATAAAAACATACCTTACAAATGTAGCTCCATTTTGAGTATCACATGTTTAAAACTAAAATGTACAACTCTAATATGATTCTTTGTATATTGAACTGACTGCCTACATTCTTGCTTTCATCCAACACTAATAGCAGAATTTCACTTTTTTATGTAATGAATTATTTGCTGTACTACCTACTCTCATTGCAACTGTCTTGTAAGAAACAGGCTCAGTGCTAAATGGATAAAGCTGTTGAATATTGGCAGTTTAACCGAGGTGTGTGCCTTCATGGTCTTAAGAGTTACAATTGCAACTTAAATATGAACCAGTTTCCTTTTCTCCATGAAGTCATCTCTCCTCTTATGCAGACAGCCGTAATATGCTTTGCCTTAACTAATTAACTTATCAGTTTATTGTTATCTCCAATGTGTAATAGATGTAGGGCATTCCCCCCCCCAAATTTCTCATCTTGATAGTAGTGCATGTTCCCTCCACTACCATGTAACTGGTAATGGTAGCTGTATCTAGATTTCACCAAGATAGAGAACTGTTCTGAAATTATCTTTTGGAGAATGTACTTAATTAAGACTATCTTGGTTTTTCACATTTGCTGGCTTTTTTCAAGAAAATTGCCTCTTGATGATTTTTTTAAAATTGTTCGAGAGCTCAAGAATTTTTTTGTATATAATAATAAATAATAATATCTTGAATAAAATGGACATTTATTTATTTATTTATTTTTTGGAAAATAATAAATGGAAATTTTTTAGGAACAAAATTTGGAAATGGTTACAGTTACCTCTAATTATTACATAAAGTAATTTTTACCAACAAAAATATTTTTTATTCTCATTTATTACAAGAGTATTTTGCTGCACATATTCCATGAATTCCTTTTTTACGTATAGTACAAATTAAGTTGGATCGTTTAATTTCACTAGCTTTTTTTTTTTTTTAACTGCATACCTCACACTGTCGCAAATTTCACCCAGGCATTTTTTCTGAAAACTTTTTTACTTATTACTTTTTATTTTTGTCTTTACAACGTGATAAAACATATAAAAACGATCATTCAATCAAAATGGTGATCCACTAGAATAGCACATCATGCCTAACAGATTAATTCTTATTTTTTTAAGAACCGCAAATGAATGGTATTAATAAAAACCACAATTGATATGAAGACACAGGTCTATACAGAAATGTTGAAAAGTCAATTTAAAAAAATTAAGGAAAAGTAATATAGTTTCTGTAGCATACTCAACATCTTTTGTGAACAGATAAGTCACAAGGAATTTAATAATTTTCCAAAATAAAATATTCTATAATCAAACTGGAACTGATAGTACTTTTTGGATTATTATGTGTACAATTACTGATTATATTGACATACCACGAATAACAGAATTTTATAGTACACAGTCCAGTCACATTAATGTGACCACCACGTACTTTCCATGTCAGAGTTAAATAACCAATCACAGAAGGCAGGTGGCAGCACAGTGCAGTTGAGCGTATATAAAGGGTATGTGAGGGCTTCGGAAAACATTTCAATCGTTGGCGTAATGCAGAAACGAAGCGATTTATCCGACTTCCAAAAGGGCATGATCATTGGCTTTCGGGCCAAGGGTGGAAGCATTTCCGAAACGGCTGAGTTTGTGAACTGTTCGCGTGCCGCCGTGGTAAAAGTGTACCGTGCATGGCAAAATGGGACTGTCCAAAATCAGCGACGTGGCAAATGTGGTGCACCACGGGCCATAGATGACAGAGGCGAACGACGGTTGCGGAGATGCGTTCGGGCAGATAGACGGGCTACCGTTGAGCAACTGACCACCAAAATGAACCAAGGGGCTACCAAAAGTGTCTCCCAAAGTACTATTCAGCGAACATTGCTGCGTCTGGGCCTCCGAAGCAGACGCCTGGTTCGTGCACCTATGCTGACTGCTGTTCATCGACGGCGAAGGCTAGAATTTGCACGCCAGTACAGCAGCTGGACGTCCACTGAGTGGCGACAGGTTGCGTTTTCGGATGAATCGCGTTTTATGCTCCATCGGACAGATGGACGTTGGCGTATAAGGCGTGAAACCTCTGAAAGGAACCACCCTGCAACCATTGCCGGAACGGTCCAAGCTGGAGGCGGGAGCATTATGGTCTGGGGAATGTTTTCCTGGCATTCTCTAGGTTCACTGATCATTGTGGAAGGCACAATGGATCAATACAAGTACGCATCTGTCCTTGCGGACCATGTTCACCCCTACATGCGCATTGTTTTTCCTCAGGATGATGGCATCTTCCAGCAGGACAATGCGAGGTGCCATACAGCTGCCAGTGTACGTGCGTGGTTCGAAGAGCACCAGGATGAGTTTACCGTCCTCCCCTGGCCAGCAAACTCACCTGACTTAAACCCAATCGAGCATCTGTGGGACCATCTCGATCGAGTTGTTCGCGCCATGGATCCTCAACCGCGTAATCTAGCGCAGCTGGCCGCGGCATTAGAGTCGGCATGGCTCAACATCCCAGAGAACACCTTCAGGGACCTATGTGACTCTCTTCCTGCACGTCTCGCAGCAGTCCGCTCTGCGAAAGGTGGTTATTCTGGCTTTTGACAGATGGTCACATTAATGTGACTGGACTGTGTATATCCACTTTAAAAATAGACTTGGTCTGCATGGGAAGGCTGTCAGCTAATAATTAAAGCTAGGTTATGTCAGTCATAAAGGTTACACATACATTAAATATTTTCAAATGTATTTTACTCTAGCCAGAAGCAAATGGGATTTATTAAGAATGGATTTCCATGAAATGCAAAACAATTAGCAGTCACCAGGGAAATCAAAATATGCTGAAAAAACTTTGTTAAAATGAAAGTTGATTTTCTGCACAGGCTAATTTTCAAGCTGCTGAAAGCTGTTATGCTGAAATTTGTATCCAGAGACATGATACTTATTTTGCAATTTCTGACTGAGAAAAATCTAATGCTGGTATTATATAAACAACAATAAAAAATTACTTCATCACATTTTTTCCGAGGCAACATACAAAGAACATTAACCACATCATTATCTTACTAGCATATTTTGTTTCTTCATAAACTACTATCTAATATAAAACATATTTACAGGTATTTAACCAAACATAACTCTCTCTCATTTTTCCTCTTTAGTTTTAAAAAGAATGAACATATGAAGCAAAGTTTAATAATTTAATGACATTTATACAAATTATTACAGTATGAAAGATACAAATATGTATATGGAAAACTTTTTACACAGTACTTTTTTAATTGAACTTAAAAAAAAGTTTTGTTTAAAAGATAATTTCTTTTCATCATTACAAATAAATATAAAATAACAGACAGATTTTTTGTCAGATGTCCTATATGACAAGTATTTATGGCAATATCTATTTACATACAATTCAAATATAACTATACAGTAGTCAAATGAATATACTATATCTCAGATTTCTAAGAGACTGACGAATAAAGAATATACTTATTTGAAAAATACATTTATCAAAGTCAGGCTTCAATTAAGTCATTAGTCAGGCTTAAAACTCATTTTAAGAATATATATTTACTACCTCATCTTCAAATTTACATAATGAATTATGTACAATTTTATAATTTAATACAATAGTTAACAAAAATTGGCACTTAATAATGTAATGCAATTATTGAAAGTAGAAACAAGCAGAAAGTGGGATATTTTAATATTTTCTTGTAATAACTTGATTTTATGTTTACATAGTTCATAAACAGAAATTCAGTTTTAATAGCTCTTCAACACTTAAAATACTAAATAAACTAAATATATACACGTTATTTATAAAAAATAAGCCGAAAGTACACACTCTCTAGAAATTAAACAGTTATGCATATACAGATTGGTCATAAGAAAACTTCCCCGATATATGAACCCCTAGCAGTCTATTCGCTAAACCAATCAAAATGAAATTTCAGATACTGTTATTTGAACGTATGCACTCAAAATTGTCATGATTTAAAACAAGCTCTCATGGTTATGGTTAGAGTGAAACCTTTTGAAATTTTTGAACACAGGGTTGCCACTGAAACAGTAGATTGAAATTCCCTGACTTTTCCACCTCTGTTTTCAGAAAATTCTATTCTAACTATGTAGTGAGCATTGGATGTGCTGAGAGGTAAATTAATTATGGTACCACTTGAAAATAAAAAAAAAATTGTCAATTATATCCCAAAGCATTATTATTATAACTATAATAGGTGTTGTTTTCTCCACTGAAGATTGAGATTAGAATCTGCCCAATCTAGATGATTATTATTTTTTTTTTTTACAAACATTTTGCAGCTAAACGAAAGAAAGAAAGATATTTAAAAAAAAATTCAGGTATTTTATATTTATTTAGCAGCATATGCAAGCAAAAAATATATGCATTAAATTTCCTGATGGTATATCATCATACTGCTAGAATTAGTTTCAGGAGTATGCCAGAGAAAATTGTCTGAAATTTGAAAGTAAAATTTGAAAGTATTATTAACTAATAATAAATAATTTTAGAAGAAAGAAGGGACATCAAATGATACAAATAACATTAAAATACAGTACATCGACGATATTTTGGCGAATATTAATGGTTAGCTAGACCACTGATTACTATTTTTTTTATTTTACTGCAAAATGACAAATAGGGCATTTATTAAAAAGAATAATAATAAAAAAAAAGTTTAAAAGATTTTGTGGTAAAATTCTAGTATACAGTATGGCCTTGGCATGATTTTGAAAATTGTTGCCAATACTAAAATGACCCATTTACTGTTCATCGTAAATTTCCGGTTTACTGCTCATCATAATGTTGCCAAATCCCATGTGTATCGTATACTAGGATTAAACTTATTTTATTTTATATGAGAATGGAAAGGTATTTTCTTTCATTCAACATGTGCATGTGGGTCTCTCGATTCTTGACGTTACTGGAAACGTGCTTTGCCTTTCTAAACACAATCTGATTGGAGCTGTGAAAAACTGCTCTACGGCAATTTTTGCAGCTCCAATCAGCTATGCCAGCTACCCGAATGACACTCACACGATACATAATTTGCCAAGAAAGTGATCACTTTTAACACTGGTGCAAAAATAACTTTTTTTGGGGATTGTTATACGAAATTCCCCGATTTTGACTAAAATATTAAAATTCACTGACTTTTTTGGTCATATTTCGAATTCTCCGACTATTCCCGGTAGCGCGGCAACCCTGTGAATGGCAACACCCATTTTTTACCTGTGCAAACTGATCAGCACATTGATAAACCATAAATGGGATTGTAATGATACACATGATGAAAACTGCAGATATTTGCAAAGAAGAGAATTGTAAAGAACCAATGACAACAAAAGAGAGGAGAGGGGGAAATGCTTTTACTATAATTACCAGTTTTCAATGTGCACTGTGTTTCAAGATAAGAGTCATTTCCTGTAACTCTGCCAATTTCATGACCATCGTGATCCTCTGACCTCACTCCAGTGGATTTCTGATTCTAGGGTTATCTAACATCAAATCCATGAGATTTTTCAGAACTGAAAGATGCCATAAAACATGAAGTTATACACATTCCTCCTGAAATATTACATTTGTCATTGCTGTCAAGACTCTCCTGTACACAATGCATTCTCACCTGCAAAAGTGGGTTTGTTGAAATTTCAATAAAAGTTTGTTCCCCTCTTCTCTTTTGCATTGTCATTGATCCTTTAGAATACTCTTCTTTGCAAATGTTTTATATCAGCTACTCTCATCATACATGTATCGTTCTAATGATAGTTATGATTTTTCAATGCGTTGATCAGTTTGCACAGAAAAAAAGGTGGGTGTTGCCATTCAAAAATTTTTTACTGTTACCATAACTGTGAGAGCTGTATTGTTTTAAATAATTAAAATCTGAAATAATAATATCTGAAATCAATTTTGAATTACAGTATATGAATCACCTTCAAATACCTGAAATTTCATTTTAATTAGTGGAGTGGATAGGCCACTACGGATACACACATTGGGAAGTTTTTTTTTTTTTTTTTTTTTTGACCACGTTGTACATTAGTAATATATAAGGTAAGAATGAGTCAACTGAAAGTGAGCCTCTCTTCTAATTCAGATGGTTTTGTTTAGCATTTTGGCAATCAAGTGAATGACGAATAGCTCATAAGGCTGCATTCTCAGCATTTTTATGCAGCCAAGTATAGATCATGCATTATTATGTACATTCTACAGTAAATGGTGAGTAATGTATTTTATTCTCTAATCTGAAATATTCAAAGAAGAATGCAAAAATAACCTACAACCAGGACATATAAAACTAATACTGATGATATGACTTCAAACTTGATCATTAGTTAGAGCGTTATGTACATGATTATTTTATCAACATGAAAAATACTGAGTGCGTAATGAGTGAGGGAAACAAACTGCAGAGAATGGGTACTATAATTGTCATGAATTTCTGCATTACATAGTTGTCACAAATATATAGGGTGCATTTTTTACAAACCATCAGCATGGCATCAAAGCCTGCAAAGAAAGCATCTGGAGTCACTGCCATAGGCAAAAGCCAAGATAATAAATAATCTCTCCAAGAAAGACCTTTTTCAATGTGAAGAGGCTTTTATTCTTCATATTTCCTAAGCATGAATAAACTGTTGGTGTTGATTATTACTGGGTAATATTACAACATCTGCATCAGAGAATCAAGAATATATTGTATACAAGTATGATACATTGTGTTGCCAAGGCACAATCTTGTTGCAGGATAATTCTTAATCACACGTGGTTAACGAGACAATGGAAATTTGATAAACTTTGTTACACTTTAACACTCTTCTTACAGATTGATTCTTTCTCCAAATAAGTATTGTGTGTTTGCTAAAGTAAAGAGAAAGCTGAAAGGTCACACATTTTCTTTAGATAAGGAAGTACAAAATGCAATTACAGAATTCTAGCCAGATGCCAAAGGACTTCTATAAGTGTGGAATATCTACACTCGTTACATAGTGGAAGGAGTGATTTAATGCTAAAGGTACATTATTTCTGACATATAAAATTCTTTTTTGCTACATATCATCTCATTCATTTTCATTTGACTCATTCTTACATGTGAATTTTTCCATCATATTTGTGCTTTAAAAATCTCAGGTTTGATAAATTTTCAATTTATACTACTTAATTTTTTTGTCTAAAATATACTGCATTCTGAAAGCAATGCAAAGAATTAAAAAAAAAAAAAAAAGATTTATCAAAACATTTCCAATCAATGCTAGCAAAACTGTAAATCTAATAATAATAATAAATTTGTATTTAATATGCATGACAGAATTTATGCCATTTAGCATAAATATTTCATTGAACAAAAATAAATACCTTAAACGCTATTCTTACTTCATGAGGAATGTTTCATAAAATAATATTAGTATTTCGATTATAAATTCATATAAAAAGTGCAAATGTTTCCCAATTATGTAAAAACATGACATTTTCTAAAACATTTTATTGCTACTAGAACTTGCCTATGTAAATTAATATACATTATACATAACCCATTATATGGGTATTGGCTTAAGTTCGTACAGGTTTCATTCAATTAATAATTCTTTCTTAATATATTTACAAATACACTGAATGAAACAATACAACTTAGTTTTCGTAATTCATTTATTTTATACAATTACAATGAAACTATCAATATTTTTTAATTCTGAATGATATGCCAACAAACAACTTAAAGGCATAGTTATGGTTTCAGTGGGCACGTAATATAGAATGCCGACATTTTTATATATTTCTTTATCCAGCTGTTCCCAAAGTTTGGATCAAGGCCAGTGAGTTCATGAATTAATTAATTCATACTTAATGATATATATATACATTCTTTTAAAACTTTTTTTCTCTCCTTTTCTGTTTCATACAAACTGTCTATATGTCAGTCATGATAAATTATTTTAAAAGATTAAATCCCACTGCTAAAAAAAGTAATTTATAAATATTGTTTAAACAAATTCAAGAGAAGACTAAGGAGTGAAGTTTTACAGCTATGTGCACTTTTCCCCTACTTATATTGTTTTATTTTGACAGTCGGCAGAAAAATTATGTGAATGGAACTGTATCAATTCAGCATATAAGAGTATTGTGAATACTGGTACTGGTAGATTTCATTAAAAAATTAAAAAAAAAAATAAAATACTGATCGTAACACGGCATTCTTGTCAACTTTGTACCATACACCAATTATATTCTAAATATGCTAGGCACACAATATTTTAATGCTGATTTTTAGTTGCATAGCTTAAGCAATACCAGTTATATTCTAAATATGCTAGGCACACAATATTTTAATGCTGATTTTTAGTTGCATAGCTTAGGCAATACTTTTACTTAACACTGAATCAAAACATTTCCAATTAAATTAGCAATTTCATGTAAGAAATAAGTGCAAAAAAAAATAAATAAAATACTGATCTTATTAAAACTTTTGTGTTTCAGTAGATACATATTAACTCCTAAAATAAACAACAATGAAAATACGATTTTTACAAAGTAATTCACTACATTTCATAACATTCCTTATTTAATTTGCATATGTTACTTTAGTTATGCATAAATAATGCAAAAGAATTTCATTCAATTAATATCAAAAGGATAAAAGTAGCACTGACATGTAATTCGATTATATTTTGCATATAGTACAATCTATACTATTATTAACAACACATAATTTCCTTTGAAAGAAAAGAAACAATCAGCAAAATTGATTTTATTTTAATAAAATAGAATCTCAATTATCCATAAGCTTCAGGATTGCCATTATGACATATGAGAGAATAAAAGAATTACAGAAACTTCTTCTGCCATAATCAAACATGAAAATAATAATAATAAAATTATCATGAAATACTATGGATAAAAACCATGATTAGAATTAAAAATTAGTCATATTATAGGTCATCAGCTTATTTACCATCATACAGTCATATTATAGGTCATCAGCTTATTTACCATCATACAGTCATATTATAGGTCATCAGCTTATTTACCATCATACATACTAGTCATATTATAAACCATCCCCCAAAATCTTTTTTATTTCAGTGCTTTAATTTTCCTCTTAATCTAAAATAAAACAAGACTCATCTTTTACTTATTGCTATAGTCAAAAGGTGCACCAAAAGTATAATAAGAGTCCTAGAGTTTATACAAGAAATTTTACAAACGGCTCAGTAAATTTTAACAATGATACTCCCATGACTAACAAATCTGTAAGTTAATTTTCAGAGGAAAATATTTTCTATACAGTTTTATTTACCAGAGATTATTATAATTTTTGAAATACTATTTTAGACTTTTTAGCATAAATATGCTGATAAAGAAATTACTTCATTGTACAATGTGGCACATGTGGATGGATTCTCTTCATCAGACTGCTTCAATGGCTGATGGCTAATAGAAACTGATATTTGAAAGAGTCATGAAAGAATTTCCACTATGCAAGAGAAAGAAAATTTTAAAACCAGATTTATAATACAGTATATAAACTGTTGATTATTTCTATATTTTATTACTTATTCACTTTTTAGATGGACACTCACCACAGACCAATTTCTATTCTAAATAAGTCATAAACCATTTCTTAACTTTCATTTATAGAAAAAGGTTACAAATAAAACTCTCACAGCATTATAGTTAAAAGGTTAAAAAACTTCAGACAATTAAATTTAAAGGACAGTTCTTTCCCCTCCACATTTTGAACTTTCTTGCTGAGATTGTACACTAGTTTGTTAACAATTCTTTTAAATTACAACTAATATAAACACCATGAATTAGTGCCAAGCATTCCTAGTGCTTTCAAGTTATTCAAAATGCATAAATGATGATTACATCAGTTTCAATTAGCAGTTATATTTTCTACTTTGAGATCTATTATTAATCACAATAATTTACTTTTATCTCTTATTTAATACTATGCAGTGAATTTTGTCAGCCCAATACACATACACTTCGCAGAACATAATTATGTACATATAACAAAATTCTCCAATTCTTTATCAGATATGAAACTCAACACAATTTTAACTCCAAAAGGAGAGAAACACTGATATCATAATTTAGATAATTCAATCAGCAAAATTTATTTTATTCAAAACACATTGAAAAGGTAACATTTTGTCAGTCATTATTACTTATTACCTGATAATATGAGCTAACACTTTTTAAAGAAGGGAAGATTGTACATTTATTTTACTGTGTAATAAACAGATACACTATGACGTAAAACATAAATGAATGAATGAATGAATGAATAAATAAATAAATAAATAACCATGCTATTATGCAGGTTTAATTCATAACAGTTTTGTTACAATTTATTTTGACTGATGTTCATAAACTATACATATACAGTGCTTGTTAGGACTTGTTAGGAGTGTAGTGATTCTAGATTTCCAAATTTTAAATATTAGTTCGAATCTATAAAAATTATAAAATTAAAAATATGAAATAGTTCTTTATGAAATAATAAAGCATTCATTTTCTTAATCAAAACTCCCCCCCCCCATGAAAAAAAAGAGCAATTTCAATAAGTATTTTTTTTATTTTATTAAATATCTTTTTCAACATAAGTTGTTTAAGTTGCTTCTTGCTTTGTTTTCTCTTTAATTTTGCACATAAACATAATTTGTTGTTTAGTTACAAAGGTTACTACCACTTCTTCACAAATTTCATTAATTGGGGGGATTGCGATATCTCAAAACTTTCAAGCAGCAGTAAATGTTACCTTTTGGCCAATGAATATCATTTACAAAATCTATTTTTCACATATGGAGAGAAATTACCATTAAATTTCTCGTATATTTAGCTCGTATATGCAGCATAGTTAGCTGAAGAATGTAATTGTCGCCAAGTGTAATGCCAACATAAAAGGTTATCATGCTGTTTGGTATTCAATAACTAATATTTTGTAAAAAAAAAGGTGGGAGGGGAGTTTTAGACTGCTGCATGAATCATTTCTCAAGGTGACACAAACTGATAGTGATGTGGTGAGGAAAGTAAAAAATAAAAAAAAAATTACTGACCAAATTGGCATCAGAGTTAAAGTTGTTCAGGAGATGTAAATTCAATGATGAACTTTGGTAAAATCTTCAGTTTGAGATGTATGCCAAGTAAATTGGTGGCTATAGAACCAAATTTTTGACCATACAGATTTATATTAATAGATGATTATGCTTCTTCAACATAGAGGTGCTTTATTTAGAGACAAAGTGAAATTAAGAATTAGGATCCTCCACATGCTTCATTATGAAAAAAATGTCAACTGCACATGCATGAAGCATTAACCACACATTAAAGAAAAATGTTACTCTCGGAATCCAGTTCTGTGTCTTTTTAGGGGGGGGGGAGATTGATGCTGGTCTGACGGTCAAAATTTCCCTATATTGGATGTCTGGATTCCGGACTTTGCACTATAAACTCACTGTTTTACAGTGCAAAAGAATAAGAATTCTGAAACTATGCTTTTGTCTGTTAACACAATTGAAACTACCATTAAATAATTGTTGAATGGTAAGAAAATGGTATAGATTGTACATCAATCAAAAACTATGATGAAAACAAGGTGTAAAACACTTTTCTTTAAATGACAAAGTTAATTATAAAAAACAAAATAAAACATGCTTAACTATTCTACCATATATTGTAAGCTTGTTTCATATACTGCAAAATACACTTACATTTTCTTAATTTTCTCATCAAAATGCTTTAAAAAACTGCAGGAAAAATATTTAGAAAGAAAGAAAGTTTATATTAATATATGAGATGCTAAAATAACATCTTACATTAACCACAAGGGAAAGAAACAGTTACTTAATTCTTGCATGCTGATACTGGAGAATAAACTCTTCATTTATCTCTATACAATACAATTCATTCAGATAATTAAGCACTATCAAGTTAAGTATTAAATATTCATTTATATAACTTTTCTTATTTTCTGATTATTTAAATTTTTTACATTTATAATAGACTGCTGCATTTTTTTATAATATCTTTAAAAGAATAACAAAAATTCTCCTGTGAAACAAATTTTGAAACAGCGTATCATTTTAAATAGAAATTTCATATAAATTATAACATAGTAATTGCTTAAAAATGTAAAGCATATTAATCAAAATTCCCCATTTTCTAGAAACTTGGAAGTTCTTAAAAAATCAGACAGCTATTCTGATCAACACACATATATAAAAAACAAAATTAACTAAACAAAAATTATCCTCTGTTAAAAAGTGTGCTTGAACATCCACCTTTAATGAAAATATTCACAATGCTTTGCTTTAAATGTTAAATATATACAATGAATGATACACTTTAAAAATGTAGTTCTTCCATGGGCTTTATTACATTGTTTTGTAAAACATTTTACTTTATAATTTATTTCAATTATTCACAGATAATTAAAATGATTTTCAAATATTACAATAACAGTAAAACATTGTATGGAACAATGTAATAAGCATGATGGGGAAAAAAGTTTGTGACCAGAAAATGTTATTAAGCTAGAGGGGTAATAATAAATAAAAATTTAAGAAGAGATTTGACCACCTCTTCTTTTAATTTTAAAAGAAAAGAAAACATAAATGCTTCACAGATCATTTAAAAAAGCTACCAATACTCAAATTCTAAAAGTCTGTAAACATGAGTTAGATTACTCTGATTTTAAAAATAGAATATCATCATGTTGACTTTGTAC
Source organism: Stegodyphus mimosarum (assembly GCA_000611955.2). NCBI lineage: Eukaryota > Metazoa > Arthropoda > Arachnida > Araneae > Eresidae > Stegodyphus > Stegodyphus mimosarum. Next base: position 359,440 of record KK120478.1, read on the forward strand.
TTTTTGCCTTTTAAATATTAAGAAATGCACCACAATGTATGTTTTAAAAAATGAAGTAAATTCATTAATATAAGACATTAAAATGCTTTTGTTTCACTGTACAAGATAGCAAATGTTTGTCAAGTGTCATTCTGGAAATCTTTAGGAACTCCTAAATAACTATTCGTTAAGAAGTCAAACTGTGGAGTTTTCATAATTGTTGAATACACATCAGATACAGTTATTTCTTCAGGGCACCTTAAAAAAAATGTAATTCTATATAAATTAGGAAGTTTAAAACATTTACAAAGACCACATTTTTAATACAACATTAAAATTCATTACATATTTTTTATTGTCAGCTAGAATTTTATTTGTAATATTTAACATTTATTCCTTTATATTAAGGCAACTGCAACTGAACTCCAGCTATCCCTGTTACTTGTTTTTCCAGAGCCATTGAAAATAAAAATAGCTTTTAATTTATTCAGATGTTTTTATTTATTTACTGATTGATTTAAATAGTACATAAACAAAACAATACAGAATATACATACTTCAAAATGTTATTAAATTTAGATGAATATGTAACATGTATATTGGCCTGCAATAAAAATAACTTATCATAAACAAATAAACATATTACATTCATTCATCTAATTTGATTTTACATGTCATCATATATCACATGGCCAGTATACAGCTCACACAAATTAATGCACCATATTTAGATGTATTCCTTTCTGTTTACCTAATAAATTATTGCTCCATCTTAGAGCACATTTCTTTTCTATAAGTAGACTACATATTGCAATGACATTGTTCTTTTTCTGTAAAAGGAACTTTTCTTTTACAATATCAATTACTTTAGTCATTTCCCTTCATTTTCCTTGATACTATTTGCAGATTATCTGTGCATCCACGCATATTATTTTTTACTCTCGAGAAAAGCATTAATTTCTTTTTGAATGTAATATTTTTTATTTCATTACACTGTCCAGTGGGAACAAATTGTGTTGTTATGATGCTGGAAGACAAAATCTTCCACTAATAATATATATACATATATAAAGGTGAAACCAGACCAAAACTTACAAGTTAGAAAGCCAGCTATTTCAGATATAAAGAAAGATTTAGAACACAGCAGAGAACATGTCATTATTTTAGATAATGAAGATGGAAGTTCTTCATAAAAAGTGATGAGAAGAGTGAAAAACGAAGAGGTCTATGATGCTGCCCATAAGTAATTTTTAGAAAATCATTTTCTAGGATATTCATTTCCTAAATTTACAATAAAAACGACATTCATATTTAATAAAAAACTGAGATTCAATACTTTAAGCAAATCATGTTTGGTTGAGAAATTTCAAACCAATCACAGAATTTGTGAACTTTAAATTTACAGCAAGAACTAGCTAGTTAATTCCAAGTTAGTCAAAAAATTCAGACTGACAGAATAAGTAAAAGCTTTACACCATGTTCTTAAATTTAGGAATAACCAATTAATCTTATTTATAAGCCACCCAAATTTCATAAAATTTTAATTACTAACTATTCATAAGCATTAATGTGTCAATATTATAATAATGTGAAGTCAAAAAATTAATAACTCAATTAATGACCTTAAAAACAACAGAATGGTTAGCAGCAAGAATTTTCTGCTACAATTCTTAATTTTAATTTATTGTAGTCTGTAAAAAATTAGAAAAATAGTTTCACTTCTTAAAAGTAGGGAGGGGAAAAAAAAAGCTTTCATACGACTAATCAAGTAAATAAAGCCACAGAAAGATAGTTTGTAAATTCATTAATTACACAACATATACAAAAAGTCACCAACTTTTGCATATACTTCTTATGATTAACTGAATATTCAGCAATAAGACAGTGTAAATTCAGGCAAATACTTAAAACTTGAAAAACAGCATAAAATTTTTATTCAATATATTTAAATAACAAGTAAAAAAAACACTGTAAAACTTCAAAAAAAAAATCTAAATATATCAGTCATAAAAATACTTACAATTTTCCACCCAGTCTATTGTAACCTTCATTTACTGCTGACCCTATCAAGTCACTTGCCAATGCTTTACAAGCCTGCAAGAAATATATATGATTTAATGCATTTTGTATTCTCTTGCTAACAATATAGCATTACTAAATTAAGAATCTTTAGCTATGTTTAGGGAAAATGATATAGCTACAATAACTGCATAGGCCATTTGTAAAAGTAATGAGTAGATTAAAAAAACATAAATTTTAATGCAAAAAAACTGAAAATAATGCTAAGTTTTCCTGTCACCTATGAGATTTCCCTCTTTGAACATTTTTTTAAAGGCCTTTGAAGATAAAGGTTCACAGAGTTGTAAAAGCTTACTGTTATTGTTATATACCTCCAGTGCATATGTAATGATATTATACGATACATACTAAACATTTGAAGAAATAAAAAGATGCAATTAATTTTCATTTTTGCTGAACTTAGCATTCTTTTACCCTAACAATAAATACATAAATAAAGGTAAATCTTTTCCAAGCACTTTTTTCACATCAAACATTTAAGTGCCCATTAGTTGATTTTAATGATCTGGCTTTTAAGGGTGGACATTTGAGGAGGATTTTGATGTTTTTAAAAAAGAAGCTTTTGCATTTGCAAGAAAACATAGATATATTTTCCAATTTCAATTTGATGAATAAATTACTAGCAATGCAATTGTAAGTGATAAAGAAAACTTTGCTATTAATTTTTTAATATAATGATACTGTCATATATATTTTTATGTACTTTAAAGAAATGAAGAAATAAATGACTTTTTCCCTCCAATGGTTGAATCATACATAATTTAGACATCTCATCACCAAGAACCTTACATGTGGGTGCAATGGGCCAACTGCATTATACTAGTGAGAAGGCAAAGTTTCATACCAATTTTGATGCAGAATAGCTCAGGAAATGTATTCAAAGATCTTCCATTCCTCTTCTCATACCATTAACCTTTTGACAGGATTTTTTTATCAACAATGTTTTAAGTGACTTTACACCACACAGACATAATAATACAAATACAAACATACATGTCTTCTTTGGGATTTGAATCCAGGCCTAAGACTATAGCAACTGATTCCTCTACCACCATGTTTACAAGGCATAAAATAAAAGCATGTTAACAGCTTTCATTTGAAACTAATGTATTTTTGATCTAATGAAAAATAAATAAATTTTTCCATATAGATGTTTCCCTTAAAATACTTATAGCTTTAACTGCTCTAGATATCAAACACGTGTCATAAAATCTGAGCAACTAATGGAGCATGTAACAAATTGAAAGCATGAAAGTGTCATCTATACTAAAAAATTACAACCACAAAATCTACAAATTTGCCAAGAAGTCAGAGAAAACTGAAAGAATTAATTAGATTAGATTACTATATCAGTAAAGGAAAGAATTAGGTTAGATGAGTATATAAAATGGAAAAGTTACTTTATTTCTTGCGAAGGGAGCACAATATCATTTTATCATTGTTAATCATTAAAAGTTTTGATATGAATATCATTAAATGAAGCACTTTATATTCTCATTTTATTATTATGTAAGTTTGCACGTGAAAAGCATTTATAGTAGCAGAAAATAAAAACTCATTAATTTGGGAATGATACAACCCACAGAGAATAATTATAAACACATTATTAATTTTAGGAAGATGAACAGAAAACTGAAAAATTTTGGAGGTATTAAAAATTAAAGTTAAAACAGGGTTGCAACTCAAACTATAATATAATTCCCTGACTTTTCTAGACGTGTTTCTATGCATGTAATGCACATTGGATGTGATAAGAGGAAAATTAATTATGGTACCACTTCAAAACACACAAATTTGCCAATTACATATGACTTATATATTTAATATAATCCCCCAAACAATAAAATAAAAAGATGCAATTAATTTTCATTTGATGAATAAATTACTAGCAATGTATAATTATTCATCACATTTATTTTGCATCTATCCATTACTGTTATATTGTTGTTTTCTCCGAGATTGAGATTAGAATCTGTCGAATCTGGATTAAAAAATTTCTTTTTTTGCAGACATTTTGCAGCTAAACGAAGGAAAGAAATCTATTTAATGATACTTTAAAATGAATTCAGTATTTTATATTTACTTAGCAGCATACATAAGCAAAAAATATGTGCATTAAATTTCGTGATGGTATGTTTATCATACTGTTAGAATTAGTTTCAGGATTATGAAATGAGAGGCAATGAGAAAATTTCCTGAAAATTGAAAGTATTATTTACTAATAATAAATAAATTTAGAGAGAAGAAGCAACATTAAATGATACAAATAGCATTAAAATAACATTAAAATTTCCAGGTAGCAAAAAATGGTTTGGGTCTCTGTGGTGCAGATTTAAGGAGAATCCAAAGTCTCAGAAGCATTACAAAACTGTGATAGATCAACATTTGCAAGAGAGTATCACTGAAGAATCAAAGTATTTAAAAACTAAAGAACAGTACTTTTCATTACATCACGTTGTAATTACAGAAAACAATGCACTAAACACTGCATTATTATGCACTGACTCTTTGTATAATTATTTCAAGTCAGACATTTCCTTCCATTTGAAACCAGTTTCACTACTTATAAAATGATGTGAATATGAATTGTAACTTCTGGAAAATCTAGTTGTGGCTCTCAAACTTTTCTGAATTCCAAAAATGCAGAACTTGCTGGCACAACGTTTGGCCACTCCTGGTACAAATGCCTATTGTGGATATGTCCGATTTGTCTGATCTTAACAATTTTCAGATAGATGGAGTTGAGCAGTGGCAAATTCATAAAACAAATCTTTTAAATGATTAACACATTTCTTGAATTTTCAGGAACAATGATTTCCTTCAGACTATAATCTATCACAAACAACTGGCAACCCACCAATATCCCATATAACTCTTTTTCTTTTCATCAACATAAGAAAAAAACTGCCTATTATTTTACTTAAACATACCAAGGATTATTGTTCTTCACCAGAGTTTTATAAACTGAAAATTACATGCTACAAATTGCTGAAAACAGTAGATATCCTCTCGAATTTGTGGGAAAAAACTCATCAAGAAAATTATAAACAAGCTTCAACAAACATTTCTCAAAAAGTAAAGCTGTTACCAATGCAAACATCAAACAGTAATTATTCTTTAAATTTACTGAACTTTAAGTACCACAGTAAGCATTTTTCTCATGTTTAAAAGATTTGATTATAAATTTGCCCTTACCCTAGCTGTAGCAGGTAAGATCAATAAATCAGATGTCACCACAACGGACATTTCAGGTGTATATGCTATCTTATTCACAATGAAGCTACAAGCACAGGAACTTAGTATATTGGCCCAACATCCAGAAAACTAACAATAAGAATTTATAAACACAAAAAAAGATATATCAAAGCTTTCTGCCAGCCAGTTCTTCAATGAAAATAGCACATCTTTGGTATATACTTTGCCAAGATACATCACAAACTCCCCATAAAAACAGCTTAAAAGCAAAAGACGCATTTGAAATTACAATCCAGCCGTCTTGTAACAGACCTTCCTTTCAATCTTCCATACACCTAGATGCCAAGTCTAAGCACAGCAACCCAGTGGAAATCCATAAAATATGATAAACATGATTAAACCATCCATTTTTTTTCCAGACAATGAAGCAGAGAGGTTGTGTGCAAAAGTTCATCTACTTTTATTTATGTTTAAAGGTAGTTCTAGTATGTCACTCTAGAGTATTTTTAAGTATTTAATATGAATGTATATGAAATGGTTGTTTAACAACTTTTAGGAAAAAACAAATGAATTCTTCGGAATCCTTTAAATTTTTATTTAATTATTCCTTCTTTGTGTAATTTGCATAAATGTAATGAAATTTAAGTTTTCATGCAAATTATCTAGTAATATGCGAAAAAATCTGAAATGCACCTTGAATTACCTCAATATGCACTTGATAATAATTTAATTGTAAATGACAGCAAAGGAAATAAAATTGATAGTAGAAATGAAGTATAAAATTATTTGAATTATTTGACTTCAGCAAATTATATAATAAAAGATCTGAATTTTCCAAGTATTCTGCTAAAATATTTAAGGGGCATATTCAAAAATGGAAAAGAAAAATGTTTTGTTAGGAACATTATTTTATTAGTGTGCATATATATATGAGATAAAAACACATAAATCAAATCTTAATCCTCTATTTTAATTTCAATATTTCTCATTTCCAACCATTACAAATGGTAATAATGTACGAAGTTTTGTGAAGTAAAATTCAAACAGCCAATGAGAAAACTGCAAACCAGATCTTTTTCTCTCTTTTCAGATCTTTAAAACCAACTTCCACCAGAGGAAAAAAAACAGAAAAAATATATTGTTCAAGGAATAAAACTATAATAATTCAATATTTTATTTGAACATCTTTAAATTTATAAATTTTGCGATTACATATATTTTGTTAATAATGTATGCTAAAAATTTTATTATTAGCATGAAGCTATTACTTTATTAATTAATCATTGCAATTTTGAAATTTAAATATGTAATGCTGCTTTTCTTACTATACTGGATAAAATATGGCACTGTGTTTTATGAAAATTATAGCAAATTAAAAGTTTATGATACTAATAATTAACTTTTCCAGAATTATGTTGAAAAAGTTAATAATAAATAAAATAAAAAAAATAAAGTATTTTATCTAGGGAAGGTTATTAAAATTTAATGTGATCAATAGTTTTAATTCCAGATCATTGTTTAACATTTTTGAATTATTATTAACATTTGTGAATTAATATTAAGAATTTCCTAATTATTTTGAGAATGAGATGACTGAAATATGAATGAAATAATTTTGAATATTAGCACATAAAAATGATATAAAAACTGTGTTTTTGAAAGCTGAATGTTGCTATAATGACTACACAATATATTAAAAAATTAAATACTTGTAATAAAATTGATTATGGTAATGTAATTTAAAAGTGAAAGGTAGAGACAAAAGTAATTTGAAATTATGGTGAATAAATATTATTATGGGATGGCATCATCGATAATAATCAGGTGACGCTGCAAGATGTGTAAAAAGAACTCTTTTTTTCCTTTTGATGAGAGACAGATGATTCCACCATTAAGACGATAATGTGCTTGAAAGACGTTTTAATGTAAAAGACGATTACTTATTCTCATCTGTAAATAATCGCATCTATTTCCTTTCATGCATGTAATCATTTTGTAGTTTGTAGCAACTATTCATGTTTTCATTAAATTTTCGAGTTTTCCATAAAATTGGATTAATTATTGACAGCCCCTAGACAACCATCTCTGGAGTAAATTCACAGACATCATACTCCTAGACAGTAAATATCGATCCTACAGATTTTGAGGGCTCAGGCTGCAATAAACCTAGGAAGAATGACGATGAATATCACAAGAGAGAACGAGTAAGTTTGTTTTAATTATTTCCATATTGTTACTTTTAAGAATAGTGTTCTACTGTATTGTGAATCAAGATGACTACTTTAAATTCTATACCTAGAATTTCTAATTAAGAACTGGGCCTAGAAAATCCATTAAACTTTTGCATCAAATTGTACTTGGAACTGTAGGTGATGGGAAAAATAGAGCGAGACTGCACAACTTTTGTGGTTTTCCATCTGATTTTAATGTTGAAGAAACGAAACAAAAAGTACTTCAAACTTTCACAGCAAACAATTTTATCTCTCTGTGTAATTTCCTACACCTTAACTATGAGTCAAATTCTGGTAAAAATTGTGATTTAATATTGAAGAGTCTTTGTGATTTTAAGCTTTTAAAATTTGAAAGTGATTACAATAAGTTATCCAAAAACAAAAGTGTTTGCGATTCTGATAAGGATGATGATGTTAATTCTGTTCAGTCAGATTCACTTCCCATACATAATTTAGTAGATCAAAACATTATGATGTCTAGTAATATTTCAATACATTTTAGAAACTGTTCCAAATTTAATAGTACTGATACATATCAGGCTGAATCATTCACTTACAATTTAGAAGAATCTTTAAAAGTTATGTGAATTACAAAAGATTGTGTTTACTAAAAAATTGCTTACTGGCTCTGCTAAAGTATTTATTCAATCTTTGAAAGGTATTACGCCATGGGAAAAGTTAAAAGAAAATCTTTTATCTGGAGTTGTTTTAAAATAAACTGTGCACAACTTCATAATTTATTACAAAGACGGCATTTAAAGCCTAGTGAATCCCTTTCTGAGCATTTAATTGCAATATGAGAAATAGCCAGTCGTGGTCGTGTTGATAATTCATCCATTCTTGATTATGTAATTAATGCAATACCCGATCCAAGTAGCAACAAAATTATTCTGTATGGGTGTAAAACAATTTCTGAATTTAATGAGAAACTAAAAATATATGAGAAAATTCGGGTCTAGATACGTATTCAAGTACTAAGACATAGTCATAAATCCAACTCATGTAACAATACAAGTAAAAGATTTAAGTGTTTTTTAAATGTTATTTATTTGGACACAAAGCCGCAGATTGTTCCAAAACGTCTCCTAAAAATATGCAAGATGCCAAAACTGTAACTCCAGTTACTCAAACTTATCAGAAAGAAATGCATGAAACTGTTAATTTAGGTAATTTACAAATTGATACTTTAATAGATACTGCTAGTCAAGTGATGTTAATTCGAGAAGATATACATAAGAAGATAGGTTCTCCTGAACTTAAGCCGGCAAATCTACAGTTAACGGGATTTGACAATGGGAAAATTAAGCCTATAGGGAGATTTGAAGGTGAATTCGAAATTGATGGTTCTTCATTTTGATCAAATATTTGTGTTATCGCAGAAAAAGAAATGTTTTTACAAGCTATCATTGGTACCGATATTATAAGGCAATGGCAATTAACTGTAAATGAAAAAGGAGTCAAAATCAAAAAATTGCAATGAGAAAACTATTTGATGTGCATTCATGATATTTATAATAACCAGGAAATTGATTTAAATCATATTAAAGACGGGGTACATCGAGATAAAATCCTACAATTAGTGAGGAATTACAAGCCGAATAAAATAAAAAACATCTGTCCTGAAGATGAGAACAGTGTTGACAGATCAACTTCTGGTTCATTGTGCATTATGGCATCCCCCCCCCCCGCAGAGCAGCGTGAAACTGATAAACAGATTTTTGAATGGTTAGATAAACAAATTATAAAACCAAGCTGTTCCGATTACTCAAGTAATGTTGTACTAAGTAGAAAAACAAACGGTACATTTAGATTATGTTTGGACTATTGACAACTGAACAAAAAAATAACTTGTGATCGTTTTCCTCCCTCATTAATTGATGACATCATTGATAAATTAGAGTCAGCAATGGTGTATACTAGAATAGACTTGAAAAATGGGTTTTTTCATGTTGAAGTAGAAGAAGAAAAGAGAATATACACATCTTTCCGTAACACAAAACGGACAATTTGAATTTTTGAAAGTCGCCTTTGGTCTTGCTAACAGTCCAAGTGTTTCCAAAGATATATCTACGATATATTTTGTGATTTCTTAAATGATTACACTGTAGTAATCTATATGGATGATATCATTATTCTTTTCGAAAACGAAACTCAAGGAATCCAAAAATTGAAACGCGTATTACAGACTGCATCGGAATATGGATTAGAGCTAAACATTAAGAAGAGTCAGATGCATCCAATTTATTATATGAGTAGGAAGACGACCAACACTGAACATAAATATTCGAACTACGAATTAGAGATTAAAGCAGTCATAAAAGCTCTAAAAAAATTTAGGGTATATCTATTGGGCACACCGTTTAAAATTGTGACAGACTGTAATGCATTCAAACAAATATATGAGCAAGAAAGACATTTCTATTAAAATATCTAGATGCACATTAATGTTACAAGATTACGATTACACAATCGAACACAGATATGGTACCCATATGCAACGTTGATGTTTTGAGTAGAAACCCTGTATGTATGACAGTTCCAAATGGTATAACATTTAAGATAATTCGAGCTCAAGAAACCGATGAAAATATAAAAGTTTTGAAGTCTAAGCCATATACAGATTATTGCTTACAAAATGATGTGCTTTACAGAGTGGTGAAAGAAAGAGACTCTGTGAACCATGAAGTAGCGCAAGAGAAACCTGAAGAAATGATAATACACCTAGATTCAAAGCCAACAAGGAGAAATACCACTGCAGAAGAAAATCACAAAAACAAGCATCTTTCCAAAGAGGAGTCAGTTGCTAAAGATGATGAATTAAATGCTAATTCCACTAGAAAAAATTCAGTAACATATCTTGCAACAGACAAACAAAAGAAACCACTGGAAATGAAGAAACTACAGAGGAAGAGCAGAAGGTTGAAGAGAAGTCAATTAGAAAACCTGATAACAAAGACGCTGATACAGAAAGCAAAGACAAAACAAACGAAACTACAGAAAGTAAGGATAAAGAAGCGAAAAAGCAGATTCAGAAAATTCAGGAAGAAAACCAAAAGGCTTTGATAATGAAATACTGATTCTGATGACTCCTGATTTAGACTTTTTCCCGATTTGACAAATTTCTCCCGATTTGACTAAAGGACTATTGTTTTAAAGACGTAAACTATTTTAAGAAGAATGAAGATGATGCCTAAGGATGAAATGTATCAAGGAAGATGGCTTTAAGAAAACTCATTCGTGATGGATTTTCAGGATATCTAAGATGCACTTAGATGGTATATCAGGCGATATCTAAGAAGACATATTCAGAAGATGTACCCAGATGATGTTTTAAGAAGATGTATGTACGAAGACAAATCCAGACAGAGTGTACCAGACAACAGTGAAGGAGAGGTTCTGCGATGATGATGTTCTGAGACGACTATGATAACGATGATGACTGAGGCAAAACTCAGCAAAATGCAAACTTTTTTTTTTAATTTTATTTCTCGGATCTCAGGATGTTGATGATCTTACTACCTGAATGCGAGGCTGCATTTCATCAGAATGGACGAGCAGATGCGGGATGGTACCATCGATATTAATCAGATGTCACGCTTGAAAGATGTTTGAATGTAAAAGACGATTAATAATTAGACTTATTCTCATCTATTTCCTTCTACACATGTAATCATTTTGTAGTTTGTAGCAACTATTCACTTTATCATCAAATTTTCTAATTTTTCATAAATTGGATTAATTACTGAGAGCCCCTAAACAACAATCTCTGAAGTAAATTCACAGACATCATACTCCTAGACAGTGAATATCAATCCTACATTTTATTTCAAATAAACATGTGTAAAGAATGCAATACGCTGAGGGAGTACTAGTTCTGAAAGAAGCTTGTTTTTACTTCAGTAAAATTACTCCTTTTACCCTCTTGTAAAAGAGAAAGTTGAAGGCTATCATTTAAAATATCCTGTGAGAAAAGTTACAAAACTCTACCCTTGGAAAAAAAAATAGATAGACGTCATGTAAATTTTTTAATAAAAACTTTATTAGGATTGAAATAGTGGAATAGTTATAAGACTAAATATTGTGTTTATTTTCAAAATTATAGTTTCCTGCACTTTTTAATGTTTTAATGCTTTTCTCTCTCTAAAAAAAAAACGGCTTTTCTATTGCTTAGCCTTTTTCTCTTTGAAGAGAGGAATGTGTAAGATAAAAACACATAAATCAAAACTGTAACTTAAATTTGCAATAATCTTCTCCATTTTATTCTGGATATTTCCCCTTTCTATCCTTTATATAACATTAGTGATGGAGATGATTTTGCAAAATGAAACTCAGACAACTAATACTGAAACTTTTAATAGCCAATGAAAAAATTGAAAACCATAACTTTTCCCTTTCAAAACCAACTTCCATTTCAGAAAACATTACATTGTGCTTCTGCTTTTCTTGCACTCTGTCTGTCCTCAATATTATATTTCAGATTAATTAAACAATACCAATGTAGTTTCTCAGTAAAACATGCCTTTTGTGCCACTTTGTGTTGGCTATTAAAATGTGTGTCAACAAAAATAAAAAGGTAATATTTAATTTGGCCATGTCTGGAAGTTTCTTCTATTATGCTTCAACATCGCATCTGCAATATTTTGCAAATCATCACTGAAGCCAGTCACTTAACCATTCTCAATTGCTCACTAAATTCTGAAGCTGTTAATCTAAAAGAAAAACATTTTTTTGAAATATAATCTTTTCTACCCTTCTACACTAGAAACTTTCATCACAATATGCTTTCTTAATCCTTTAACAGGTTAAGACTATTTAAAATACAGGAGTATTTCTTGTAAACCTTTCAAATAAGTACACATACATGCATCTTGAAATGAGTCCAAACAATTAAAGCAGTGCATTAGAAAGAAAATAAATACATAAAATAAAATCTGAAAAGTTTCAGGGGGCAAAAAAAAGTCCAAATGGGCTTTTTTTTTTTTTTTTTTTTGACATTTTGTATGTTACCTTTACTTATTAAATATCGTGTTCTTCCCACTTAAACCATAAAATTCAGTTCAAGAGAAATATTGCAAACTAATTTTAAATTGAGCATATATTTAGAACTTCTGATACAGTCTCCTGTGCTGGAGATAAAAAATTTTTTTCTGTACAACATTGCCATTGTTCACTTTGAAATCTTTGAGTTTGTTAATCAAAAATTTGTTAAATTTTTACAAAATATGAAATTTATAATAAAACAAATTCCGAATTTCAAATTTGGGCTTCCAGATGACCATATTCAGGTGGAAAGGTTCAATATTCAAAATTTGATGGTTCTAGGTATCGTTGTTTTATCACATTGCAAGAAATATACATTCATTTATGAAGATTCTTCATTATTTAATTTCTTGAAATATAATACAGGGCGATAATATTTACAGGGTTGCCACTCAAATAATAGAATGAAATTCCCTGACTTTTCCAGATTTTCCAGGTATGTTTTAAAAAAATTCCAGTCTATCCGCGTAATGTACTTTGGCTATGATAAAAGATAAGTTGATTATGGTACCACTTGAAAACAATTTGCCAATTACATAAGACTTATATATATATCTAATACATAATCCCCTAAACATTGCTATTATAACTATAATAGGAGTGGTTTTCTCCACTGAAGATTGAGATTAGAATCTGTCCAATGTGGATTAAAAATGTACTTTTTTTTTGCAGACATTTTGCAGCTAAACAAAAGAAAGAAATCTATTTAATGATATTTTAAAATAAATTCAAGTAGGTTATATTTATTTAGCAGCCTACATAAGCAAAAAATATGTACATTAAATTCTGTGATGCTATGTCATCATACAGCTAGAATTAGTGCCAGGATTATGCCAGAGAAAACTTCCTGAAGTTTGAAAGTATGATTTACTAATAGTAAATAAAATTCAAGGGAAAAAGCAACATAAAATGATATGAATAACATTAAAATAATTAAAAACTGAATTAGAATAATCAACGATCTTTTGACGAATATAGTTATATTAAATGGTTAGCCTAGATAACTCATTACTATTTTTTTTTTTTTTTAATTTTACTGCAAAATGACAAATAAAGCATTTATTGAAAAGGGGAAAATTTTTTTTAAAGATTATGTGGTAAAATCCTAGTATATGTTACGGCCTTGGCACGATTTTCAAAATGACATGGAGGCTATTCTAACCTCCATAATACCGTATACCAGCACTAAACCGATTTTGTTTCATACAAGAATACGTATTTTCTTTAGTTCAACATGAACTGCACATGCGCAAAACTAGCTTTGCCTTCTGAAAGATAATCTGATTGGAGCTGCGAAAATTGGCACTGTGCCAGCTGGCCGAGTGACGCTCACGCACAGCAAGAAAGTGATTGCTTATAACGTCGGTGAAAAACTCGTTTTTGGGTCAGGGGGGGGGACTGCTGTATGAAATTCCCAGACTTTTCCAGATTTTGAATTTTCAATTTTCGAATTCCCTGACTTTTTCTGGTTTTCCCGGTTCTCCAGGTAGCGTGGCAACCCTGTATTTAGTGGCAACAATTTGAAAAGTGAAACGGGCATTCAGAGTGAACCGATGTAAAATCGCAAAATGAAAACAATAGTCCCTTTGGACTTAAAAAAAAAAAAAAAAAAACCAGATATAGACACTGGCTTTTAAAGTTATAATCATGAAAATGTCTCTTTCCCAAAGTTTTGGGAACTTACAGATTTTAGAATCTTTGGCTGGCTGGAAGGCTAACAGTTTGGACATACTTACATACTTTAAAATAAACCTTAAATGTAAGCATTATAATTATATACATACATACATATATATAAGCAGAGCATTTAGAAGCATATATATGTGTGTGTGTATAAATGGATATTTTAAATAATTTAGAAACAAATATTTCTAAAGGCATTTCAATTTTAAATGATTTATACAAATAATATCCTTCTAACATTTAAATGAAATTTAATCATGTAAGGCTGCTTGGAAAATAAATACAAATGATATCAAGGAATTTTGTATAGAAACCAGAAAGTTAATGTATATGGGTGGATGAGCAATTTAGTTAAATAAAAATGTCTTTTATTATACTAAAAAAATTTTTATTTGATAGAGATTATTATCCTTTTACATGCACCTGTGAACTCAACACTAGTTTCCCTGGTGATCATAAAACATTTTTCAGGTGATACTGAATAATTAAACAAGTTCATGTCTTAATATCAAATTTACTAAATTTTAAAAATTTTAATTTCTCTGGTTACTTTTGTATGATATTAATTATTATTCACTACATTTTCTTTGTCAATTTAGAAGCAAAGCATACATTAGGCAGAAATTCTTAAATATGCAAATAATAATAAAGATATTAAGTTAAACTGACATTTCCACCCAATAGTGAAAGAAAGAATCTCTTACAATCAGGCAGTTTCAGGAGATACTCCATCAAGCCAAACTCCTGAAAGTAAGAACAAAGAAATTAAAAGTAAAGTCAATGAAGATCATGCTTCGAAGCCCTGAATGAATGACTAAAAACTTCAGTGTTAAGAGATTCCTGATAGATATTAGAAGTTAAAGACCAAAAAACTGGCTGAGAGTATAACTGACAACCATTATCGGTTTCAAAATATTTGAACAATTCTATAACTCCAACCATGGATTTTAAATCAGTTCACTGAATATTATGAGATTAGATCTTTAACACTTTAAAACATTCATTTCATTTTTGGTGCAACAACTGACAAAATTTCAGTCCATTAGCATTTATGACAAAGCAGAAAATCACTCTGAATTTCATATTCAAACCTACATTAACAAAAAAAAAAATATTAATTTCAGTTTAAAAATGGAAAAAACTTACAGCAAGTATCATTTCTTCAATTGCAGGAGCATATATACAGGGTTCAATTTCAATTGGCTTTAAGTTAACATTTATCTAAAAATGTAAGAAAAAATAATTTAAAACACATATAAATAATATATGTTATTTTTAAAATTAAATTTTGGAAACCAGTCAATTCACACAAGTTCAGTACAACATTTTCTAAAATGATTTGCATTTTAGTGAACTAGTTATTAAAATTAAAAATGCAATATTTATTTAGGCAATTTATTGGCAACTTAGTAGCAAATTTTGTTATCAACCAGTAAACCAGTTCTTAAAACTTCCTCTAAGACCAACTACTGATTTCCTCAGGCTCACTTTATCTTCACAATGAACTTACCTGTGATGCCACTTCTTTCACATATATTGCTGCTTCATTCAAATGAGGTATATGTGAAGCTTGCAGCTGAGTTTGATTATTTAACACTTGCTTTGCTTTATTAACCACTTCCACAATTTCAATTTCTTCATCATCACTTGAGACTAGCTTAGAATTATTTTCTTCTTTCAATGTAGAAAGAAGGTCATCAGCACTGGTAACAGAACATAATTCAATACCTAAAATAGTTTTGGAAGCAAAAGTTAGTTAAAAATTGAAATACTTGGAATAGTATTAAAACATTATATTAAAATCTTTCTAACTTCAAAATGCTAATTTTGATATCTCAAAAAGAATCCAATATTAAATAAAGATTTCATGTATTCTCAAGGATAAATGGCAATAGGTATAAGGATCTGCATCTATTATCTCTAAATATAGATGTGCACTTCTTGAATACAGAAATGTAATATCTTAAAATACTGAATGCACTCCTATATGATGGGTGTTTAAGAGTGCATTCATTCATTGTTAAAAGTGCATCATATTATCAACAACACAAGGGTGGTAACTCATAACCTTTACAGTCATATAATTTCATTTCTTGATACAATATGATGCTACACTCAAAATGATTTTACACATTGTTTAATTAAAATAAGTAATTTTTTTACATATTACTTTTTCAAATATCACCTGTATGCAGTATTTCAGAGCATAAAAATCACAAAATCTGAAATATAACATAATATACACTTATTTTAATAAATGTTAGTTGGATAAAGGCATCACAGCATTTGCAAGAAACTAATAAATAACAATGTCAATATAAAAGAAATGATTAATGGAGTTAACCTAATGCAGAAGAAAAAAACTTGTGCAAATATTTCTCTTAAGAAAAGACTTAAAGATAGATTACCTGACCACTTAGGTTCTGGCAAAAGTGTCATCTTTTCTAGAGAGGAAAAGAAGAAATGTCATTAAAATTTTCTTTTATTAAAAAACTTGCAGTGCACAGAATTCATGAAAACTACATTGGTGTGCAAAACTTAAGCCACATGTGTTCCTTTTGGGATAAGTCCAAGATAAATAATCTGAGAGACGTGAAATTCAGAAATTAGATACAGCATTTTGTATTTAAAGGATGACGAAAGCACAGTTGCACAAAAATTAATACAATGCATACAGTATGGAATTGCACAAAAAAAAAAAAAAAAGGCTTTATTGAACTCATAGTATCATTACACATGATTATCTGTACAAGAGGAAGATCAACAAGCAGATGTTCCTTAGTATGGGATATGCCCTCCCCTTACTGCAGTGGTTTCTTTGCACCGTCTTTTCATACTCAGCACCAAACTGTTCAACAGATCTTGAGGTAAGAGTGCCCATTCCTCAATCAGCATCTGTTTCAGTTGTTGGGTGTTCCTCAGAGGATGTAATTGTGCCGCAAGGTGTCTCCCCAAAGCATCCAACAAATGTTCTATGGAATTTAAATCAGAGGAGTACACTGGCCAATCCATTCGAGTGATATCTTCACTTTTCAGTAGATTCCAAACAGCAGGAGTCCGATGTGGCCATGCATTGTCATCCATAAAAACGAAGTCTGCTCCAATGGCACCTCAGAACAGATGCGCATGGGGAAGGATCACCTCCTGACTATTGCCACCTCCGGTAACAGAATCTCTGTCAAAAATGTGGAGCCCTATCTGCCCATTCACACTACTATATTGGTCACACTACACCTCCCTCCAGCCTTCCCATCATTCTTCCACGTGTGAAGTGATCCAGACGATTTCTTATAGCCATATTTCATGAAAGAACTCACTTGCATTTGCAGTGAATGTCTTTAATTGCCTCTTCGTCTTTCCTTTTATTCTAGTCTTCATTTGAGCATGCCAACTGCATGCATTTTGTGTTCGCTCACATCGCCTGTGACGTTTTGTTCCTGACATCTGCATACTCATGACTTTTCTACTGAATTGTGTGTTCATTGTACTGATCGCAAGAACCCATTTTCTGCAATTTCATGGCTATCTGATTAAAATTTACATTGTTGCTTAAGTTTTGCACACCAGTGTATAACATATATGTAGAATATACTCTGAAAAATGAACTTATAGATTAAATTACATTGAAATTATGACTACATGCAGAATTTCCTATTTTATACTAAGAGTTGAAAAATTGTTCACACACATAGAAATATTTGATCATAGTTTAAAAAATAAAATAAAGCAGAAACATTTAATCTACAGAAATTCTACTTGTAGGCTGTTTTTATTGTTATCTGCTTCAAAATGAAAACATGAACTGATCAACAAAATGTAAACTGCTGAATAGAGTTACTTTGTAGATAATTATTGCATATGGAAATTCAGAAAAACTGATTAAAGGAAATAAACAGCTTCAGTCTTTGGCTAGTGGCTATGATTCATATATGAAAAGCCCTGTTCTCTTATTGGGACCAGATTAAGATATGTGTGTATGTATGGGTACATATTTCAGATTTTTTTCATGTACACACATATGCACATTTCTGAATCTGGTCTTGTTGAGCTTGATTGGATTACTTTATAACTTCCTTTCAATGATATAAGAACATGAAAAACTCATTAAAAAAAGAGCTTACTGAATGCACAATTACCTGAAGTCATTGGGACAAAACCATTTTTCCTACACCACGACATTATAGCTTTTCTGGACCAAACACTATCAACATTCAAATGTGAGCTGATTTTTTTATTAAGAAGATTTAAAATTGCTGTTCGTACCATACCAGCACGCCTCCACTAAAAATAAAAGACAAAATATGTAATTTAAGTATGTTATGACAGCCAATTATAAATTCTTGCTTTAGTATCATATTTCAGTCAATAACAAACCAAATTAAATTAATAACAAACCTCTGATGCTCGTTGTTTGCCAATATTCCACCTCTGGAACTCTTCTATTGAAGATGCACAGAAAGGGAATATACTTCGATCTGGAGAAAAATAATTCATTGTATAAAATAGTTCTTTGTATACAATATGATTATGAATATTTATAGGTTAACTTTATTAAAAGAATAATTTTCTACATATTTATTAAGCAATTAAATTTTAAATGAGCTGACTTATATATTGCAGATATTTAAAAAAATAAATAAAAATTAAATTAAATTAAAAAATAATGCAAACTTTACGTAAATAGATTATAAAACTGGGATACATATAAGTGAAAGCAACAATGTGCTTCTTACTCTAGATTCAAACTAGTGCTTATAATCATCAAATAGTTTTATACTAACTACGTCAGGTGTCAATAAATTTGACACCTAAACATGAAATAATTATGGAGTGAAGAAATGTGCTTAAATGGCCTCATCATTCAGAAGTAAAAAAGGAAAACACATTACATTTTGCTATTTGATTATATTTGAGAGGCTGTTATGGGTTGTCATTCAGTGATGTTCATTAATACTGAAAATCTCAGACCGATGAAGTTCTTGACAAAAGAGGAATAACACCCATAAAAACGTGACTATAGTTTGTGATGATATAGCACCTTTCTATGTTGCTGTCAAAAGCAGGGCTGCAATGTTTATTCACTGCTAGACAGGGCTGTGGAGTCAGTAAGGAAAATGACCGAATCCGACTCCTGAAATTTTAAACACCGACTCCCTCATATGTAAACATATACACATGAGTTACAACTTATTTTTTAACATAAAAGAAGTAATAAATGCCACAGGAAAAAAAATTGATGGCATAAATTTTTTTTATATTAATTAGCATTTATTATGAATGAAAAAATTGGCAATAGTAATTTCTAAGAAACAGTATAGCTTCGGCAAGATCATCTTTGTTAGAGGACCAAGATCCGATTTGTTAAACTTCAGAGCTGAGAAGAGTCTTTCCACACTGACTTGAAGGAAGAGCTGTTACTGTTAGGGCTACTTCTTTTAACTTTTCAGGATAGATTTTTATAAATTCTAAAAGCGGTGTCTTGCAAAAGTAATCATATTTCTCTATTTCTAAGGCTCTGTAGAAATCTTATTTGTATTTTTTCATTTTTATATCTAAAGGCTCTTGGTTCTTTATTTTCATTCACTTTGCCTTAGCCTTTACAATATTATCCACATATTTCTCAAAATCACTGGAAGAGAATAATAGAGACTCAGTTGCAATGTCTGCAGTCTGAATGTCCTGATCTGAATACTCCATTTGTTCCGAGAATAATTTCATTCTTAATGAAAGTTCATAGATGGCTTTCTTTGCCTTTTTTATTAGTTCATCATCCAACAAAATTCAATGTTTTGAATCTATATATACTAAACCCAGCAAGATCTCATTGTCTAGCAAACTAGTTTCTCTTTTCTTCATTGAAGAAATGATTCCTTCTGCAACAAACCCTCCATTTCAGAAAGAACAAACATCACATTCTTCCATTCTTGCCTCCTGTTAGTTCTTCAGATTTCATGTTTTTTGTGGCTATATACCCTGTAGAAAGAAGCATTTCCAATTCTTCAAGATAAATCTAGAGTCTTTCTGTTAGTGAAACATTAGGGTTATCTACATCTTCTAGAAACGTTCTTAATTACAAAAACCTCTATATCATCAAATATATACTTCCCCATTGCATTGCTTGATCAATAATTTCTCCTTTTCCTGCCCGCTTCCTAAGAATAGCATCAATTTTGGGAGTTCTTGCTGCTATTTCTGCTTACCTAAATTTACCAATGAGATTTGTAACTAAATGAATCAGTTTAATCAGTAGTGACAAATATCCTATCCATACTCCTCCCTCATATTTATTTGTTAACATGTCAATAAAACATAAAAGAACTATTTATTAATGTTTATAGTCCATAAATAAAAATAATAACTCAGTTTTGTCATTAAATTTTTTTTTCAATTCACTTTAATTTCATTTCAAATTCAAACTGTCCAATAAAAACTGTAGTTGAAATGTTTCCCCCCTGACTTCTTTTACCCCCAAATCTGCCTAACTCCGATTCCAATTCCGTAGCCCTGCTGCTAGCAAGAGGAGATACATCATCGCTTCATAGATGCGACTTCCAAAGTGCATAATGCTGATCAATCTGGATTTCCTTTCTCTCCATCTCATAATCCCCACAGGTTCTGAAGAAATCTGCTGAGAAGATTTAGGGCACCATTTTGGAGATGAAAAGATACAACTGCTTATTGATAATAAGCTGCATAATAGCATATTGAGTTAACATGTTGACTGAACTCTAAACAAGCCATAAATTTGTAAAACACCATAGCAAATTCAGCAGAAAAATGTTGCTTTTGCTTGACAACATTCCAGCACACAAGGTTCAAATTTCTAAACTGATAGTTAGCAGTACTGATTTCAACTTCTTCCCAATCCACTGTATCAATCAGACTGGTCTCAAGTGCTTTCATTTCATTTCACAAACTGATTTGCAGCATTTGCCTGGTTCATGTTAGCTACAATCATGATTTGAAGGATGCCATTCAGGAATGGTTTGAAAGTTAGACAAAACATTTCTTTCTGCTGGAATCAGATGTTCAGAACTTATTCAGCTGGTGAACTGAATTTCCTTGGAGCCTTTCACATTCACAAAAGTTTATCTTCTTTAGTTAATGATATTATTTCCAAACCGGTTTTCCCCATTACTTAAAAAATTTCATTATTTCAGCTTTTTCATATAACATTACTATTTTTCTTGATAGAGGGCATTACCACATTTACAATTTTTTTTAAAGGAAATATATCTGATTGTCCTTGAAAATGACAGAGTTTTATTTCAATGTAAAGTTGCTTTGTTGCCAAATTTTAAATTTTGCATTGTATGCTTCTTTTGCACTTAGAGTGCAATTATCTGTTATTTGTATTTATATCACTTTTCATCAAAAAGATGGCAAAATCTAATACTTTTTCTTCCAGGGGGGGGGAAGGAATACCTAAACACCAAAGTCCTAAAAATATTAGAAGAAAGAAGTTTCTTTTTCTTATTATTATAATTTCAGAATGCTACATCCACATTACAGCTTGATGTTTTTCCTCTCCAGACGTAACTGCTACCTTAATTATTTACACATATTTCAAGATATATATATTCATCGAAGCATATGTATTTATATAAATCTGTTAGGCATACATACACAGCTTAATTAGCTGGAAGACTAATAGAAATGTACAAATATATATATATTCATATTTAATTTTTTATTGAAAAATTTAAATATGATTACTAACAATGTTACGAAAAATTAAAAATAGATACTTTTTCAATGGAAATACAAAAACAGCATAATTTTTTAAAAACATTTTCACTAAAACTTTCAGATATTTTTCATTACTTCAACTGATTATGCTCATAAAATAGTTAATGAATGAAATGTAAAAATTTTCAGGTACTTGAAAATTCAATGGACTAAAAGAGAGAGTTAAAAAAAAAAAATAGTGAACTTACCTACACCTTTTTTTACAATAGGGAATATTTTACAAACTCTTTTAAGGAGCTCTACAAAGGTTTTATAATAGTCTAGCCTGCAAATAATACAACTGGCATAAGAACAAAAAATATCTGATACATGTACAATACAATATTCTTCAAAATAAAATATACTAATTAAATAGTCTTAAAATTTTCAATAAATTAATAATGCATAATCTTGTGGCTTTTCCTTCTTGGTGTTCGCAATTTCACTGCTGAGCAGATATGTTCACAGTATATACGGAATGCCATAATAAAACTGTCAAATGACTGCATTTTATGGCCAAAGATAAGCAAAAAATATATTGTGAAAATACTGCAGGAAATGCATATTTTAACAGTTATGGAACACTGAAGTACAGATGAGATATTCATTAGCCAACTGCTTCAAAGAACTAATTCACTTTATTGAGTAAGTGAACAGTGATTCAATAAAACGAAGCAGTAACTCCTTTAGAGTTCACCCACAGAGAGCTCTTACTGGAAACTAACTAGGAAAGTTTGATTTCCATTTTAGGGGAGAAAGGAATGTTTCAGTACTTATGTATTGATGCAATTACCTTATAACAGTTTAGCAGAGTTTTACAAGAAGGGGGGGGGGAGAAGACATATAACTGTAAAAAATTATTTATTACATGCTTGTATATTTTCACTTTAGCTAAGTATTTATTTTGAAAATCAGTAAACATATTTAAAAGCAAGTTTTTGATTCATTTGTTCTGATTCAAGGCAACTTTGAGGCAAAATATTACATTCCTGTAAAATAATTTCTGTACTTCTTTCATTGCTAATAAATCTCCTAAGTGCATATTTTACAGAGCACAGTTTAAGAGGAAATTTTTTAATAAAAATACTTGAAATACAACAAGCAGCATCACCATCTTAGTTAGAGAAACTGGTGACACTGCTTGCTAAAAATGAAGAGCAATCATACACACTGTCATGATTATCTGAAGAATTTACCATGTGCATAGTTACCACAATTCAGCACATTCTAAAAATTTGGTGACATCTATTAAGGTGGTTATGTTAAAACAGAAGTACCTCCATTTCTCCAACCGCATTACAGACAAGTTTAATTTTTATTGTTCTTCACTTTTTAAACATTAAAAAATGAATTTCACTTACTCTATGTAGAAAGGTGATTTTAGGGAATTTCAAAACTACAACTGAAAGAAGTTAGTTGTTAGTCCAAGGAGTTAGTCATTCAATTGAGTCAATTCTTCCAATTTCACTGTCCAATCGATTCTTTTCATTCTGAATTCAGTTCTGTTTCAATGTTAATGTTAGTGAGGAATGAGACATAAAAAAAATTTTTAAAAAAAAATCCAGTTTAGTTCGATGAGAACAGTTCTAATCTGATTCCATAAAAGAGTGGTTTGGCCCAACTCCAGCAACAAAAGGAGGCACAAGTAAGCTGCCTAAGCATCCTCTTCTCACCGAATACCTTCTGACAAACTTCAACATCACTTAAAACAATTTTTTTCACAAATTTTAAAAGCAAATTGAGGACACTGTCCAATGAATTTGCAACTCTGCAGAGAAGACAGGCAGCTAGCTTTGCACCTACTGATGCTCACAAACTATGCGTTTCTCACTGTATGCCTGTGGATACTCTTTGTTTATCTATAGCCATGGAATACATACCAGATACATGTAATGGGTGACACTCTGTATACTTCATTAGCTTTTATATTTATTTGCCATAGATGTTCAATGCCCTATAAGTTGTAAATACGATAATTCCAGCTGTATGTTCATAAGACTATCGCTTATTTTCAGCCACAGTTTGCCAACTTTATTCTAGAATATGCTGTATATTATTTATAGATTTTACAAAAAATGTAAAAGATTGTTATTAAATTTTGTCCAGGCCTTCAGTTTGCCAAATAGGCAGTAGAAACAACATATCTAACTATTTTACAGCAAAGTAATTTGTCTCATAATTTACAAATCAAACCTTATAACACAATGCACATAGAAGTTTTATTATCTTTCTCACACACAGATATATATTAAAGTAATAAATCTGGCTATTATTAATAATCACTGGTTATTATAAATAGTAACCACATCTTTTGGTAAATGTGATGAATAATGCATATTAATCACATTAATCAGTTATTATTAAAAATGCCAATGAGGTTTGGTTACTCTTAATTAATTAGGCATAATTTATTGAAACTTCAATTCTAACGTTATTTTTGTATGTCTACGTGCAGTGATAATAAATCTGTCATTGTAGACATTAGTAGAGTTATATATCATCATATCTATTGATGAATAATTTTTTAAATCTTGAGTTCATAAATTTTAATATTGTCTTTACAAATACAAATTTAATAAATTGTGTAAAATTAGAAACAGCTCATGGAATTATTCAATGCATTTACTTTAGTAGAATATATTACAGCAAAGCTATACATGATATAACTTTAAAAATCCACATAACAGTGGATCACCACATTTGGAATTTTGTTTATTCAGAATTTGCTTCACCCTGTAAGGAATCCAAAATCACAAATTATTTATTTTGACAGGATGAGCTACTGTGACTTGATTTTTTACATTTTGCAGTGGCTTGAGTAGGATTTGCTTCTACAATTGCAATACTTAAATCCTTGACCATCTATGTTGGAATGCTGATAAGTGCATTTTCTCGAGACATATTTTATTTACTGAAATAAATGCTTCATTGCACACAGTAAAATCAATCCTTGTTTTAAAATTCCATGCTTTGTACCAAGTTTATACACGTTTTTATTTTCCTTAGAAATAATGACAGCTATAACATCCGGCTATCAACCTTACATCTGTCTATCTTTGATATTCTTATCCATACCTTTTTTTCTACATTCACTGTCAGAAATATTAACATTGAAAGACGCAACTTTTTTTTTCACTTGATTTATTTAGTAACTGCTTAGCAGAGAGTCGAGCTTCTTGAATATTCTCTGAGAATCCATGCAGTGCAAGAAAAGAGTTTTCCATATTGTCTTCCTAATCTTCCATTTCAACATCAACAAAATGTCTGGTTTTTTCTTTCCATAATCAGTATTTTCTTTTTCAGTATCATGTTGTTCCCATTCAGTTCTGCCCAAATTCTTATTTCTATTTCCAACTAAATCTGCAACAGTTACTACCTCCAAGTTCTTCACTCATAATACCCAGTTGCACTTCCACATTGCCATCATTCACTGCACCTGTATCCTCATCATCGGTTGAGATTGCTCCCTGAAGTTGGGCATCATTGCTAAACTGGTTTCTTGATACAGTAAGACCTTCTTCACTTGTAATTTATGTCAAGGTATCGTTTGGCAAGTTTGTTCTTAAACATACTTTCGCTTTACAGCCAAAGAAAACTTCATATGGAATCCCTCCATTCCATATGCCTACATGATGTACTGGAAGCCCACATGATGCATATTTGGGAGGTCTGGAATTTGAATCCCTGTGACAGCAATGAATGTTTTTTATACCTCTATAAAAAAACCTAATGACTCTACAATGTAGTTACGAGTCTGATGAAGTAGACTGAACTCACATCATTAAAAAAATTACCAAGGAAATATTATTGATAAATATCAACATATTAGGAAATATTATTGATAAATATCAACATATTTCTACACATTTTCTTTATTAAATCACATGAAATTAAAAAATTACTTTTCCATTATAAATGAATAAGAAATGTAAAAAGAGCTTTAAAATCTAGTTATTAATGGGGGGGGGAACTAAAAGTTTCATAAATACATCCAGTTTATAAAATATTTTAGGAAACTGATTGAAAAATATTTTTAATTCATTTGGTTTACTATACTAATAAGAACAAGGATTCTCAAATTGTGATACACATATCCCTGGAAAGTAGTTATCGTGAAAATATTGGCAAATGACACAAAAACGAAATATGACATGAAAATTTTCAGCTTTGTTTACTTGACAAATTCGTGCACTTGAATTGCCAAACTATTGTTACCTTAGAAGCATATTTAAATATGTTCCAAAAATTTGAAGTGCCCCCTAAATACTTTTAAAATACAGTACAAAGTTTGTAATCCAGACGTCCATAATCCGAACCTCAAAGGCACAAACTTTTTTTTTGTATGTTTTACGTATGCGCATTTGATTTTTTTTCCTTCTGTAATGAAACGTGGAGATTTTCGAACACGGTCGAGATTGCAATCTTGTTTTCTTCCCTCCCCCTAAGGTATGCAGGTGCAGTTTCTCCAAATGCATTCTATCAGTTTACTGCAGACAGCTTGTCCTAAGATGTTTCGTGTTTGGTTGCTCATGACATTTCGTTGTTGATTCTTTTGTGGTACAGTGAGCTTTTAAGCTTTAAACAGCAATAAAAAACAGGAAAGCTTTCAACAGCAATAAAGGTCGTATAAAAATAACGGAAGTAAACAAAATCTCAGTCGTGATCATAACAAAGCCGGAAAGGCTTGTTGGTTTGACCTTCAGAATAGTTTTATAAAGAAAGGGGTCAAAGCTTAATGGAATCTCTGTTAGAAAGTACAAAGGATGTCATTCCAAATCTTCACACCTATTTTCTGCATTAATGGACGGGGAGGGGAGGAAATTGCTGTGAAACTGGAGAAGTATTTCGGGCCGTTCGGTATTTTGAGGATACAGAATAGCGAAGGGTTGCATTTCAAATAGATGATGAAACCGGTCTTTCCCTCTACAAAGTCATTGCTTATCCACTTCAAAAAAGAATTGCCCATGCCATAATTGCTCACTCAACTGCTCCAGATATGCCTCACACATGATTATCAATCTGTTTCTTTTAAATATCACATGATTTACCATAGATTTAATCTGCCAAATTACTATTTACCGGTAAGTAGTCATTACAATACTAGCATATAACTATATTATAATCCATGTGACCAAGGAGCCTATTAATCGTAAAATCTTTCCTATCTGCTTTATCTTTGGTGTTGTATTCACGTTACAAAATAATAAAATACTCCCCAAAAATTATTAAAAATCTTAAAATACTAAAGAATTCTGTATTCTCCCTAGCTCAGTGGTCAGCGCGTTAGACTAGAGACCGAAAGATCCCAAGATCAAGTCTCGCTAATCGCTGCTTAATTTTTCTGAAATTATAATATTTTTATAAGTTCTTCTTTCTGTCTCTGTAATTTTTCTCAAGTCATGTTGACTTCCTTTTCATTTTTCCTTAACGTCTTTCATGTATTTTTTCCTATTTATGCTACCTTTTATTAACTATGATGTGGAGGTAGAGGGTTCTTTACCCTAGGCACTCCATAATAATTAATCATTGGATCCTTGGAAACTGGTCTTTTCTGGCAATATGTACCACGGAATACCCTGGCAACCTCTACATAAAAGGCTCCAACTGGTGTCAAAGATTCCAAAGCGAGACTAACAATTTTAGCGTGTGCAAATGCTGCAGGAACGCACAAGTGCAAACTTTTCGTACTCGGAAAACATGCACTACTTCGAGCATTTAAAGGAGTAACGATTTCCCCCGTTATATATCCCGTAAATAAAAGAGCAGGGATGACACAAGCGTTGATTAATGATTGGTTTGAAAATCATTTTATGCCCGAGGTTTGGCGACATTTGAATTAGGTTGGTTTACCTGATGACTCAAAAATAGTCCTCACTGTTGACAATGGTTCGGCACATACTTCACTTAAAGTTTTAGTGAAGGATAACGTGCCCGTATTATTCTTCCCTCCAAACTGTACGTCTATCATTCAGCCTATGGATATGGGAATAGTGCACGTGCTGAAATGCAAATATAAAGTAGCATTTTTAAAATCTATGTTAAATTTCTTGAACAATGGCAAGACTATTCAAGAATTTTTGAAATATTTTTGTACAAAATCTGTGTGGAGCATCGCAAGATCGTGGGAGGATGTGTCTCCAGATACTTTACAAAATGCTTGGCATAATTTATGGCCAGCTACCATATTTCACGGTGAGGACGATGAAGGTTTTGAATTTGAAGGTTTTCGGACATCGCAAACTAAAGATGAAATTTTCCAGTTATTGGATTATGTAAAGAAATGTGGAGAAGCAGTAATAAATGAAGATGCTATAACAGAAGTTTTTCATTGCAAGGACAATGACCCAATCATCAATCAATTAATGGACGGCGAAATCTGTAGTATGGTTCTAGATCCAGAAAATACTGCTTCCGATAGTGAAGAAAATGACAGAGAGGTTATTGAAAACGAAAAATTTTTGATTGACAAGTTAGTCGGTATTCTCGACACAGCAATTACAGGACTTGAAGAGTGGAACTTTGTAACTGAACAAGAAATTAGGTCTGTTTATAGAACTAAAGAGAAAGTATTAGCACAAAAAGGAAGCAACTTAAACAACTTACATTGAAAGAAATTTTTAATAAAGTAAACAAATAAATATTAAGCTTTTTTTTTTGAAAATTTGATACCATTTAGATCATAATTTCTCTTTATTTAATAAATTACTGTTTCAAATTTTTAATTGTATAATTTCTGCATGCCATCTTACCAGATTTAAATTGATGATCTATAATCCGGAATCGCCGAAGTCCCGACGAGTCCGGATTACAGACTTTGTACTGTACTGAATCTAATCATCATAGCAATTTACTCTCATTGATAGCAAAGAGTAGTTTAGTACATGAACACTATATTTTCTTTTTACTGTTTTCATTGATTAATAGCATGGATCATTGTGGTTATCAATATATTATAAATAAAGATATGAATTTCATATTTTCATTTCCTCTGAAAAAAGATAGAAACTGAAGCCTAATGCCTTCTCATATTAGTCAAGATCAGTGGTTCTCAAAGCGGTACCTATGAACTCCCGAGATTCCTTATGACCCCTGAGGGGTATATGTGGGAAATTAAATTAATTTGAGCGTGCATGAACAATTTAATATCAGAGAAAATAACTGCGATCCATTTTCATTATTTTTAAAAATAAATATCAGTACATAAATTTGAAGCAATTTTTACATCCGGAATAATAATAAAAAAAAAAGTTGTACCATTTTATTACAGATAACGGTATGAGTTAGCCGTATAAAAAATGCATACAATAGTTGAACATTTAAAATATAGCTGGGGGGCAAGACAAATGGTACTTGTGTACTATGAAGACTACCTAGATTTCTCGCCAAAACTGGCAACCAGAAAACTGGTGATTGATACAATTTTGTTGACCTATCTATGCAGACTCATACTCAACATGTGGATTTGGGGTTCTGCAAAATGGAGGAACAAGTGACAACGTGGGACAAGCTGCCATCATTTCAATACCTATTTAGCTGAATTTATTTGGCGGAAAAAACAGAAAACGCCTTTCGATGTGTTTTCTGCCACTTTCCTCACCATCAACTTCAAAGTTTTCTTTTAACCAGTTTTAAATAAGTTAATTTTAATTTTTTAAATTCGTATTTAGTATATAGTTTATTATATATATATTTATAATA
>KK120478.1:389121-427307 GCA_000611955.2 Stegodyphus mimosarum
TATTTAGTATATAGTTTATTATATATATATTTATAATATTTATATATATATATACATTTATTTATAATATATATATATATATATATTTGGAATTTTTGGTTTTCAAGGTTTTGTTCCTTTATAAATTAGGACTTTTATTTTAAAAAGAATTTATAAAGATAAGCCAAAAAATCGGCAATGAAAATTTTTATCACTAATGTCACCAAGGTAGTCGTCATAGTATGTAAGTACCGCCAAATAACGTAGCTTTGTATTTTAAAACAAAAGTTATAATTTCAGTAAATACTACTAAAAATATAAAAAGGCTTTATTTATATATTATTTTTACACCACCATTTATCATTAAAGACATTAAAGTTAAACTGGCAATTTTCTACTACGCAGCATATAGAATTATTTCACTTCGGGGATTCACGGTTAAATTTTTGTTCTAAGAAGGAGTCAATGGACAAAATAAATTTGGGTATTAAGTATCTAATTAAACAGTCCCATACTAACTTTCAAAACACAACGATTCAAACTGGGAAATAGTCCAACAGTGGTGGAGAGGTAAAGTAGCTGAACATTGACAATTCGGTCCAAGGTTCAAATCCCACAAACAGCTGGCTGAATAGGCGTTTTCATGGTCACACAAACCAAAACAAACAGGGGAATAATCTTACAGTCCAACAGCGGTGGAGAGGTAAAGTAGCTGAACATTGACAATTCGGTCCAAGGTTCAAATCCCACAAACAGCTGGCTGAATAGGCGTTTTCATGGTCACACAAACCAAAACAAACAGGGGAATAATCTTACAGTCCAACAGCGGTGGAGAGGTAAAGTAGCTGAACATTGACAATTCGGTCCAAGGTTCAAATCCCACAAACAGCTGGCTGAATGGGCGTTTTCGTGGTCACACAAACCAAAACAAACAGAGGAATAATCTTACTGCTAATCAAAATATTGACTAAAAAACAATACTAAGAAGAATAATTTATTCATGTTTTAACTGGTGCCAGCATAAAGTAATAAAACACTGTTTCTGTGTACTTATCCACTGGTGGCTAAACATTAAGGATGGAGCAGGTTTTCAGATTAACAACAAGCAGCAGTTTTGCAAATAAGTAAAAAATGTAGCAGAGATGGCTATGGGAAAAGTTTACGATGTGAAGCAAGGAAGGAATTAAAAAAATGCAACTGACTTTCTTAGGGCAATGAGTTCTAAACCCTCCTTGCATGTTTGAAGTATGTACTCTTCGACATGCGCATATAGTCATCATGACATATTGGACTCGGACAATTTCCTGATTGTTTTTTTAGTCAGTTCTAACTATTAATTTCATTGTTTTTCTTACTTAAATGTTTGCACACTTGTGTATTTAGAACTTTCTTACAGAAAAAAATTAATGAAAGCTACATATCTAAGTGTTATTTATCATAAAACCATTTCCAACAATTTATAATAAAAGCTACATATCTAAGTGTTATTTATCAAAACCATTTCCAACAATTTATTTAATCTGTCATTATCAAAAACTATTTTCATCTGAAATGTTATGTCCTCAACCTTAAGCCACATAACATTTTAAATGAAAAGATTTTGAGATAAAATTCTAGCTAACATAAGACTGCTTGTAATCATCATGAAAATCAGTTTAAGAATTAGTTTAAATATTAATCATCATGAAAATTAGTTTAAGAATTAGTTTAAATATTAATCATCATGAAAATTAGTTTAAGAATTAGTTTAAATATTAATCATCATGAAAATTAGTTTAAGAGAAGACAGAGCTGGAAAACTTTACTTTGATAGAAAGTCAAGTTTAATGTTTATTACCAAGGACACAATGTCAAATGCAAACAACATGATATCATAGACAAAATCGCCTTACCGTGTGCATTTTTAGCTTGTAATATCAATTTTAAAATATTTAAGGCTGTCATGATGTATAGACCAAAAACAAGTCACAAATCCAATCATCGTTATAATTAATTCAGGAAAGTTTACAATACCAACTTGAAACTGTATTCATTTCTCTATTTTAATCCTATTGTCATCATCCTCCCAGAGAGGTACAAATTGATATCTATTACACTACAGTTACTCAATTCAAAATAAAAACTCAGATTTATTTTACTGAAATAGGTATTACAGGACAGAAAAAATTAACTATTTTAAAAATTAAAATCACTGCTCTAGGGCCCCCCCCCCACACACACACAAAAAAAAGAGAGAGAGAGAGAGTGAAATAAGCCATATGTGTTCTGTTGGGGAGGATTAAGGTCTCTTTTTTTACATTGGTAACTTTCTCTTTTTGTTCTAAAAGTAATAAAATGCACATAAAATCTTCCACGAGTACATCATTCTATAACACTGTTAAAAAATTTTCATCATTTGTTCCCTCTTTTTAATTATTTTTACACTGTCCATTTTTTACTACTTTTACTCTGTGCCTTATAGAAAAAGTGTGATCAAATGTGTTACATGTGTAATTCAACAGTAAACTGAAATCCACAAAATACTTCACCATAAAGCATAGACTGAAATCTGTAGAACACACGGATTAAACAAATGTAAAGCAGGTTTTAGTATTGTTTTATAAATTCGTTTCACATTTGCTGTGGAAAAATGTGTTTTATTCTGTTAACAAACTCAAAAATCCTCTTACAAAGGTATATTTGACACTCTTTACGGCTTTGCAATTTATACTGAGAGAAGCATGTTGGAATTTATACTGAAGAGGCACAAACTAAGATTGGTTACATGGTAATGTGATTTCTCAGATAGGAAAGCTGTTTCTTAATATGTTCTCATATTGGAACAGTCTGCTGGAAATTCACTGCTGTATCTTTACAGAGACATTCATTCCCATATTCCATGCTTGAAAGAGAGTGTTGTGACTCAAATTAAATCTATTACAGTACTTATTTTTAGATTTTATTAAAAATAAGCTAAATTTGTAGCTAGCCGTCTCAAAGTTTCAATTAAATAACCAGACATCAGAAAGCTGTGTCAATCATCCATGAATTCTTTCCATAATTCTAACTCCAGAATTACAGTTCCATTAAAACTCCAAACTTAATATTCAAAAAGAAGACAACTGGAAGAAGGAAACTTTTTTTTTGTAAAATTATGCATATTAGCAACTTTTAATTTATCATACTAAATGTCAGTAATATATAATATATTGGCAGTAAAAGTCACAATTCTTTACACAGTTTTATCACACCTGACATTTTTTGTTAGTATACATTTCTTCAGTGGATGGTAAACAGCTTCAATAATTTTCAAAATTTAAAATTAAAAGATTCAAGATTAAAAGTTTTTAAACTAAAATTTAGGATGATATTACTTTAGGGGGTACATTATGCTGTACTTTCTAAATACTGTACCACTGGTTTCAATATTTGACAAAACTGCCATGTTTTTTGGTATATTTTTTAGTATACATGAGGCAACAGCCAACCCATGCACGCAAGTACTACAAACACGCTTGAGTACTTTTGAAGGCCATAGTTGCACACTGCCTATAAAAACATAAATACAGGCATATATTCCATCCTAACCTAACATTTTTTTTATTTAGCTCCTTTTTATAATTATTTATGAATATAATAAATAGTACTTACAAGCCACAATGATAGCGAAACAGATGCATTTTGCTAATTGACAAAGTGGTAGCTCTTTTTTTGTCTTGTGTTTGTGTGGGGGGGGAGGGTGCGGATGATCAGTACACTTTGTAACTCAGGGATAATCAGTACCTATTCAGTAAGTAATCATCACACTTTTAGTCATTACTAACAGTTTCAATCTATAAAAAGTTTGAGAACCACTGATTCAGAAAATAAAGATTTTAATAATGCTACTACTCCATTACTTAAAAATATTGCATAAATGCAAGCTAAATTATGGAATCACTAGTTACTCATGAACAATTTCCAACTATTATGCTTCCCCAACAAAAAACAGGCTGATAATTAAAATATGAAATGCACCTTTTTTAACATATACATTAAATATTTTTATTACAATTCACATAAACAGCAATAAGTAATGGTATTAAAAAACAGAAAACAATTTCAGTTCAAGCAATTTATGTCAGCACATGAAAAATTGGTTGTTTAGATAACCTATGAAATTGAAGGCCTGAATCAAAATTTATTCTTCGTATTTTTGTCCTACATGTACAGACTATACCATAGGAATACTGATTATGCAAATAAAAAACATATCCACTCTATACAAATACCATTTAAAAACTGCTGGACTTACTTAATTTGATCTATTTCTTGCTCCCAGTCAATATCAGGTGTTGAACTTTTAATGAGAATCTCTCCTTTAGACGTGATATGACTTTTTTCTAATGAGTTGCTAGATTTCGTTAAACCCTCTTTTTTGACTTTAGGTAGCAAATTAGTCTCTGTGTGCTGTACCTTTTTTTCTGTCACAGGAATGAGGAAAACTTGATTTTGTCCACTGTCTTGGTCAGGAACAAACTTTAAAATATATGACGGAAGAGTAGCATTTGAATTGGTAAGCGTCTCACTGATAGGCTTAACACATGGAGAAGTATTGCTACTTGTAACGTTGGATGTTAACTTTGACACATTCAGTTTTTCAGATTTAATACACAATAGAGAAGATTGTGGGACTAGCAACACTCTACCTTCAGCATCAGTACATTTGACATATGTAGTATTTACACCATTTGGGACTACTTTAGGTTTTGAAGTAATATTTACAGAACTATTGTTAAGTGAAGTGCTAGGAACTGCTATTTTAGATAAAACAGATCTATTATTGGAAGCAATAGGTTGAGATATTAAACACTGTTGTTTTTCATTATCACCACTTATATTGGCTGAGATATTACCATTGTCATTTGATATTGTATCCTCTTCAACCTCGTTTTTGACACGTACAGGAAGTTCTGAACTTCTGTCTGAAGAATCTATATCCACTTCCATTTTAACAGCAATATTTTCATCAGCACTCGTTTCATTTTCAAGTATATTTGTATCATTTAAATTTAAATTATGATAATTTCTTTGGCTTTCATGCATTTCACAAATGGATGAAGATTCGGTAGTTAAATGTAATGCAGAAGGAACAGTCATTTTATCATCTTGTTTAAATAACTGCAATTCTACAACCTGAAAAACAGTCAGTGAATCAACTTTGATATGAAAGAATATAATGTATCATACTAAGGAATCATTTTTAAATAAGAGATACTTTTTACATCTTAAATGATTTTTTTTTAATTCTTTTTACTCATAATTAGTTACTTACATTTTTTGATTAAAATAAAAAGTTACATAATTACAGATTTTTGTTTGAATAAAATAAACCCTAAATATTAATTCAACATTTAGAATAACAAATTTACACTCATTTGTAAAATAATTATAAAATGCAAATTAAGAAAATTATGATTTTACCATTCTTCCTGAATTTTTTCTTTAGCTATATCTTAATTTTATTCTTTCAAAATGCCAGGGCATTTAAAAGGCCATTATGTAATTTACTTTGAATGTAAGATAATTTAATTAATATTTAATAATCAATCTTTTAATTACGTCTTCTTAAGAAATTAGCAGTTTAGACAAAACTGCAATATAAATTTTAAACTAAATACACTAAACAATTAAATTTATAACTAAGTGCTTTTGCCTTCTGCAAGATAGCAAAACACTAAAAGCTTAAAATGGACAAGATATTATAAAAAGACTTAAAGCAAATACATCATTTAATCGCAGTTATTTTGTACAGTTTGATCTGCATTAAAATAATATTCTTAGACAGTTATTTGCTATTATGCTTCCTTTCTTGCCTTAGGGATACTATAATTTTTGGAATCAATAATAGTTTGGCAATTTTTTGCAGTCCTGATAATGGAGCTGTATTGTTTAAAGTAGCATAATCCCCACAGGATACCTAAATAATCTTAAATAGCTTTTTAAACACAAGCTACATAAATTTAATTTAGATAATTATCAATAATTATAGCATTATGGAAGAATTTGCACAAACTATAAAGAATGTGTAATTAACGAAGCATAAGTTATACCTTCTTACAAAACACATATATTCACTACTTCATTAGCGAGAAAAGTACAGTCAATTTGCAAAAATATTCTTGCCTGAGAGGTATCCAACTCTCTCATTATAAGTATGCTAAAATATTATATAGAATTAGGAATTCTGAATAAGTATTTCTCATTTATATTTCATGAATATCTGAAACTAAGTTGAACTGCTGGTTTGTGGTTACCGCTTTTTAACTCATTCAAACTCCATATAAAACATTCAAGATTTCCCTTTTATGCAGCTAAATCATACTGCTAAGAAGTTCAACATTAATAGCATTACAAAAGAGAGTATTTGGTACAGATATATTTTTATTTTAAATCAGACATATGTGCAGCATCTAGATTTGGTCAGCTCAATTCCATGTTATGAGTTCAAAATAGCTACATAATAATAACCCAGTAGTAATTTTTTTCTTTCATTTTTTACTTCTCAGTAAACTGTCTTCTGTATTTTTTTTAATCTATATATAAATACAGATTAAAAGTAGCCTTAAAATTAATTGTAAAAACAGTTGTAAAAAAAAAAAAGAATGTTTGGTATAACAACAGTTAACAATAAATTCAAATCTTAACATTTAAGAGCAATTTATACAATGCATCTTAAAATTAACACATACTAAAAAAATATAATTTAACTGTTTAAATAAAAGACATGGATAATCAAAATTTTAACATCTTATCATCAAACAGAATTTTCTGGCTCTGGATTTGTTACAAATAAAAAACATTCAAGATTAATAATTACATCTAGCATGTGATTTATAAATATGTGCAATATTTAATCATCTGAGCAGCACAGGTTTTTAGATTTATAACAAAGACATGTATATAATAAAATTTAAAGAGCATTTTATTAGCTAAATTTGTATAATTATTTATTTTAGTCTCTATTTTCAAAAACTTACATTCATTAAGATGATACTTAACATTATTAAAGAAAGCAAGAAAGCAAAATATCTTAAATTATTAGCTAATATGCACCATGTGACAAAAAAATCTCATGTCGGTTAAAGGCTGTCACATGCCACTCAGAGAGTCAAACCTTAAATTTACACCAATTTCTTACAGCCTCCTTATGGAAATCGGAATTATGTTTATGGGGTACTTGTCTAACTCAATTAAGACTACTTAAATTCTAGCAAAGTATACAAAGGCTATCTGCTTAAGAGAAGAGCTATTATCTTTGTGAAAGACTTTTTAAGAGAAACTGTTTCATATTCATACTACATATGAGGAAAACCACAAAAACTCCCATGCAGCTAGGCTGAGAAATGAATTGGAGTCAAAACAGCAGTGTTCAGTGGTTTTACCATTTGGCCACTGATGGGTATCCTAATGATCAGAATCATCCCTTTATGTTTATAGGTATAAATAAAATATATTTTTTCATTAAATTAAACATTTTAAATTCAAATCTAGCCATTTTTTAAGCAATCCAAAATATGTTTTAAAACCATAATTATTAATCAGATTTATAGTTTTCATACCTATTTATATATTTGCTCATATTTACAATAAATATCTTAAAAAAGTTTCTTTTTCATAGAGATTTATATATGTATATCAAATACATACATACAGTGCTTTGTTCTTACAGTAGTTTTAAAACAAACCATCAGTAGCATTCAAAATTTTAGAAACTTCTTTCTGATGGTAAATAGCTTCCAGGTTGTTTACTGCATCTGACCAAGACTAACAAATTTACATTACAGTGAATTCAAAAATACTGAAATAATTCTTATATTAAAGTGAAATCAATACAATTTGAGATGCAGTGCTGTTAGGGTATTTCAATGAAAGTCTGATCTTAACTTGATGTACTTATTTCATATAAGTTAAAAATATTTCCTTTTGTTTTGCTTTAACTACTACAACACTTATAAATACTACATAAGTACCCATCTACATACTCTACTGTTGGGGTATTTATATCACTTTCTTAGAGCAAAAGTGTATAATGTAATATTTAATGTACCAGTTTATAATATATAAGCCGAATTCCTTTATTAGCCATATCAGAGCATTTTTATAATTGTAGAATTATCAACAATGTAAAAGTTGTTTAAGTGCAGCTAACCCTAACGTTTTTACCACAGCAGCCATATTTGTTTATATTTGAAACTTGACAGAATAGTGAATTAAGTCAGTTCCTGCACCTTCAGTGTCTTCTTGCCAAGTGGGACCAAAAGTAAACTTTCAGTTTTGTGCACCGAAAAATCTGCTTTCTTGCTCGCTGGCCGAATTGCTTGTTTTTGCATAGGAAATCTAGCTTTAATTGTAAAAACTGTTTCTTTAATTGTTTTAACTGCATTTGGTGTTTTATATTTTTTAATTTTTAATAGATATTTTGATGTTTTATGTATTTTTGTCTTGCTGCGAAGTCAGAACTGAATTAATTGAATGAGAAATAATACGTCTAATGAAATTTGAAAAAAACAAGTTTAAATGAAATGCAGGAAAAAATGCATATAATTTAATATCCAGTACAATGAAGTCCTGTGGTGTACACATCATATTTTTTATATGATTGTTAAAATAAAACACCAAAAGGAAATTATATGTAAAAGCACATTTGAAACTTTTTAAACGCTAAATTTATATAATCTACAGCTGAAATTATTTTCATAAAAAATAAATTGTTCTAAACTCAAGCTTTCAAATGAGAATATTAAATCTGATATTTTATTTTCTCCCATCCAGAAATTCAGAATGAAATAAAAATAGAAATAATAAATTTAGATCAGAGTAACCAGTAAACTTTACTGTGTGTTGTTTCTGCAAACAGTTAATAAAATATACCTTAATATAAAACTTACTGTTTCAGCACCAAGAGTTTGTAAGCCAGTAAAAGTTTTATCCAGCTGGAGGGGGGAAAAAAGGAACTTGATAAATAATGTGAAAAAACAAACTAAGCAATTCATTTTAATACTCTCAATAA
Source organism: Stegodyphus mimosarum (assembly GCA_000611955.2). Classification (NCBI taxonomy): domain Eukaryota; kingdom Metazoa; phylum Arthropoda; class Arachnida; order Araneae; family Eresidae; genus Stegodyphus; species Stegodyphus mimosarum. The sequence continues at coordinate 398,132 of KK120478.1, forward strand.
TAATCAATTTTAAAAAGATTACATTTTATTATTATACAAAAGAAAAAATACCAATGTAAATAATGCAAAAGGTAAGGAGGGGAGATACAGATTATCATGGATTTTGAGATATGAAGACTGTTCTGTGAAGATGAACTTATGTCAGTCATCCTTAATCAAGAGTTTCATATAAAATCTGTACCATTTTAAGTGTAGTTTCATAAATTTTAATATTACAAAAAGAATAAAAATTCAAACTGGAAGAGACACTATTGAAACAGAACACATAACGTAAAAATTGTTCAAATGTATGAAACATAAAAATCATTCAAAAGGTAAAAGTAGTGCTTAATAAAAACACCAGTCAGATGCAAGTGTTAAATAAATTCAGGATATATATTTTTATAAACTGCTGCTTCAGTACTTTACAGTTAAATGAGCTAAAACAAAGCACACATTCTATTTTATAAAGCACATAAATTCATCAAGTTTGCTATATTAAAATAAAGAAAGTGTAGCTTTCAGATTAAACATCTTAATCTCAGAAAAGTAAACTAATAACATTTTACAAAAATTACACATACTTTTTTAAAACAAAAAACTTTTTTTTAAACAAAAATTATATTACAATTAATGTTTTACTTTATAGAACTTTAGAATTTTTTAAAATACTACATATTATAAGTCTACAGATGTGTTTATAGACGAGGTGTTTACACATTCTTAGAATAATTACGATAAAGAATTTATAAAAAAATAGTAATAATAAGTTTTGAAATAAAAAAATCTGCCAATCGCTCGTTACTTAATATGAGAAATATCACCTACTACTTTTAAATTTATTCTCTTTTCAAAATGTCAAATGTAAACAAGTGTGGATTGAAGGATATGTTTTTGTGATTTCCAAAGTTAAGTACTCTGTTTCATAATTTTAAAACATTGTGAAATGTATGGTATTAAAATTTCGAAGTGCAAAATAAGGAACATTATTAATTGGAAAGGGGAAACTATCAACCATTACTTATACATGTAAAGAAGACTCCAAATGAATACCCAAAAAAATGTATATATTGTTTCTAAAATTTATAAAAGTAAATCATTGGTAACAAGCGAAAATCCGCTGATGTCGAAATCAATCTTAGTCTTTAAATACACGTATAGAAACAACAAATAAAATAATAAATTCAGATTTACAACTTAAAGCTATAAAGTATAGTATTCACCAATTTTTCCCAAGGCATGAAACTCAATGCAGAACAATTTGTATAACCCTGTATGAAAACTATTAGCAGGCGAGAGATGGAAATACATTATGACTCAAAAGGGTATATTTATTATTGAAAACGAAGAGAAAGAAATTTACAAACCTAGATTTGTCAATGAAAAGAAAGTTTCAGTAAGAGGCTTATGATTGTTGCAGGATTCTCTTACAATCAGAAATTAAAAATAAGAGTGAAAACAAATGTTAAAATCAATGTACAATTAAAAAAAGTTTAGGCCTGATATCTACAGAAAAATTTCCATTTCTTTATCTCAGTAACTTTCAGAGTGAAACATCATAAAGACAAAGCAAAAAGTCATACTTCAAAAAGTATCACTGCATTCCCCCCAAAAAAATGAAGACTGATATAGGTATTGTGTTTAACTCTTCAACGTATTCTTGCAATATCCCTTGATGTTTCACCTATGAAATATTGCGCCTTGGATCTCTTGAGAAGAGAATTTTCTAAGCACAAATCCACCATGATTAATGGACTCTGGAAAGCAGTGGAAGAGGAATGGAAGTCAATACCCCTGGAAATTTTATAAAATGCCCTTCTATCACGGAAATCATGATGCAGACTTAAAGCCCATGAAAAGGGTTATCAGATTAAACATTAAAAAAAACATACTCTTCATATTTTAAACATTAATTAAATGACCCCAAAATCCTTCTAAAAATGTGTAAACACTATATGCAGACTTATGATAATTTTTAAACACATAAGAAACATAATTTAACAAAAATAGTATGAACACTCTCTAGGAAAAATATTAGATACATGTTCTAAGAAGAAAATAAGTAAAATAACAGAATAAACCTAAACCTGCATGCAAAGAAACTGTAATTTTAAGATTTTTTCCTTCTTGAAAAGCAACACTTACCTTTAAATTATGAATAATATCTACAGGCTTATTTCGTGGATCATGGAAATGCAACTGTACACGCACAGGAAATTCTCCCCAACCGTATTTCTTTAAATGAAATGGAGGGTTGCTATATAAAGAAAATAAGAACATTATATTTTATAAATAAACACGAGCACTATACTGATACACATTTTTGGTACCAAACAAACATTTACGATGCTTATATCAGCTACTTTACATTTTAAACAGTTAGAGATATTTTACGTGCTAAATGCGGTAAAGTCTTTTTGCAAACACTCGTTGTATGCATATACACCGAACACCATTACATTATGACTACTCTCCATCTATAACAATAAAACCACTGCACGTTCGCGGCTGATGTTGGAGTATATAAAGCGACTGTGCATTGTCTTTCTAAACATAGCATGATTAGTGACATAATGGGAAAAACACCTGATTTATCGTTATGTTTAATCATTATGTCTCAGCACATGGAACCATCAGTATCAGATACGGCATGTTTAATGGGCTGTTCACATGCAGTTGTTGTGAGCACATATCGAAAGTGGTGTATGAATGGTGAAATAGCAACTTGCCAGCAGTGTGTTGTCGATGGTGCATTGATTCCAGAGGAGAGCGGAGATTGCTATGCATTGTTCACCATGACCAAAGAGCAACAACAGCCAAAATCACCACCAGCTACAACAGTGGCAACCCAAACAGTGTTTCTGAACACATTGTGCAGCCTACATTGCTGCGTATGGGCCTACGTAACCAAAGCATGTAACTGCACTGACAGTGCATCATCACCAGCTGTGTCTGCAATGGGCTAAGAAACATCGGAATTGGACATTAGAAGAATGGAAGAAAGTTGCATGGTCCTACACTCATGTTTTCTAGCCCATTGCATCAATGAGCGTGTGCTACTATGCCAATTTCCAAATGAAACCCTGGCTCCCAGACGCACAGCTGGACGGAGACAAACTGATGATGGGGGTATTATGGTGTGCACAATGTTTTCATGGAGCACATTAGGACCCATAATCCCCATAGAACAATTCCTGATGTCTGTGTGCTACATGAACGTCATCGCAGACCATGTTTACCCATTCATGACAACCGTATTTCCAGCAGGGGGATGGTGTTTACGAACAGCATAATGCACCATGTGATAAAGGTTGAATCATCAAGGAGTGGTTAGAGGAACATTCCATTAAATCATGTCTTGGCCTCCAAATTCACTTGACGTTAATCCAATACAGCAATTGTGGTGCCACCTGGAAAACCAAATTCATGCAGTCATGCTAACCCCTCGCAATGTGCGAGAATTGCAGGACCAGTTGGTGAGCACTTGGTACCTGATACCTCAGACTACATATCAACACCTTGTGGAGTCAATGCCCCACTGGGTGCTGGCAGTTTTGAGGGCTAAAGGTGATCTTACATGTTATTAACAGGGTGATCATAATGTAATGGCTCATCGGTGTATACATATGCACACTCATCAATACATGAGAAGACAAAACTTACGTTTTACCACACAAATTATCTACCTATTTTCTTAACTTGCCTATATTTGTTATCATATAAACATAAGGCTTTTCTAATCTCTCAGCCATGCTAAATAACCAGAGATGGAAAATATCCTCCAGACATAGAAGTATACATACATATAATCAGAATCCATTTATATGTCCTGCCATAAATTATACATTTCAGATATTTCTTGAAGACATAAATGATAACTGATATTTCCAGCTGTATGACTTAGAAACAATATATGGGATACTAGGATACTATTTTAAATTATTCAAAGTTCTAATGACACGCAGGTAAAAATTGTGAAACCAAATCTCTATATGTGCAGAAATCACAAAAAATACAGCAAGGTAAAATTTTCCAAGCTTTTACAGTTTTAAATCATTTAGAATAAAAGGAAATTTTAATAATCTGAGAAATCAAGGAACTCTAATTTCATTTCATAAAATACCCAGATACATGAGAAACACTGACAAATGATCATAATTAATACTACATTATTATAACTGCTAATGCTTAGATAAGAATTTTTTCATTACCTACATATGATTAACATTTCCAAATGGAATTACATAATTATATATTTTACGAAGCATATCCACAGATACAAAATGCAGAAAAAATATGAAATACAGAATAACTATTTAGCATAAGGATAATAATATTATAAACACTATACTTTTTTGCCAACTATGCAAACCCCTCAATTATTTCACAGACACATATTTTAAAAAATCACTAATATAGATAATAAAATTTGACTGACTAGTAGATTTAAAAAAGGGATGGCTTTTTATTTTTTTCAGGTCTCATTCTCCCCCAAAATCACAGCTCACACTGCAGAATATGTAATTGAATTTACAAGCAGTTATAATGCATATTAGCAAAAGGTACCTCATTCACTGAGCTGGGCAGAATCAGAGTGAGAAAATTTGGATAGAGAACTCGAGACACTTTTGGTACGTAATCTGACAGTAAAAATCAAATCCTTGTAGTTCATAGTTTGATAAGGGTTAGTATAACAAATTAATCGCTTGAGAGCAGACAGCTTGAAAAGATATTTAGCTATGTACAGCTGGAGTTTAATAAGCTTTTGCATCATAAGTAATGTTGCCTGTTAGCTTCAAAATTTTTTAGTTGTGATTATTCCAGTAACTTTTATACTTAGTACTTTAATTTATGTACCTAGAAAATCATCAATTATCAATAAACATTTTAATTATTGTTCATTTATTTGGGAGTTCATTTTAAGCTAAATTTTGGAGAAAATAATTTGGCCATATGAAATGAAGCATAACAGCAATTAAATAGAAATAGAATTTAAAAGTAAGAATTTAACCTATAAATAACTAATCAGAAAAGAGTGACTGATAATGGTACTTTTCTGTTAAGGAGATGCCAGTTGTCTGTTGTACAGCAAAATGCTAAATGTAGTAGTCTGCTTATATCATGTCATGAACAGCTGTGCAATAACGATGGTGTGAATAAATAGAAAGAATAAACATCAGTCCAGGAATTCTTTCTCCAAGATTTTCAATTCCTTACAAAGATGAATGGGCAGCTGTTGGATATGGACACCTAAAAATTAACCACAAATTTAATGTTATTGATCTTGACATGCATGCCATTGGCATAGCGGCACAACAAACATCATCAGCATGAGCTGGCTGCCAACATCTACATTCCTACCTCAATGAATTCAACTGGTGGCAATTGCATTAAAAACATAAATGTTTTTGACATTGTTAAATGACACTGGTAGTTTTATACCTCCTGTTTAATCTGAAATTAACCTGGAAAAATCTATTTTGCATTCATCTTTTTTTTTAATTTATTTATTTGGTATTTATTTTGGATTTAATAAAATAATCATTCTTTTTATGAATTTCACATATTGTTAAGGTTGTCACCATCTTGTTGAATTTCACATTAAATGCTTGTCTCATTAGCTGAAAAGTACCCTAATAATTTTTACATCAAATTTAGTTCCTGATTGTTCCTAGTTGTATAGGATTTAGGTGAATATACTTCTTGGTATGAAATAAACATAAATTCTAAATCAAACTAAGTGGTGCAACAGCCCTAGTGGCCACAGCCTGCAGTGCCCTTTTTCTGCTTTCTTGACCTTTGGGCCCCGGAGTGCATCAGCATATGCCCTGGGCAAGTGGTCAGCTTGTCGCAGGGCCCCCGGTGTTTAGTCCCCAAGCAAACTTGGTACTCATTTTATCGACCCACTTGAAGGATGAATGTATGTTGCTCTAACAAATTATAAACTAAATGCTACAGCCAAAAGACTCTTACAGATTTTTTAAAATGGCAAATTACACTTTCAGAATGTTTTTGGTTGATGAAGGCTTCTACAATATGCAAATGACATAAGACTGAAAACAGAAGACATATACATTTATTACAAATATATGCAGACTAAATAAGTTTTATTTCTACATACCATATTTCAATAACATCAGTTGGCCGATAGCTTGGATGCAAAAGAAATCTAACTTTTTTTACAAAACTTTCTATATTAGGACTATCTTTATCACCTCTTACATAAACCATCCATCTATGAGTTGACTGATCTTCTCGCTTCCATATTGGAATAAAGCTAAAAAATATTCCATAATTTATTCAACTGACAAAAATAATAAGACATAATACTATACTATTTTACAAAAAAGTTTATTTATTCTAATACATTTTTGCATTTTATAAGCAGTGAACATTTTTAGAAAATACCCCAAATTTATAAAATGAAGCTTAATTCAGCAAAGAAAGATTATAATTGGCAAAATAAGGTCTCTTTGTAAAACATTAAACAAATATACAAAATTAGGATCTAAGGATTTGTTTGGAACAAGGTTTCTTCATGATCTTGAATGACAATAAGAAATTGTAATTCTCACTAGCGGATCAGGCAGAAATTGATGAACCCAAAATACCTTGCAGGATAAATATCATAAAATCTGTTTAAATTTATATTATGAAAAGTTTCTTCGAACATGGTCACACATCATTACACTAAAGTGTGCCAAGCTTTCTGCTTCTGCGATTGTTCCCATAATGCTAGATAAGTGAGGACTCAAGACATTACCCCCAACTTCTTGGAATAATAAAGGTATCTCCATCTTCTATCAATGCATGCATGTACACTGCATGCATTGACAGAAGATGAGGGGGGGAGTTCTATGTCTCTCGTTCTACTGGGCCGATTGACGAAATTCAATCATTTTTCATGCCTCGAAAGCGAGACTTATGATACATACTAGATTTATATATAGCATTGTTCTAATATAAGTATTTTGACATAAAATCATGCCAATTTAAATGGCATGCCAATTTTTTTTCAATATTTCAATTCTATGACTCAAATTATACCTACATATTAAATTTTGTAAAATTTAGTGAGATATTTAAAAACTTACATTGGCGCATTTTCTTTTTTTCAGTTTGCGCCAAGAATAATTCACTTCTTAATTTATAGCAACCTATTTTCCTTTTTTTTTATTGTATATGAGAGGAAAAAAGATCACGTTCATTACTTTCAAATAATTTTAACAAAGTGCGTAAACCACATTTGGCATTATTATCACTTGTAAGAAATATGCCAAATTTCAAAACCCGCTGATGTGTAAATTCACGTATATCTTAGAAAATTTTGAGTAAAAAACTCTAAATTTTTGCAAGTGTGCCTAGAAATACATCTACTTTAAGAGGATATTAAAATTTTTATAGGCTATAATAAAAAAATATTTTCGAAAAATTTATAAAAATTATTTAAAAATAAATCACAGAAAATCTGAGAATTATATTTGGATTAAGCCCAAATTTCGAATTCTGGAAGAAGAAATCAAGCAAGTTTAATAAAAAAAAGAAACATTAAGAAATATTTATCAAATTCAATTAACATTGAGGAGCTAATTTTTTAAAGACTACTCCTGCTATTTTTATAAAACTTGGCAGTTTGGCAAAATACCTATATTAGAACACTGCTATATATAAATCTAATACATATCCTAAGCCGCGCTTTCGAGAAATGAAAATAAGTTGTGCTTTCGAGAAATGAAAAACAGCCCAGTAGCTATAGAACCGTTCCTTTTTTTCTTTTTGCGCAGTGTACAGTACGTACCTGCTGCAAATATGCTAAATCAAGAGTTTCTCCAAATTTGGCAACCATTTTAGAGAACCTGTTTATCGCCACCATTTTTTGAAAAAAGATGCCTAACAGTTATATATCAAAACATTTTTAAGAGTTACTTACATAATCCCTGAGGAAGAAAACTATTGAACATCATACACACTCAAGTTGGTGAAAACCCATTTTACACTAAATGAAAAAAATCTGATGTGTACACAACATGACTTCCTTGTACGGAATATTAAATTATACACAATCTTCCTGCATTTCATTTAAACATATTGAATTACCAATTAACGAATTTTGAATTAAGTCTACTTCATTGATAGTGAATAAACCATAATAGAATAAATGCACTCTTTAAAGTTCACTGTATTTTTTTACCACAGACACACTTTGGTGCTAGGTTCACTTAACAGCGTAACATCTCATTCATTTTATAACTCAGAGTGAGTAAAAATTATAGCATCTGAAGAATTACCACAAGTTCTATTCAAATACTATAATAAATCTAAAACGATGTAGAAAAGAAATTAAACAAATAAAAAAGAAACAGCTTTTAACAGACGATTCAGCGCTGCTAATTAATTCAGTTCTCACTTCACGGTAAGGCAAAAATGCATAAAAATTTTAAATATTTTCATTAAAAATTGAAAATATATAGAAAAACAAAACACCAAGTACAGTTAAAACAATTTTTACAATTAAAATAACAATTTGTATGCAAAAACCAGCTAATAACTTAAATGATAATTCCAGAACGAATGAAGCATAATTTATCGCAATAATGAAAGAAGATGTTACTTTGCTGTTACGAAGCTTAGTTTCTCTACATTGGCAACAAATCGACTATTCCGCTAAGCTTCAAATATAAACATACATGGCCGTTACCATAACCAAAAATTAGACTTAGCCGCACTTAAAAAACTTTTAAATTGTTGATAATTCCACAATTATTGCATGCAGGATAACTACGAGCGTAAAAATCTTAACCGAAAGATATGAACAACATAATTCAATCATTTTTAAAGCAAAAAATGCACAATTTACAAACTTATAAGAATAAAGAAACCGAGCTCACTGAGCCGAGTAAGAGTGGATATATATATATATACATATATACTTTTGGTGAGGCGGAGTGCAACCAAAATGCGAGGTGCACATCTACATGTTATAGCAGCCCGATATCTAAAATTTCAACGTTCTGATGCTCGTTTTTGAGCTATGCGAGATACATACATACATACGTACGAACATAGACACCACGAAAAAAAACTTTTCGGAATCTATTTTACATCAGTTTTATAATTATTTTTGGGGAAAAGAGTCTTTTATTCTGCCCTGACATACGGATGTCACTCAAAAACATTGTTAAATTGTATTTGATAGCAGTCAAAATAGATATTTTGTTTGAAATATAGTACCCGAAATTTTTCGCGATTACAATGCTTCCTTTTTACAAGGAAGTAAAAATGGGAGGGGGAGAAGGAATATGTATTATTTAATGCAAACTTCATTATTATTTTAGCAAAGGTTTTGACTTACTGTGTGCAACTTATAAACTGTACTGTAATTATGTAATATGGCATTAAAATATGATGCAGAACAATGAAACAATTAAAAAGTGCAAAGGTTTTGAACTTGCAAGGAAAGTCATTATTTAGAATAATCCCATAGTTACAGAACACATCTTGAAGTACCTTCTAGAAGTTATTTTATCCCCTCTTCAAAGAAGATATTTATTCTGGGTGGGTATGCATTCTTGAGCTGTTGACACTGGGGAATAAGGACAACTGGATAACAGGAATATGACAGCATGTTCCAGCTGCCAATATGTGATAGATATTGCTCTCCTCATTGTCTGCAAAGCATTAAACGTCAGATGGCTGACATTTCTTATCCATTACAAATTTTAAGATGATCCATTATTTTACAGACTATGAACTTTCTGCTTACTCATTACTATTACGGACATTACATCTGACTGACAAGATAAAGCTCATCACTTTGTAAGTAACACACAATAGTCAAAATATCGAAGTTCACTGAACTGCAGGAATTGTGAAATTTAAATAATCTGGGTTATACACTGTTGGCCATTAAAACTGCTATACCAGAAAGGAAAGCAAATAGCAAAATCTTATTTATTGTGATACGGTGATTAAATTTGCAGCTGGTTTGAGCTATACATTGTATAGCATTCAGTACACACAGCTACTACTTTTGACGGCAACAATGGCTATAATCCAGCTGGAATCAAGTCAAACTGAGCTTGAATGATAGATATACATACTTTATTCAATGTAACTTCAAATCTATGCCAGAAGTATCAATCATAGTGGAATGCAGTCTCTCGGCAACCCATGACCAGATATTTTCAAAAGGTGAGAGACCTGGAAAATGTGATGGTAAGGGCAACAGTTGAACACCTCTGCATCGAGGAATGTCAGGACAGTATGGGTGACGTGTGGTCAAGCATTTTCTTGCTGAAATATGGCATTATGCAGGCCTTGAAGATAGGGTACAGGCATTCATACTCAAAGACAGAAAGGCAGATGACCACACTACCAGCTATGCGAACAAGAGATGACCAGGATGCATACCTAGTGGTACTCCATATCAGCATGCCAGCCCATAAAACAATGACAAATGGAAGCTGGCAGCTTTTTTCTCTTCAGTGCCCCCCCCCCACACACATGGATATGCCCATCATGCTGCTGCATGCAGAACTAAGATTTGTTTGGACAGATAACATGGTGGCATTCCTACGTCCCAAGTATTCTCTTTATTGCACCACTGTAGCTGTACCTATCTCTACTACAGCATCAAGGGAATTTGTAACAATGGTAGCTGTGTTGGCAGTCTATGGTGCTGCAGATGTACCATCTGTGCATACACTTGCTATCCTACATGTGAGCCAAGTTCCTAATTCAGGGTATGATGTGGCTGTATGATCCCACAAGTACGAGAGGACAATGTGTCTGTCCTCTCAGGCATCAGTGACATGAGGCCACTGAGGTCCGGTATAGACCTTCTGGACCCACTGAATCCATATTTACCTGATAATCGTGGGATTCTCACCAAAATGAGCAGCAATATCATAAAATGAGTTCTGAAAGACTACAATCTGGCCATGATCAAATTCCAACATGAGTTGGTACGAGTTTCTCCTTTTTACATGAGGTAAAACATGACCTTTACACAAACAAACAATGTTCAAATGTGACTTCTAAATGAGAAACCTGCTGTTTAATCTTCACATTTATATACAATGTATGGCATTACTCATACTTCCTTTGTTCGCATGCAACGGAATGCTAATCTAAGCACAGCACTTTTCCTGCAAATTTTTTGTTTGTTACATGCCATCTTCATGGTGTAGCAATTTTAATGGCATTAATTAATTAAGCACTGTACATTTTTAATACCCTAGTATAATGTTTCTCAAAACTTTTTTCAAATAAGTATCATTTATAAATTAGAATATTCTGCAAACCACTTGATTCTTATCCTTCTTGAAAGCCATTTTTTTAGAGTATATTATTACCAACAGTTTATTCTTTGGCACAAATCTACAGCTGAAGATATACGTCCAATGTGTATCATTTGCAATGATGTTTTTGTAAATAATGCTATGAAACTGTCAAAAATGTTATGACATTTAAAGTTCAACATTCCAAGCTGCAAAATAAATCACCTGCATATTTTGAGAAGAAAAAGCAATCAGGATTACAAACAAAATTATTTTAAATAAAACTTTGTTCATACAAATCACTTCTAAAATGTTCATATTTAGTTGCATTTCAGACTGCTAAAACCCCAAAATCATTTACCACTGCAGGTAATAAAACCAATAGTCCATGAAAAAGATTCACGGATCTTACTTATCCATGGGCCAAAAAAAGGCTGCATAATGTTGTTGTACACTGAGATTTAGTTCAATTAATTTTGGGAAACATCTGCAAGGTATGTTAACATGTTTAGCGATATATCACCAACAAGGCATTATATAAAATCTTCATTAATTTTGCTATTAATAACAAGGCTTCATGCCTGAATTCAAACAGCCTTGTGAGTATCTTACGCCATAAAAATAAGTGAACTTGAAAATGAAGTAGCTTGAAAATGAAGATTGTTTCACTATCCATGTCACTAAATAATGAAAATATTCTGGATTAACTTAATGCTTTCTTCTGGCACAGTTTTGAATTTGGATGATATATCTTTGGCCCCCCAAGGCTTCCCTGTGAATGAAACAATGGGCCCAAGTAACAAAAGGTGCCATAACTCTAACTTTCGCAACAATGCCTTTATGCCTACCAGTGAGCTCATGAATACTCATTTGAACTGCATGTACTCATTTAGGACTTCAAACATATGCTCTTCAGTTGTGGAAGTTGACAGTTTAAAAAAAACATATCTTCATGAATGCCATCGTTAAACTTATATTTGTCATTACAAATCAAATGGCATCACTCAGTATATGTCCTTAGAAAAACTTTCATTGTACAACGCTTAATTACATCTTTTGTAACTCAATGTGTTTTTACCTATCGAACAGGGTGTGCCATTCTTCACGATATGAAGACTTGCAGGACAAAAAGCTCTGAAGGCCTTTACAGTTGCATAAACTATATTAGGAACAACTTTTTTCAGTTCTCCAACACATTCTTTATTCAGTTCTCCAACACATGATAGGAATTTTCAACAAGTTTATTTTTTACACTTTTACGTTTCGTCTCCAAGATCCTTTTCAATTTTGCAGGTTCCATATGCTCATTTGCAAGCACTTTAATAACATGCAATGTACTGAGGTTTCGGTTCATTCTCATTGCCACATTACGTAAATCCAAATAACTCTAAAGTCATATTTACAAAAGTATTGTTTTCTTGAACAGCTGGAAGTATCACTACATACTTCTTCAATGGCAATGATATACTAAAATCACTGTTATTAATGTCATACATACACACAGATTCTGCATTAATAGTATTGCCTAAATGACGAGTATCATGCTCCCCCCTCCCAAAGAATTAGAAGCCAATTTTCTCTTATATACAACATGCACTAAGTGACAAAGACAATTACTAATATCTGTTACATAAGAAGGATTTCAAACAACTATACAAATAAAATAGCATGAGAATCACAACAATATAAAAATTTAAATAAGGCAAAATGGCAATATTATTTTGGTGTATATATTAAATAAAATTTTATCAACGTACCATTCCTTGAAATCCTTACTTAATATCTATGCCAAAATAAGGACACTGTTTTATGTAATTTTAAGCAAACTACAGAACTACTTGACTTAGAAACAAGTGATGAATCAACAATATATATGATTTCTTATAAGTTGCTAGTGACTGGCTACAAAAAATTGAAAGAGGAACATATTCTAATTTGAATTTGTGGATTCTACTTTTCCAGATTTTAAGACAGGCAGAGTTTAAAATTTCTCCCATCATCTGGAAAAATATTAATGTAGAAACATGCCAGATTTTTAACAAGGTGCAGTTTACTGGTATAAATAACATTTCAGTGCATCGCTAAAACTATTAGGAAAATCGTAAACACATGAAACATATGTTGGGTACATTGTGATAAACAGGTACATTGTACTAATAAACTGGGATTCTCTCCAGCTGGGCTGCAAGTGCAGCACCAGAATTTAGCAAAAGGATGGCAAGAAGCATCACATTTGGTGGCAAGAAACACAACTAAATCCCCCTTTTGCTACTAAGATTACAGTGGAAAGTCCATTGGTAACTGGCAATAAATTTCATAAAATGTCTGTTTTGGGAGAAAAAGTAATGTAAGGTTGCCAGGTAATGATTGCCATATGTAATTTCCAAACTTTAAGATTTTCAGCTATAGTGCAGTGCATGCTAATATATTTTTTAGAAACCTAAAAAGACCACAAGGACAGGCAGACTTGTGATCTGCAGATCACAGACTGCAAAACTCTGCCCTAGCATATTGCATGAATATCATATTACATATAGCATTCCAAGTTATCCACACAATGGGAGCTATTATACTTTACATCCATGCAACTGATTTTAATATTTTTTTTTATTCCAGAACAACACATTATATTTAATTCAAAAGCATCTAATTTATTTTCCTCCTCATGGACTTATACTACAGAAAACTTTTTGACAACTGAAAATCAAATAATATTCATATACAATTTAAGGAAAATATTATTTTTGGAATCAGTTTTAGAAAGAATTGTCATTTTACTTTAGAGTGAGTTTTCCCTCTGTCTGAAATACTGCTATTAAAATTTTTATTAAAATAACGATTAGAAGTAAATCCGGCCAAAGAAAAATTTTTTTTTGAAAATTCTGTAACATTCACAAAAATAAATTACATTTCATAATTATCACTTACTTTGATATATTTCCAACAATTATTTTTGCCTTTGTTTTAAACCTTGGAGCTCGTGTAGGAATGTCATCATTCTTAGCAGAGTTAGATAATTCCAGCCCAATCTATAAAATGTTAAAAGAATAAATTTTAAAACACAGACTTTCTAAGTAGTTTAGTTACTTCACTTCATATACAAAATTTCTCACATTAATACAACAAAAATCAGTTTAAAAGAAATTATTACATACAACTTCATTTCTGATATAAAAGACAAGCAGGAATTTATAATTTTGTGATACACAAATAATAAACTGCATACACTAAAATATTTATTTCACAAAATTTTGAAGCATTCAAAAAGTTTCATAGAACTCTCTTGTTTTTTTAAAGGACTTGAAACTCATAGTAACAGAGATATTTCCACTACAGTACAGTCAGAAAGGATATGCCGGATCAATTCATAAGCAATTTGGATTTGAAAACTTTAGGCCTGTAGTAATATAGTCATCAAATAGCTGTTACACAACATTTTGTTGTATAACAATAGCTGTATTACAAGTGCAACCAAGTGAAAATTTACATGATTTCATGCTGCTAATTAACTAAAAACTGATGTTTAAAAATTTCATTGTTGCAATGTAATTTTTAAATATAAATATTAGGGGTGTTCAAATGAAAAGTGTGAAATGACACTATGGATATATTAAAGACTTTATTCACAAGTAACCATCAGAAGCCTGAGTGCAACTATCTCATTGTTTCATGACCCAAAGGATTCCCTTTTCCCAGATTTCCTGCAGCTGTGACAGGAGCCAATCCTCCACTGTGTCTTTATTTCGTCAGCCAAGTTGAAGCAGTTCCCCTTGAGATGTCACTTTTCACCAAGTCGTTTACCTTGTCAATGAATTCAGCCAGCATTACCATACTTGCCTGGTCTGGTCTCGGGCCTTCACGAAAACTGGCTCTTTGCTTTCTTACCGACTTGGCAGACACTCGGTCTCCCATGTATGACTATCTGGTGATAAATATCATTCGATATAACCACTTCAAAGTTCAGAAATCTAATAACACTTCCCTGCTCCTCAATCATCGAATTTTACAATACGAATGCCATGACGCCTTCACATGCACTGACACATCAACTGGATGGAAGACACAAATGCCTGTTTCTCTCCTACGTGGTGTGCAGATGCCAGCGCATGCATCCAACTACACCGTATACCACATTTGTGTCCTTAGATATCTCACTACGTTATGCCAAAGCAGCATATTAATTTTTCAACCGGTTTGTTTTTTATGACATTTTGTACCTTTTCATTTGAACAGATCTTATATTTTGTTATCTATAAACAATATCTAATTGTGCCCTGCTATAATGAGCTTCAAGGAACCAAAAATTTGGTTTGCTGTATCTGATCTGATAAGAAAAGTGGATTACCTTACAAAAATGTGTAAAAACTGAATAATGAATAAAGGATTAAAAAAAAACTGATTAGCACTGGTACATCTAGCAGAAATGAATAATAAATCTAATTAAAAAACAATCAAGATTGCAATTATTATTAAAGACAGTTATTAAATTAATTTGTTCTTTTGAAGTCATCTCAAAGTATCTGACAAATTCACTGGACTTTCTCTGAGCTGTTTCAGCAATGCTTCACCAACATCCCTATGCTCCTTCTTTCTCAATTCTTCCTCTTTCTCCCATGAGCGGAAATTACAGAGTTTAAATTTTTTATACAGTACCAACTATAGATTTGGATATATATATATATATTGGCTGATATCAAATTGGCTGCATCCATTTCATATTTTTCAAATGATGTTCCTCTTATCTTCAATACAGAGCCTGTACATTTACAGTTCACCGTGAGGAGTGCAGAGAGTTTGGTCAAAGAATACGCAAGAATTTTGCTGTTCTGGAAAAGATGAAAAAGGAAGATAATTTTGCCACCTATGTGTCTCACCCAGTATTTTGTGAGAACAGAATCATTCCTCCCAAGATGTGTATGGTTGAAACACAAAGATTTAATAACCTTCATTAAGACTATCTTATGTCTTGTAAAGACCTAAATAATCCAAAACTCTTGCTCAGAGGAAGTAACTTGGAGGGCATTTACATTCAGACAAAACAAATAATAAGAATCAAAGCTTTTCATTCCCTAAATATAAAACTGTAAGCTCACACGATTCATTGCTTCCTCATTCCCTGAATAATGAAAATTTCAAAATTTTTATAAGCAACAACTGCAGCCGAAGATAATTTTCTGCCAGTGCTGGCTCAAACATTTGCCTTACTACATTTTCTCTAGCAATTCAGTCAAAGAATTTTTTAATGGAGAACACATTATGATTTATTAGTTCAATAACCACGCACACCATATGGTCTCATTGTATCTTTGTGGGGTGTCACACCTGCCTTACAAAGCCTTTGTTTAGAGAAAAAGAGGAGGAGTGAAGATCAAGGAGGTTAGAATAAATGCAGCAAGCCTCCCCCGTACACCACATGCGATGACAATGAAGCCATGAAACATCCCGGTTTGACGTTACTACTTATCATGGCCACTGCCATATGTGGACTTCTGGTTGGTTCTGTTTATATCTTAATCAAATTTGTGCACATGCTAGCTATTCATCCTCGAATGTTTATAAGTCTCCCATTCTAATTTTAATACTTAACATAAAAGATGGAAATAACTGTTTCAAATTTAATAAAATCTAGGCACAAGAAAATATGTTAATGGTAATTTAAAAGCAAATGTATACACGGTAAAACCCAGAAGGCCAGTGGAAGTTTCAATGGTGTTTTACGCAAATTATGCCTAAAGACTCTTTTCTGTACCTGCGGATGTTCATATTTGCTCTCTAAGTCAGTGTAATTTTATTTAACAGTATGTTTGAAAGTCTTATCCGTATGCTGTATGGTGGCCATGATAAGTCCTGAAGTCATGCTGACATTTCCTTGACTTAATTTTTATGACATCATGCTTACTCCATCTATTCTAACCTCCTTGGTAAAAATAAAAGAATAACAACATGAAGGTGTTCTTCTTTATGGATAGAATGTCGATCCTAATATCCTAAACATGAACGATTGCACAAATTCTGGAAAAAATACGAAAAATGCAAAAACATTTCAACTGAAGATATCCACACAGTTCATATGATTAACAATATGCAACAACATGAAGTATGTCGAAAATCAATAAGACCAAAGTGTTCAGTCATTATAATCGGGGTTTCGTAATAGTGAGGTTTAATTGTAATATTACATAATTTCTTAAATTTACAAAAAGGATAGAAAAATAAATGTAATTCTTAAGATTTTAAACAACAATCAGCAAAAAAATAACAACAGTGTATAATCAAGACAATGGTGTTCAAGTGTATAATCTAAATGAAAAGAAGAATTGGTTCAAACTATTTTCAAAGTAGGATATCTAATATATACCTTTTCAGCATTCTGAGATGACAGCAAATCATTAGAATTTGAATTGGAAGAATTTTCTATTATTGGAACTTTGCTTGAATTTGTGAAAGTATTTTCATTAGTATCACTGGACAATTCAGTTGAATTGCAGTTTGTAAACCTTGGAGTTTTACCCAAAAACTTTTTAACTGTAGGATGAATAGAAGGTGCAGAATTTTCTGAAGGCATCTAAAAATAAAATAAAACTATATAAGATATACAATAAATAGAAGTCATTTCCAGGCACAAGTAGCACCTGTTTTAAAAAGAATTATAAAATATAGTACATATTAATAAATGTCAATCTAAAAAAGAGGATAAATTCTTAAACTGCAATTTTTACATAAAACTGAAACTATCTTAGTTTTCTTTTATTAAATATAATTTCTCTTCTCAAAAAGATCTAATTTAAAAAGCAAGAAAACGGTTTTTGATCTCTTTTTTCAAAGAATATGAAAATTATTTGGTGAAAGATAAAATAACTTTTGACTTTGTTCCATTCTTAAAATTGGTAGTCCAAAAAATTTTAATATTTCTTAATTCAAAAATATTTTAACTTTGTTTGATAGCAAATTTATCAAACATCACTTTCACTGGAGCTTGAGGAAACTGTATATGATTATATATACAACTAATCCTCAATGCAACATCTTACTTTAAAAGAAAAAAAGGCATTATAAACAAGTGGTTGCTATAACTAAAACGGATTTGATATACTGTGAGATAGGCATTCTCAGTATTAATCACTCTAATAATCACTATAACTGGTGGTTTTAAGAATAAGGATCCAGTAATACATGTGTACAATCATAATCCAGTAATACACTGGTGTACAAAACTTAAGCAACAATGTAAAAATTTAACAGATAGCCATGAAATTGCAGAAAAGGAGGTCTGGAGATCAGTACAATGAACACATAAGTCAGTAGAAACGTCATGCTTATGCAAATATCAGGAACGAAACGTCAGAGGCGACACGAGCGTACACAAAACGCGTGATGTCGGTGCACGCAGCTCAACAGTAAAATAAAAGGAAGGACAGAGAAACAATTCAACATATTCGCTGCAAGTGCCAGTGAGTCAGTTTGTGAAATATGGCTAGAAGAAATCACCTGGACGACTTCACACGTGGAAGAATGATCGGAAAGCTGGAGGACGGGCGAACTGTCACCAGTGTAGCTGCAGAGTTCGGAATCAACAAAAGTGTTGTTTCGTGCGCTTGGAAAGCGTTCCAAAACCACAGGTACAGCTGTTAGAAAGGTTGGTGGTGGCCACCCGAGGACGACATCTGCAGGGGATGACCAATATATCGTCCTGCAGGCGAAAAGAGGCCGACCGCAGTCAGCAAGCGCCATTGCTCAGCAACGGGGCAACAAGTGTCTCAGTTTACTGTGGCCAGACGCCTTCACAAAGGAGGCTTTTATTCGCAC
Organism: Stegodyphus mimosarum; assembly: GCA_000611955.2. Taxonomy (NCBI): domain Eukaryota; kingdom Metazoa; phylum Arthropoda; class Arachnida; order Araneae; family Eresidae; genus Stegodyphus; species Stegodyphus mimosarum. The sequence continues at coordinate 417,196 of KK120478.1, forward strand.
GCCATCCTGAACGCTGCCTCCCGTTGAAAGTTGGCCACCGTTTACAGTGGTGCAGAGAGCACAAAAACTGGACAAATGATCAATGGAGTCGTGTCTTCTTTACGGATGAGAGTCGGTTCAGTACCAGAACCAATTCTCAAAGTGTTTTGATTTGGAGAGAGGTCGGGATCCGGTTTTATCCCAGTAACATCAAGGAAAGACACCATAACGGTGGTCCTGGAGTTCTTCTCTGGGGAGGCATTATTCTGAACGGGCGAACTGAGCTCCACGATTTCGACAGAGGATCTGTTACCGGGGATCGCTATTGTGAAAAGATACTCCTTCCCCATGTGCGTCTGTTCCGAGGTGCCACTGGCCCACACTCAATTTTTATGGATGACAATGCCCGGCCACATCAGACTCTTGCTGTTGAGGAGCTACTGGAAAGTGAAGATATCACTCGAATGCATTGGCCAGCGTACTCCCTAGATTTAAATCCCATCGAACATGTGTGGGATGCTTTAGGGAGTCGCATTGCAGCACACTTACATCCTCCGGAGACACACCCAGCAACTCAAACAGATGCTGATTGAGGAATGGGCACTTCTACCGCAAGAAATGTTGCACCAGCTGGTTCTGAGTATGCAGAGATGGTGTGAAGCAGCCATTGCAGTGAGGGGAGGGCATATCCCATATTAAGGAACATCTGCTTGTTGTTCTTCCTCTTGGATAGACAATCATGAGTCACGACAATATGCATTCAATAAAGCTTGTTTTTGTTTGATTCCATACCGTATGCATTGTATTTCTTTTTCAGCTCTGATGCTTTCGTCATCCTTTATGTACACAATACTCTCCTTCATTTCTGCATTTCATGTTTCTCAGTTGATTTCTCGTGGAGTTATGGCAAAAAACCCTGCTGTTGCTTAAGTTCTGCACACCAGTGTACATGTGTATAATCATCAATGTTATTAAAATGTTTTAGTTTTATGATCTGAAGCATAAAATTCTTTTTTTTTAAAAAAACAAAAAAACTTTGTAATTTTTCGCAAAGATTCCAAAAATTTTGCCGGTCTGGCAATTCATCTTTAAATTTGTATTTTATGCCTTTACTCTCCACAGACATGTGAGCTGCTGTCAGAAATCTTTTTATACAAGATCAGAAGCCTTTATCAAAAACAAATTCTTTCCTTTCAAAGCATGAATTCTTCTATTATGCATTTATATATTTGGCAACTAAAATGCATTTTGGAGATCTTAAGTTTAATTAATGTTACGAAAATTTTGTTAGATGATTTATTAATAACTATAAATGTTATGATATTATTCAAATAGCATATACATATTAAAACTTTTTTTTTGCAAAAACAGCCTTAAAATGAAGCATCCTTTATCTTCCTCTCTCCTGTTTAAAAATACCTTTATCTTTCATTTTGGTGATTTTTAAATACTTTGATTCTGAAATTTAAACAAGACAGTAAATGTTACAAAACACAGTTCTTGAATTACATTTTAGCAGAAGCAAAAAATATACTTTAAATATGTTAAAACTAATGGCATTCATTTAATTTTTAATTTCAATAAGTATGCCAGTTTTCTCTGTAAAATTCACTAATATTTTTTTCAATCTTTTGATTTTTACTTGCGATAAAGTTGGCAGATAATTAAAAACAGCTACGTAACCCAGCTCTCATCAGGTATGTAGTGTATTACTAAGAAAATAGCAATTAGATACCATATGACAAGAAATTGAAAAACTCTGATTGGCAATCAATGAAACATTTATATCATCATACAGAAAAACACTCTTTTGCAGCGTTGTAGCGAGTCATAGTGCAATTGACAGTCCAACTCTAATGGTTCAAGCCAAAATATTTCATGAAAAAATGAACTTAAAAACTGTTGAGTACGCATATTCGACAGGTTGGTTAACCAAATTTAAAAATCACAATGGTATAAGGCAATTGAAAAATTTCAGGTGAAAACACTTCAGCTAACACTATAGCTGATGAACTATTTGCAGATGCATTCATTAAACTCATTAATAATGAAAAGTTATCTCCAGAACAAATTTACATTGCTTATGCAACGGTCTTTTCTGGCAATATGCACTGCAAAATACCTTGACAACCTCTACAGAAAAGGCTCCAACTGATGTCAAAAGATTTCAAAGTGAGACTAACAATTTTAGCATGTGCAAATGCTGAAGGAAATAACTTTATGCAATCAGAAAAAAATACATGACCTCGAGCATTGAAAGGAGTAAAGATTTCCCCTTTATATATCATGCAAATAAAAAAGCATGGTTGACAAAAGCATTAATAAACGAATGGTTTGAAAATCATTTTATACCATAGGCTCGGCAGCATTTGAATTCCGGTGACTTACCCGAGGATGCAAAAATTGTCTTGTAGACAACTGTTCACTATACTTCACTTAAAATTTTAGTGAAAGTACTATTCTTTCGTCCAAATTGCATGCCCATCATTCAGCCTATGGATATCGGAATACTGCATGCACTATTATTGCAATGCAAATATTAAGTAGATTTTTAAAATCCATGTTAAATTTCTTGAATAATGGCAAAATTATTCAAGAATTTTTGAAATATTTTAGCATAATATCCACTGTATGGAGCATGACGTGATCGTGGGAAAATGTGCCTTCCAGATAATTTTAAAATTGCTTGGCATAACTTATGGCCAACTATCATATTTCATGGTGAGGATGATGAAGATGACAGATATGAATTTGAAGATTTTTGGATATCACAGACCAAAAGTGAAATTTTCCAATTAATGGATTTTTTGAGGAAATGTGGGAAAGTAATAATAAATGAAAATGAAATGGCATGTTTTTCATTGTGATGACAATGAAATCAATCATTAATCAATTAACGGATGGCAAAATCTGTAGTTTGGTTCTAGATCCAGAAATTACCCCTACTGAAGAAAGTGACAGACAGGTACCATATTTGACGGCATATAAGACGCACCCTTATTTAGAAGGCCACACACAAGGAAAAAAAGTTTCAATAGTCCGCACGACAGCGCGGTACCACAATAACTTAAAATGTAGTTTCTTTTAATTCTCACGTTTCGTAAAAGCCAAATAAACAATCATTGAATGCAATTGCCAAACATATTTTTATTAAGGAAAATTAACAAACGGCAAGCTATTTTGAACATGATATGTAAATTTTAATAATGAATAAATGAATGAACGGCAAGCAATCAAACATAATAAATACAAAATAAAGCAGAAACAACAAAAAACACAAATTCAAGGAAAACGTTGCCTATCATGAAATTAGACTTTAATCACTTTCAAAAACATAAAAATCCTTTCACTATTATCATCATCATCGAAAAGGAGAATATCGTCATCACTACTGTTTCCGTCATCGCTAGTATCACCTTCTTCGAATTATGCGTCGTCTTCTGTTCCTTCAAGAGCATTACTGATTCTGCACTTCTTAAAGGACTTAACAATTACTTCCACCTTTACATCCTCCCAAGATCTTTTTACCCACTTGCACACTTGTGAAATAGAGTTAGCTAGTCAGTCCACCAGGAATAACAGCTATCTGGGTTTTTAATTCTCTCGCTTTATTCTTTATGGTTTCAGTTCTATTGGCGCTAAACTGATCCAAAACCAAAAGAGAGGGTTTTCTTAAGACTCCACCAGGTCGCCTTGCCCATATGTTCTGTAACCACAGTTTTATTCCAGCTTCGTCCATCCAGCCTTTCGGATGAACATGAACAATTACACCCGTTGGAAGTTTTTCTTTCAGATGAGTTTTTCTTTTGAATATGAAAAACGGCAGTAGTTTTGTGCCATCAGCACAGCATGTTAAAACTACAGTATATTGGGTTTTTTCATGACCTGTGGTTTTTATGGTTATTGATTTAGACCCTTTAATACTCCCAGTCTTGTTGGATGGTACATCAAATGTGAGTGGAATTTCATCCATATTTCCTATTTAATCGAGCCCAAAAGAAGTTTTCTTGCGTGCATTTATAACAAACTTATAAAATTCTAGTTATTTTTTCTTCATAATCTGCTGGCATTTTCTGTGCAATAGTTGTTTTTGTGTGCATTTATAAGCCTTGCCTTTTCATGAACCTGTAGCACCAGCCCTCAGACCCTGAAAAGTTCTGATTCCCATGTTTTTCTGCAAATTCTTTGGTCTCATTGATTATCATTTTGGTTGAAACACTTATCCCAGAATTCCTCTTATCTATCACCCACATTTTTACAGCATTTTCAAGGTCAGGCCAAGATGGAGCTGGGCATCGAAGGTTATATTTCTGTTTTTTAACAGTCTTCAGTTGATCTTCCTGCAGTCGCCAAGTAAGTATCCTTTTTTCAGTAGGTGGTGGACCGAAATGCCTTGTTGCTACTCTTTCCATGCACTTTGCCGTAGTTTAACACTCCTAGTTTATACTGAATTGTATAGCTTAATCTCTTGTTTCCTGCAGTCATATTTTCCGGGCTATTTTTTTTAAATGAATAGTTTTAAGCACCGATACCAACACGTGTGTCGGCTGAGTCAAAGAAAGTCTATGTAAAGAAGGAAAGGCTCCATAGACGTAATGTAAACCAGTTTGTCTTCCACGCAGCTAGAAAGAAGAGGGACAATTTGCCAACGGATTTGGCGATGGAACCTGTTGGTGAGAATTTCCCCCTTTGTGATGTACCTGGCCGAGATTTTCACCTCCACCATGTGTACAGGAAATTGAGGAACACGGGTTAAGATGAATCGTTCTTTGCTTTTCGCGATAATTTAAACTCGAATTTTCGCACTTTTTTGCTTTACTAGTTGAATTTGTATTATCCATATCACAGTTTGATGTCTGATTTTATATCTGTCAATATGTAGGGGGAAAAAATGGAATCGCACAGCTTTAAACTCTTGATAAACGTTACCGTCGAACCTGTTCGAACTTCGACATCAGCTTCGAGCTTTGGCGCTTTTTGGGGACAGATATTTCAAACATGCACAGTTGTGTCCCTTTTCGTTCGGAGGGAGCCACTCCTGCTGCTGCAAAGCTTTCCTTCTTATTCTTTGGCTTCCATATTCTTTGGCTGAGAGTCAGGCGTCATACGCTGAACGAGTAGTACGTTGTACTATGTACTACTCCCCTCTTCTCCCGCTACTACTTTTGTTTACTTTTTGATGGGAACGGTGCGGTGTCGGAAAGAAACCATCCCAGTTCTCTCTTGTGAGCTACATTTTTGTTGCCAAAAATTTAGTTAAACCTGATAAAATAATTATGACAGATGTAGAAAAAGTTATGTGAGTCTAGACCTTTATCCGGGCTAAAAATAGCATTCAGTATTGAAAGTTAACCTGTGTCCTTCACGTATAAGACGCAGGTAACTTTTTTGAGACCAAATTCAGGGAAAAAAGTGCATCTTATATGCCATCAAATACGGTAAACAAAAAAAAAAAAAAAAAATTGATTGACAAGTTAGTTGGAATTCTTGACACGGCAGTTACAGGACTTGAACAATGGAACTTTGTAATTGAATAAGAAATTATGTTTGTCTACAAAATTATAAAGTATTAGTGCAAAAAATGAAGCAACGTAAGCAATTTGCATTAAAAGAAATGTTTAACAAAAGTAAAATAAATATTAAGCTTTTTCTAAAAAAATATGATACACTTTAGATCATAAATGCTTCAGTATTTCATAAATCATGATTTCATATTTTTAATTTTATAATTTCTACATGTCATTTTACTAAATTTAAACTGATGATCTGATAAAGAGCCTGGCCATTAAATTTTTTTAAAAAAAAAGGCATTGGTGTCAGGATCTCATTTTCCACCAGTCTATTTTGCCCGTGATACACTGTAGGGGAAAAGAACTCTTGTCTTCAAAGTCTTACACTTTAAAGCATTGTTGAAACTAGAGATAATTCTTTTCAGTATTAAGATTTTTTGCTTCTGAAGAAAAGGGATATATTGCCTGACTGCCCTTGAAATCAATAGTGTTTTATTTAAAAACTATCCCAATTAATGGCTGCTTTTGTTTGTTTGTTTGTGTCATTTTAAAATTATTGAGAAATTGAAGAATGTCTTAATAATGGAGATAGTACTTTAAACGAGATGTCTGGCCTTTTAAAACTTTGCTGACATTTCATGCATATTAGCACAGATATTTCGTGACTTTCACAGATAGTGAATAAATGGTTATAACAGATAAAATGTCAAGCAGAAATGCAGTAAAACAGCACTGACCAGGAATTACCTCCACGCCAAAGAATTATTATACAAACAATAAAGCATACATCAGAAACTCGATAACAAAAAGATAGTCCCACATAGTTAATTTTACCCGAATTTTGTTAATACCATTGTCAAATTTATGAATTTACTAGTGATCCTCCTATTTTAAACAGGCATTTAAAGTAGATTACATTCAAAGGAAGGGACTCTTTAAACAAAATTAAATACTGATTTTAAGCGAATGGAGTTTTCATGCATATTCTTCCTAAATGTTACCATTCTGATAGGCACACATCCTTTCACAATGTATTAGAAACATAAGAATAAAATCTAAATTTAAAATATTTCAGAAACATTTATTTGTTTCTTACTATTAACCATTTAAAGTATTATTAACCATTCTTAAACTATCATAATTTTAAAAATATTTTAAAAAGATTAAAATTAATGAAATTAATAATGGTTTTAATATTAATGAAATGCTCAACTTAAGACTGCTAGAATTAGTGAATGTATTAACTTGTAGTAGTGACTTACATATGAATAAATTCCAAACTCATGCACAGAATATAAAATTAATACATAACAAAATAATAAAAAAATTATATGCAGTAATTACCTGTTCTTGTCCTAATGTAGCATAATATTTTGTTATTATACATGCTCTTAGGCGATCCAGCATTGCTCGACATTCATACAAATGCTGAAAAATCATTATACATATGTGACTCTTTCAAATGTAAAAGCTTTTACAAAACACACATTTTTTCTAAGCAAAGATGTTAAAAAAATAGTTTCAGATATTGGCCTTGATAAACAGCACAGACAGAGTTAACATTAGCTATTTTAAAAAAATGTGAAATCACTCACTTGAATTAAAAAATTAAAGCAAACGATACAATAACTACCCTGTTTATCAATAGTATTGAAAAATTAATATCCTAAAGAAAACAGAAAACTGGCAGAAAAAAAAAATTTCAGTTTTGTACAAATAATGATCATATCCAATACGTACAATATACTTAAAATAAAAAAGTACTAAAATTTTAATTGGTTTGAATCTGTCAGTTATATATAAATGTATATACATTATTAAATGATTAAAAAAAAGATAACACAGACAGATTACATTACTACAATAGTATTAAAAAAAAAAACTTAACACTTTAAAAGTACACTTGCTGTTCTCGCACTGTATTTCAAGAGTTGCATAAAATTAACACATATGCATACCAAACATTCAAATTATTGTTTTGAAATTTAAATATATGTTCTACCCCTTTAAAGTGCAAAGTATGTACATTATGTTTTAAATATATGAGTACTGGGATTACAACCCACTCAAACACTCAAAAAAGTACAGGTAACTACTGTCATTTAAATGCAAGCCAATACATATACACTGGTTTCCAAACGTACACCACTCGATGCAAATTACCTGTTCTTGAAAGCCAGTTGAATTTGAGTGGTTGAAAACCTTTGGGGATGCAGATTACAGTATACAAATACCATTATATTACTACCAATTCTGACTGTCAAAACATATACACTGGTTATCGTAAATTAAGGAAAAATCACAAAATTCACAATTATTGAAAAAGTTACATGTAGAATTTTATGAAACATACCCACAATATACAACACATAGTAAGGTATCAAATAACATAAAAAAAATTACCAGACAATTATGGTAGTATAGAAATTGGCACATGTATAAAATGAACAAATAGCTTGCTATAGGAAAAGTACCTTCAATATGGAATATGATCGCCTCTAGAAGCAATACAGCACATACAGCGATGTGTGATGCTTTCAATTATGCGGTCTATTAGTTCCATAGAAAGTGAGAGCTATTGCTCTTGCAAAGCAGTTGCAAGCGCGGCAGGGGTCTGAGGGGGTGGATTGAGAGCAGCTAGACATCTCCTTAAAGCATCCCAAACGTGCTCAATAGGATTCAAGTCCCGGGATCGAGCTGGCCACTCCATGCGCATAATTATTTCCAGTTGAAGATAATCATCTACGATGCGAGCATTGTGTGGTCTTCCGTTGTCATCCTGTAACAGGAAAGCATTACCTACTGCCCCGGCATATCGGCGCACATAAGCATCAAGGTTGTCATCTCTACAAACCTGAGCATTCACGGTTCCCCTGTGAAAGACATGGAGGTTTGTGCGTCTACCCAAAGAGACGCCACCCCATACCTAGACACTGCCTCTTCTGTATGCACCTCTTTCACGGATGATAAGAAGTTCCAGGTTTTCTTCATATCAAATAATGCCTACTATCACTTTCTACACTAAACCTGGACTCATGCATAAAGAGAACAGCCCTCCATCGATCAGGCATCAAGTGGACACGTTGTCATACCCACTGCAAACGGTCCCTCCTATCGCGTGACGTGAGTGGCACGCAAATGGCTGGTCACCTCGCATACAGACCACCTTCGTGAAGCGTTCTACACACAGTTGACGTTGACATCAACCTTCCGGTGGCTGCAGCAAGACAGGATCTAAGAAGAGTCGGAGTAGTGGTTCTATTCCTCCGTGCACATAATGTCAAATATCGGTCATCAGTGCTTGTTGTAGCAGTTGGCCGTCCTTGGGTGAACCGCGTAGATGTCGAATCTGTGGTTTGAAATTGCCTCCAAAGTCTCTGAACCACAGAAGGACTCACATTCAGCCATCTGGCCACTTCTGTTTGACTTTGTCCTGCCTCTAGTCTCCCAATGGCTCTCCAGTGTAGTTCTGCAAGCAAATGATGTCTGGAGGTCATTGTTACGAATTGGCTATCTCAGATTTCTGATGTCACTATCACAGTGAAATATCTGGGCTTGCTCTCAAACATGGACTTTTATGCTCCTTGCAGATGACGTATTCCGAGTGCAGTGCCACTAATTTGCATATTCCAGTTTTACTCAGCTACTCTTACTTGGCAACACATTCAAATTTTACACAGTTTGGCTCATTTTTTAGGGAGTTATCGCTATTTTTGTGATTTTTCCTTAATTTATGATAACCAGCGTACTAATTACGCACCCATTGAAGATGCCGGAAGGATTTGAGGAGGTTAATTTAAATGTTGATAGGAAGTGTTTATAGCTTTCATAGGAACACATTCATAAAATATTAGCTTTCCAATGAATTAAACAGTTGCCCTGTTCTTTACTTATTATTCAATATTTTGATAGAAATAAAAATACATTCCATACTTTTAGGGTTACATAAACCCTTAAATGAAACTGTTTAGTGACAGATTTTGTTTATTGAAAACGGTCAATAGGAAAGTAAATAAGCATTGTTGCAACTAAAAATTACAATAAGAATTGTGGTATGATTTAAAGCAGTTACATTTGTTGAATACAAAGTGTACAGATATTAACTTGCATTATATACAGGAGTATAAACTAACTTTCTTGCATAAAGGGAAGAAATGTCTAATATTTTACAAAACCTTTTGATTATGTAAAGGCTAGTCTACATGAATAAACCTATCTCTGAACATTTGTGATGCCTGCACCAATTCTTCTACAAAGTGAAACATGTACGTGTACGTGTATCTGACACCTCTGGCATGTCAGATACACGTATGTGACACCTGCCCTGGGAGTTTTATAATCATTATGCACGAGATATATTGTTGCTGAAGATATACTTGGCGACTGTTAATGAAACTGCAAATCATTTCCCTGGAAAGAAATGGTGGTGACTCTCAGCATTCAGCTTACTGAATAACATATGACATGAAATCTTTAGAGTTCATTATTATTTTAACAAACGTAATGCTCTGCTGTAGAAAAGGGTGCTCCTTAGATTGGCACCAAATACTGACTCTGGTGCTGGTAACCCAGAACGAGTCTTTTTCCCAAATGTTACAGCACTCATTTTTTTTTTTTTTTTTT